>OY293414.1:31504327-32104327 GCA_958502065.1 Chrysolina americana | reverse complement strand
TCGGTAAACAGTATAGGTTTTGGGTTCAACTAAAGGAATCTTCAAAACGAAAATTATTCTTGAATCACCTTGAAAAGCTTGTAATTCAGTGATATCTAAATATTTGGAAACTGACGAAAGTTTCGCGGGCAAAGGTAAATAATTCTTTTCAATTGATTGCGATATTTGTTGAAGAGATGACACAAGTCATTGGGTTTGATAATTGAAGTGTGGATAATATGAAGTCTAGCAAACGTAATTGCGTTGAGAATATCATTCAAATCATTTTCCAAAAATGTATAACTTTCTAATAGTTGTTCGCAGATTTCAATAGTTTTCAACTTCGCATCAACCATTGCTAAATGGTCTGAAAGATCATAAATTGAAGTTTCAATTTGTTTTATATCCCCATTAAATGTTTATTCATCTACTTGCAGTTGTTGAATAGTAGCATTAAATTCTTTTATTACAGAGGTTGTAACTGAAATTTGGTTTTTTAATAAATTTTCAATTTGGTGTTCGTCCCTATATATTTTATTAATACAATCATTAAAGTATTCGCCGTCACTGGAATCTGAATTGCCGGTAAGCGCTTTCCAAACTGAACCTACGCCATTAATTAAACCTCTTTTGTTTCTCTTACTATACTTAATCATTCGAATCAATTTGCGACTCATAATATTTTTCATCTATTTAAGAAGCGATTTTGTTCAGCAAGCTGATATGCGAACTAACTTCTCCGTTAAAATATTTCATTCTCGGGTTATCAGTTTCCACGAGATAAATTAAGTTATTCAATATTCTCGCATTATGGTCAATAGCTTCTTTGATTCGAGCCATATGTTTTACTACTAACAAAGTCCATTTTTCATTTGAGATTTCAATCTCACCTTTCTTATGATAGTAAACTCCTATTAAGTTATTGATAGGGGTCAGCTTATACTGTGCGTTAACAATTTGAGTGACTGCTGACAGTAGGAGAATCATTCTTGATCTGAAACAAAGCATGGTTTCAGTCGATCGAAATTCACTTTTGGATTTTGATTTGTTTTAGGGTTCCTTACTAAGGCTGAATTTTGGAAAACTTCGATAACTTCGAAGGGACCATTAAATTTATTTTCCAATTTATTTTTTATTTGCGATTCTTTTTTATAAACTGTATCCCCAATTTTGAAAGATCGGGCGTCATGATGAATGTGTTTGTCAAAACATTCTTTCGCTTTTTCCTTTCTCCTTTCAGTTTTCTCATGGGCTACCTTATGATAACATTCTATTCTGTTATTAAGATCTCTGATATATTTTGTCAAAAGATCTTTTTGATTATATGTAGTTTCAGGGGGTCTACCTGAAGTATGTCCAAATATTAACTCATGAGGACTAAATCCGTGAGTTTTATTTCTACTGTTGTTATATGAAATAACAGCAAGTGTCAATGTCGATAAGGGATGTTCATTAGGATTTTCTATTTTATGAACTCGTAGCATTTCAACTAGGGTGGCATGAAATCGTTCTAGAGAGCCATTCGATTGTGGATGGTCTACACTAGAGAATGTGATTTTGATGTCGTATAATGAACAAAGGTCTTTTACTATGTGATTATTGAACTCTTTTCCTGAATCTACATGGATTCTGAATGGAGTTCCATAGTGTTGGAAAAATACAAGGAGTGTACTCGCAACACATTTTGCGGTTTTGTCAGGGAAGGGATACGCTTGGGTAAATTTTGTTAATTCGCATCTCATTGTAAGGATGTAATTTTGTACAGGGATTTCTAAAATATCAACATTTACTCTTCCGAAAGCTGTTTTTGGAGTTTCTGTTATTACAAGGGGATTTTCTAAATTTTGTCGACAGATTTTTGATTTCTGACAAATTTCACAGGATGAAATTTTCAATATCTTTCTGTTATACTGGTCCAATTATATTTTTCTCTTATTCTTCGTGGCGTTTCATTTATGCCGCGGTGCAAATTCTTTTTACCGTTATGATATTGATCCAAGATTATTGGTATTTGATCTTTTTCAGGGGTTCGAACTACGTATTGGCATATTTCGAATTTAATATTTTCTTTGTCTGCTAAGACATTTGAAAGCATCTCCTGAATTGGTAAATCAACATTATTTTCAACATAATATGTTTTTGAGTGTTCAAATGTATCTTGACCTCGATATAAAGAGCTGAACATATACTCGATTGCGTCTTCGGGGTCGAAGGGTAATGGTATCAAATAGTATTTCCAATTTTTAACGGTTCTACTGGACACTATGTTGATTTTGTTTCTGCAAAAGTCTATGTCTTCTTCAAATATGTCATCAAATATTTTGTCGTGTAGTGACGTTAATTTTCTGTTTTGCAGGAAAGCAACAATGCCTTTGTGACTTTTATCTAGTAATTGGTCATTTGTGAATGTGAACTTCGAGTAATCAATTAATGATTTAGATTTGAGAAGTCTCGATTTTTTTTAATGCTTCCAGAACTGTTTCCTGGGTTACTTCAGTTTCAGTATCTGAAATTTCAGGTCCTTCAGGGTTGTCATTCGCCATTAGAATTTTGATAGGACTTTACTACAATCGTCAAAATGATTTATTCTAATTCTCGTCAAAGAATCTGCGTTTTTATGAATTTTTCCGGGTCGATAAATTATTTCAAACTGATATTCTTCTAATTTCAAACGCCATCTGGCTAATCTACTGCCAGGGTCTTTAATTGAAAATAACCATGTTACGGGCCTATGGTCTACAATAAATTTGAATATTCTACCATAAAGATAGGGTCTAAGATGTTTTACTGACCATACCATGGCAAGTAATTCTCGTTCTATAGTAGAATATTTTGTTTCTGCGGGACATAACGTTCTGGATGCATAAGCAATGGGTAGGTCTTTTACTATTGGTCCTTGAGATAACCCGGATCCAATTGCAAAAGAGCTTGCACTTGGTGTCAAAATGAAAAGTTAATCGAAATTTGGGTAAAATAAAGTAGGGGTTGATTTTAAGGTTTTTTTCAATTCTTGGAATGATTTTTTACATTCCTCGTCAAAATAGAAAGGTACATTTTTCTGTAATAACCTCGTCATATGTTTAGAAATTTTTGAAAAATTTTGAATTAATTTTCCATAATAACCTGTTAGTCCTAGAAATTGTTTAATTTCTCTTGGGTTAACTGGTTCTGGAAAATTAATTATACAATCGACTTTCGCGGGGTTTGGTTTTACTCCATCTTTAGTAATAACGTGTCCTAAATAAGCGACTTCTTGTCTTAAAAATTCACATTTGTTCGGTTGTATTTTCAAATTAGCGCTTCTTAAACGTTTGAAAACTAGTTTTAGATCAGATATGTGTTTGTCTATATTCGGGGAATAAATGATTATATCATCCATGTATACAAAACATCTTTCGTTCCTAAGTCCGGTTAGAATATGTTCTAAAATTTGTTGAAGATTACTAGGGGAATTTTTCATACCAAAAGGCATTCTGAGAAATTCATGCAAACCATTTTCAACTGAAAAAGCTGTTTTTTCAATATCATTGGGGTGATTTGATGAAAACCTGATGTTAGGTTAAGGGTGGTAAAATATTGACATTTTCCGAGTTGGTCTAATAGAACGGATATATTGGGCAAAGAATATTAATTTGTCATTCCTATAATCAATTACTATGCCCCATTTTTGTTTTCCGGATGCATCAAGTTTTTTCGGAACTACCCAAACAGGGGCTGACCATGGTAAAATTGATGGTCTTATTATATTTTGTTCCAATAATTTTGAAATTTGTGACCTTACTTCTTCCTTATGTACGTGTGGATATCTGTAAGATTTTGTTGAAATGGGTTGTGCACCTTCTTTTAGTTTTACTGTATGTTTTATTTCACTGGTAAATGTTAAAAGATCTCCCTCTAAATATAGTATATCTGAAAACTCTAAACATATATTTTCAATGAGCTCCTTTTTTTCTTCATTGAGGTGTTCTAAACGAAGCAATCTTGATTTCCTCTGGACGACTCTTTTGTAAAATTCTGTGTCAGTTTCTATTTCATTTTCGTCGAATTCTTCAAATTGTATGTCAGAAAAATCAACACATTTTTCAATAGCATTTATATTTGCAACGGTCACTGAAAATTCTCTTTTTTCATTAATTTTTACTTTTTCCTTTTCAGTAGCTAACAGCATAGCTTCTGTGTTTCTTGATTTTGATTTTAATTTAAAAACTTTTTCGACTCTGGGTTCAATATTAATTTTATTTTCGAAATTTTGTTCATCAAAATTCTCTTGAAAGTTTTCCTGAAAGTTTTCTTGAAAGTTTTCCTGAACATTTTCTTGAACGTCTTGTTCAGAATTTTGTTCGTTAGTTGATTTCATTGAAGTTCCAGTTACTGTTTTTATTGCTGAATATAAAGGGAAGGTTTGATAATTTAATATTAAAGCTTTGTTACCAATATTTACTACTCCATCAAATATTTTCAAAAAGTCTGTACCTACTATTCGATCGAATTCAATATCTAAGTCGTGTACATAAACTTTGTGCCAAACTGGTTTTTCTTTAGTTCCAAACGGTATTAGAACTGATTCTTTTACTATTACTTTTCCATCTGTAACTCCTGTGACTGGTATATTTTCTACAAATCTTTGAGTATAATTTTCTGCTGTTTTCCTTTTGAAAATTTAAATACCTGCGCCTGTGTCGCTTAATATTCTAAAATTAGCTGGACTGATTAAATAATATAAATCGCTTGTAAAAGGTTTTAAATGAATTGTTGATCTGTCTTGAAATTGTTCATTGTTTTCGCTAGCTCGAAATCGTGAGTTCTGATTAGCTTTCGCGTTGCTGCAAAATTCACTTTCGTTTCGGTTGGAAACTGTTGAGTTGGACATTGTGGTTCTAAAATTAGATTGTCTGAATATAGGATTTGTTGAGATTCTGGGCTGGAATTGATTAATGGGTTGATATTCGTATTCATGTTTATAGGAGGGTTGTCTGATGACAGGGTATTGTGAAAATCCGACTGCAATTGTTCTATTTCGTAGTGAAAGTTTTCATTTGGCATGTGTTCCTGAGTTAACTGTTTATCATAGGGTTGTTCAAAATTTTGTTCTTGAAATGACTCGTTTCCTTGGTCGTCATAATTATAAAAAATTTCATTTTGGTATTCAAAATTGGTATTTGGATACCAATCCTCATGATCAAAAGATGTGCCTTATTAACATTGAAATTTCTTTGTGGGATTCTCTGAATAACACTAGGTCTATTCATTTGGTTTTGTGTGCGAAATAAATTCGTATTTGGGTGGAAAGGAATTTGATTGTCTTTGAAAATTTTTATTTGGACTTTTTCTTTGGAAATTTTGATTAAAATTTTGTCTGAAAATTCTGAATTCCATTCATAGTTGGTCTTATTTGAGGTTGACTCATTTGTGGTTGACTCGTTTGAGGTTGAAAATAATTTCTTTGGAAATTATTTGGTCGCATTTGAGGTTGTCTTGCATTCTGATTTGTTCTTGCACTTTGTAATTGTGATGGACGATTTATCGATTTTTTATTTTCAAAGTATTAGAGCTGTATCTCACGCTTTATTCTAACTGATGCTTCGAGCATACTATTTGGATTACTTGCTTGAATAATTTGACCGATTTTGGGTTCGAGACCTGTCAATAAAGTATTCAAAATCAAATTTTCGATTAATTGTGATTGTGCGTGTTTCTGTGCATTTGTCAAAATTGTTCTTTGAACACATGAATGCATTTTCGCGCCATGACTCTGTAATCGTGAGAAAAACGTCAGTTTTTCTCCATTCGCTTGTCTAATTCTCTGTAAGTCCTGGATTAACGATGTTAAATCACGGGAATCATAAAAGTGAGAATTTAATAAAATTCTGATCTCTTGATAATTTCCTGGGTTTCTGGAATTTATCAATTGAGCAGCTTTTCCTCTTAATTTATTTCTAATATGTATAGTCAATAGAAATATCTGCTGGTCTACGGCCATAGCTTGTGCATGGTCGCAAGCGTTTAGAAAATTTCCTAGCGGAATTGAATCACCATCGTATTCTGGAATAAATGAAAAAAAATCTAAAAGTTTGTATGGTTCTATTGGTACGTCTGGTTCGTGATTTAAATATTCGTTTGAACTGTGGTGTGACATTTTGGATAGTTTGGGATAACAGGGTCAAATCAAATTTTGGAAATTTCAAAAACTGTACGATAAAATGATAAGTTTTCAATGTGGTACTTACAATATGTTTACTACTTCTATGTTGTGGGGTTTGAGCTTCTTGGGCTCTGGATGTTGTCTTTCTTCTTTTTTCTTTCTTCTTTCTTCTTTCTTCTTGTTTCTTCTTTCAGCTTCTTAGTTGCGTTTCTTGTTTGTCTCCGGGGGTTGTGGCAAGATGAAATCCTACTTCAAAAAGCTCTAGTTCCAACAGGATGAGCAACGTTCAATGACTTATGCGGGTTCCAAGAGGTGATTTCTTCACGACGTGGTGAGCAACGTTGACGACTTACGCGGGTTTCTTGTTGTCGAAGAGACCGTCTTGTCCACTGAGTTCTGCTTGCGGAATCCGTACGACTGCGCCAATTTGTTAAATCAGTGCTCACTGGTTTTTGTTTCAAAAAAAAGGACTTTATTCACGAAGTTACAATACTGGAATATCGAACTATTTAAGTGAAATACAATTATTATACAAATTTAACTATACTAATGATTCGAAGACGTGGACGGCTTGAATCTAATCATACTACTGATTCGAAGACGATGACGGCTTGAATCGCATATAGGGGAATTTTTTCCGTTTTTTCGTTTTTTTTTCGGGGGTATTTTTTCCGTTTTTTTTGTTTCGTTTTTTTCCGGGGGAATTTTTTCCGTTTTTTTTTCCTAGACTCCGTCCACTCTGTCAGTGCAGCACAATCAGAATCCGAGACAAGCGATGAAAGTGATACTTTGAGTGCGAGCGAAGAATCTTCTGAAGAAGAAGGTGATGAATGATTTTTTTATAAAAATCCATGTTTATTTATCATTCATGTTGAGAAATAAACCGTAAAGCAAAATTGTATTTTTAAATAATTTTGAATTTTTACTTCTATCGCGAGTAATATTGAAATTAACAAAATTTCAATATTTTTTGTCGGACAGGTAAAGCAGTCCAATATTTTTGTCGGACAATCGATACTTCCGATAAGTATATTTTTTTCTCTTGTCTCCGATAGCTGGTAATCACCAACATTGTTGTCGTAAAATCGACACCTTTGGGGCGTCGGACTGCGGAAGATCCCTTTTAATTTTGTTGGACAAAGGTGCCATTGGAAATCTTATTCAATTATTGTATGCTCCTAGAAAACTCAGATTGCTGCCTGTCGCTAACCTACAAGTCGTGAAATCGACACGTTTAGAGTGGCGGACAAACTAGAAGTACCTTAACTTTTTGTCGGACATTTTTTTTGGTTACTTTCATTAAATATCTATCACTTTAACTTGAAAACTAAATGCTGGTCATAACCTTACTTATAAATGTGAAATTGACATGTTTTTCAGAAAGCCAAGGGAAAACTTACCACTATCAAAGTTTCCTCTTTGCGTAATATTGTCGGACTTGGCATACTCAAACAGTATACAAAATTACAACTTATCATGCACTTAAGATTTTGTACGAGGGCTTGCGGACTATTAAAATTGTTGCAGTAAATATTGATGGGTCGACATAACATTTAATATCTCTTCTACGAAGTCAATTAGGGAGTTATTGTGTACCTCATTGTTTGAAAAACATTAAAAATTACAATATTCATGCAAGATGGTAGATCACTAGTCTATCAGTCAGAGGGACGTGGGTTCGATTCCCCGCATGGTCAATGGTCTCGTGCTAGGAATCGCACGTTAAAAGGTAAGACCTCGCTAATCCTTACCTCGCACAAGTTTCGACTTCTGAGGGCTGTCGTTCGTAAGGGGATGACAGCTGGTACACGAAATAAAAAATAACTGGAAAAGTTTATGTCATTAGTTTTTGGAGAGAGTAGGCAGAATTCAACCGATGCTGCACGTCTCTACGCACAGAGATATCCTGATCGGCGTCACCCAATCCGGCACTATTTTCCAAAACTGGTTAAAAAAATGCAAAATGAGTCTGATAATGATGGAAACGATTCTTTTGTTGTGAGTGAAGAAATGGAAATTGATGATTTAGCATACGTTCAAGTTAATATTAATACATCACTCAGGGGGATCGCAAGTGAATGTGACATTAATTTGGAAGTATTCTGCAGCTGACACTTTGGAGAAACATAACTATCACTCAATTAAATATCAACTACAACATCACCTGTACCAAAACGATAATGCAAGGAGACTTGAGTATTGCAATTGGTTCTTTGGGAAATATTTGGAGGATGACACATTTCCATACAAAATTCTGTATACTGAGAAAAGAAAGCGATACTGGTTCGATGCTCATTTTTCATAACCCGACGAGCCACTATGTTGCCAATTGGTAAAAAAAAACTGTGTTAAAGATTTTACAATCAAACTCCTCATAGCTGTAACATTTTGACCGAAAACAGTAAAGTTGTATTCTTACACACATTGCAGGAGTAAAATTAGTTACTTGAATATATTCCTCTCACAACGCAATATTTTTTTGTAGAAACTAAATAATATTAATATTATATAATTATTATTCTTTGTTATTGAAATCACTCATAAACTATTGAAGATACGACAAGAACACTTCAAGTCTTTTTCGTTCCCCATTTATCAATGAACAAATTGAGCTTTCAACCAAAGCATCAACTTCAATTTGTTTTATTATTTTCTATATAATTCCCTCAAAATATTTTTTTTTCACTTTTTAGTTCAAATATCTCATAAACTATTGAAAATGCGATAAAAACATTGGAGACTTTTTCATTCTTAGTTCATCAATGGACGAATTCAGCTTTTAAACGGAGCTGAAAATTTTGACAATTATTGAAAATACTTGAAAAAAATTTGTTTTTGCTTGAAATTTATATATCTTTTATAATAATGCAATGATTCAATTTCAGCGTTCTTCTTTTCCTTTTATCAATACTTATGTACTAAATTTTATATGTTTATCAATGGACTTGGAATTGAGTAAGAGCTCTATTTATCTATCAACGAACTGAGAATTAACAAAGGGCCAAGTTTTCTCATCGTATTTTCGAAAGTTTACAAGATATTTGAACTGTAAAGTAAAAGAAAACCATTTCGAGGGAATTATATAAAAAATAATAAAAAAATTAATAAACAATTGAATAAGAGCTTTGGTGGCAAACTCAATTTTTTCAATGATTAATGGAAAATAGGAAAGACTTGAAGTATTCCTGTCAAATCTTCAATACTTTATGTATGAGTTATTTGAATAACACTGATGAAAAACATAATGAAAGTGACAACGTCCAAGAGTACAATAAGTTTAAACATTATATAAAACATAGAAAACAAATTTCACATAAAAGAAGTATTTTCCATAATATTGTTTGGTATTTGAAAAAACTATTACGAAAACAAATTGTTTGTTTGATGGACAAATGAAAAGTTGATATAATTTTTTAAAAATTCATAATTATAATTCGCAAACGGCCCAAAATTTTCAACAGGGCTCTAAAAAAATATAAAATTTCATAAATTTTGTTGAAATAACTTTTAAATTATTGAATTGTTTTCCAATAGAGTTTTGAATCAAACAACAGAAACTGAAAACTATCTGACAAAGTGCTCAAAATGTTTGCTATCATTTGCTAAACACTAGCCCAAGCGGTCATAAAATACCCTGAAGAGCTGCCTGACATATTTTATTTTTTAAGATTTTTGAATTTGCTGGTTGCTCTAACTACATCAATTCAAAATCTGATATTTGGAGACATAAGTAATGAGGCGTCGCTGAATTAATTGCAGTGAAAACAAATAGGGTATTCCATATGAATAAAATTGAGTTATCCTCAATATTTGAAAAACTGTTGATTTGGCAACATTGCTGATATCACCATTGAATCAGGCATCATCAAAAACCAGCATATATAAAATTTCACTAAATTTTTTTTGAACCGTATTGAAAATATTGATACTTTCCCAGACTTTTGAACGAAAAAGCCATGTTGTGATATTTCAAAAACTACATCGATTTAAAATCTGATATTTGGAGACATAAGTAATGAGGTGTTGAGGAATTGATTGCAATGAAAACAAATAGGGTGTTCCGTTTGGAGAAATTGAATTACCCTCAATATCTGAAAAACTGTTGACTTGGCAACATTGCCAGTATCACCATTGGATCGGGCATCATCAAAAACCACTCTGTCGAAATTTTCCTAAATTTTCCCTGGGCCGTTTCTGAAATATGAGACCGTTCCGATACACTGTATGAATAGCAGTTGGCTAAAATCGTTGATGCTACGTAACTATCAGGAATATTCATTTTCTTCCCAGGTGAGTTCGATTCTAGTGTCAATGTCAGATATTGGACATAATGAAAGAAAGGTCGTATTGGAAGTCTTATACACTGAGCCGTTGGTTGAAATATATTTCATTGGGTATACACAAAATGGAGGAGGAATGTGTTGGGAAATATCCTGTCCCAAAAAATACTGCATTTCTAGATGCAGCACAATAGATTTCGTAGCCACTAAACAATCACACATGGGTGTGGCACTATCTGCTTTAGCAGGTGCAATTGATAGAGAGCTCAAAGACGAAATTGCCAGAGATGACGTGGAATCTCAACTACTACCTAGCATAGTTGATGCTATTGAAATATGTGAAGCTTTTCACATGTTATTTATAAATAGAAAATACCGTGAAGGGTCACAGTTAAATATAATTATGCGAAAAATAGTAAGGGAAAGCAATCCTGATGAATTTATCAGCGGTGCCAACTTCGCAGATAAACTTAAAGAGGTTAGGGCACAGTGGAAGACGGAGAGAGAAATGAAGTTCATCCAGCACTCCCAAAAGCCCTAAGTGAAACCTCTTTCGTCTACTTCTAGAGTGGGTTACTTCAAGATTTGTAATCTACAAGACCAGGTAACACAAGGGAAGAATGAAACAGATGCCGCAACCCAAACCAGCGGCCCAGACCAATTACTGCAAAAACCACAGGAGCAACTGTAGTTATATGGTGGTAGGTTGAACTTTCACTTCCAATTTTGGCAAAAATTAACACAGGTTGGAAAAAAAAATTTCTTGTGTAAAAGGGTACAGAGTTTTATTTATAAACAATCCTTGCCAATGTTATATGTCTCTCAGCAAAAGACTATCCAGGCTCGAAATGGCTAGTTACCAATCCCCAATCTCTGGTTTACTGGAAAAAGGGGTGATAAGCGGATGCAAACCTTCTCGAAACCAATTTTATCACTTTTTTTTTGTAACAAAAGCAGACAAAAAATGCGATTCATATCTCAAGGATCTGATAATAACAGATAGTTTCATGAGTACAGTGGAATTGAAGGATGTTTAGTACATGGTATCCATGAATGAAATTCATAAAAAATACTACGTTTCGAATTCAATGATAAAATTTATCAATATTAAACTTCGGCTATGGGATAAGCAACCGCCTCGTATATTTTCACCAAATTATTAGAGCCAATATTCAGTTGGTTCAGAAAATGGAAAATTATTTGTTTAGCCCATTCAGATGATATTCTAATACTAGGTACCTACTACTCAAGAAGAAGTAAAAAAATCTGTTTCAATATTTTTATGTCTTACAAAATTTTGTTATTTTTATAAATTATGAGAAATCTCAGTTGAACCCATCCCTGGCTACTGGTATCAGCTTGTCCAGCTGAACAATATGGATGGAATTACGTCATGAAGAGATTAGAGCGTGACAAATATACCGGGTGGCTACGGAAGTATTGCCTACGGAATATCTCAGTTATTGTATGAAGTAGGTTTGTGAAATTTGGAGTGTTGATATAATGACATAAGAGCTAGAATTTGAGCATATTGACATGTCGAAGTTAACTTCCGGTCTGACCGGAAGTAACATCAACTTTCTTATTTTAAATGGACACCCTATTTTTTTTTCTATTCGCTTTATTCAGCATTCAATTCCCTTTCTAATGACATATCGCAAGTTGGTATCTAACCAGAAACTAGATCAGAAAAATATTATTATTGAAATTCACCGAGTAGGCCGTGGAAGCAAAATGAAAGCCAAAAATTGAAAAGTTGGCTATGGAAACCATACGTCACTTGATAACAGTTGCTACTACTGTGATATTTTATTTTCATTCGTCGGCGTTATAAAAAGCCGCCAAAAAAAATATTGGAAAAATTTGGAAAAGAACAATACTCTGTAGGTCCATAACTTAAATAGGAACATACAACTTTTTCTTACCTGTACTATTCAGCATAACCATTCCTTTCTAATGATATAATAGAAAGTAATTTTTTGAAATGAAATACCAAAAAATCCAATTATTATTATTCAAATAACAAAAAAACAGATTTATCGAAAAAAAAAAATTCAAATTGATAGGATTAAAGATAAAATAAATTCAAAACAAATGTTCGAAATGCATTCCCTCAGCGTCAATACATTTATTGACTCTGGTGATATTTTCATGTAAAACGTTTCTCAACATTTGGGGCGTGATATCTTGGAAAGCTCTACGAATTTTTACTTCTAGCTCATGTAGAGTTGTAGGCTGTGTGGAATACACCCTATTTTTAAGATGCCCCCATAGATAAAAGTCGCACGGAGTAAGATCAGGAGACCTTGGTGGCCACCTGACTGGACCATGGGTTGTTATAAGTCTCTCTTGAAAGCGATTTTGAAGATAATTTCTCGCTATTCTTGAATTATGCGGAGGGGCGCCATCTTGCTGGAAGTACATTCTCTCAGTTATTTCCGCTGGTAGGTTGTTAATGAATTCCGAAATTTCATTCGTTAAAAAATTAAAGTATCTCTCTCCGGTTAGTTGGCCTTGAAAAAGAATGGGACCAACAATATGAGTTCCAACTATTCCTGCCCAAACATTCACACCAAATCTCTCCTGGAAGCCACCTTGTCGAAACCGGTGCTCGTTTTCTATCGCCCAGTACCTGAAACAAAAGACCGTTCACACTTTTATCACTTTACACTTCGACTATCGACAATAATCCAAATAAAGTGAAGTACCTTCCTTGTATTATTCCTGTTAAATAATCCATTGTTGGTAAATCTTGACTCGTCCGTAAACAAGATATAATAGTTAAATAGGTGATTCTCAGCATTTTGTCGAAGAAACCAATTACAATATTCCAGGCGCCTTTCACCGTCATTTTCATTCAAATGTTGATGCAACTGATACTTGAAGGATTTAAATCGATGTTTTTTCAAAATTTTCCTAGCAGAGTCCTTACTTATAGCTAATTCGGCGCCAATCTGCCTTGAGGAAATTGTGCTATCATATTGTACTAAAGCTAATACATTAATTTCAGTTTCCTCAATAATAACAAATGCTTCTTGGTCTTCGTGAACATCATGCTCAGTTCTAAATACAATCGTTCAGCGGCATAAGAATTTTTTAAACATTCGCCATAAATGAGAAGCATGTCAATTTGTTCGGTTCGTGAATAACGGGGCATTTTGTGAATATTCCACTAACTGATTTCGATTTCCAAACCCTTTGAAAATGGCAGAATCAAAAACAAGACTTCGAACGTCAAAATAATATGGATAGCAGCGTTCGTGAGAGCTCTCGTTTCTTTTTTGTTTCATTCCAAAATACATCTTAATCAGCCTACTTGTTAATATTTTGGTTCGAATGATTATTGCAATGGAATGATTATTCTGAATAGCACAAACATCGTCCATAGGTAGATATTAGAATATCTATGGACGATGGCACAGACCAAGTACGTTTATGTTCCTATTTAACCTAGAACCTACAGGATATAATTTATCATTCCACATTATTTTTAATGTTATTTTTGCGTATGGCGATAATCTGTTTTGTTATTTGAAGAATAATAATAATTGGATTTATTGGTATTTCATTTCAAAAAATTACTTTCTATTATATCATTAGAAAGGAATGGTTATGCTGAATAGTACAGGCAAGAAAAAGTTGTATGTTCCTATTTAAGTTATGGACCTACAGAGTATTGTTCTTTTCCAAATTTTTCCAATATTTTTTTTGGCGGCTTTTTATAACGCCGACGAATGAAAATAAAATATCACAGTAGTAGCAACTGTTATCAAGTGACGTATGGTTTCCATAGCCAACTTTTCAATTTTTGGCTTTCATTTTGCTTCCACGGCCTACTTGGTGAATTTCAATAATCTAGTTTCTGGTTAGATACCAACTTGCGATATGTCATTAGAAAGGGAATGGAATGCTGAATAAAGCGAAAAGAAAAAAAAATAGGGTTTCCATTTAAAATAATAAAGTTGATGTTACTTCCGGTCAGACCGGAAGTTAACTTCGACAAGTCAATATGCTCAAATTCTAGCTCTTATGTCATTATATCGACGCTCCAAATTTCACAAACCTGCTTCATACAATAACTGAGATATTCCGTAGGCAATACTTCCGTAGCCACCCGGTATGTGGCTATAAGGCGAGTATGATGTGCAAATGCAAATTTCAAATGCCTTAAGAGATGTCTCATTCTGGTGGAAGCATAATATAACAGAATCTCTTAATTATATGAACTCCAAAAAATTCTCTTATGAAATTTCTTCGGATGCTTCTAGAACAGGTTGGTGCGCTGTATGTCGTACAGAGATCCTGAATGGATTGATTTTGGAGTCAAATTGACGCATGAATCATATAGATTATTTGGAACTGTAGGCAATATTTTATGCTTTCCAAAGTTTCTTCATGAATGAGAAAGAATGTAATGTTCTTTTCAGGGTAGACAATAAAACGGCAATAGCCTATATAACAAGATGGGTGAACTCAGTAAGAAAATAAGGTCATATGCATCCTATATATCCTCAAAAGAAAATGTCCCCCTACGGACGACAGCCCTCAGAAGTCAAAATTTGTGTGAGCCAAGTATTAACGAGAACTTACCTTTTACCTTGAGATTTCTAGCGATTCATTAGAATAAAACTTATTCGCGAAGATAGTAGAACTTTATGGTACACAAAACATTGATTTATCCGTTTCTAACGCTTTGTTTCTTGGCTTAGAGACTTTGGTGCTTTCTTCAGATGTTTTCACAAATGAATGAGACAGATCTCTTAAGCTTTATGCATTTTCTCCATTTTCTATCATTTGTCGGGTATTGAAAAAAATAATCGGAAATAAGTCAACTGGAATTCTTGTAGTTCTGTATTGGTCTTATCAGCCATGGTTTTAAGTTTTTCTCTACTCTGCATAACAGAATCATACATTTTTGAGCCTAATAGAAACTCCCTTTGTCTTCTTTTAGAACGAAGCATGGTAGCCGGGAAATTATCAGGACATAAATTTCTGAATAAAGGAATTCCGGAAGATGCTATTCCGATTATGCTGAAATTGCTGGGTGATTCAACCCTGCGACAATATTCCAGCACACGTAGTAAATGGTGGTTTTGCTCATAAAGCAGCCTTATTATTTTTGAATATCACTAGCACTGATGAGTTGCTGATGTGACGTTTTCTGAAAGGAGAATTTAGAATTAAACCAAGTTTTCCAAAATATAATGTAACTTCCAAAATCCTTAATTATGTGAAAGATTGCTATTCATTGTAAGAACTTTCGCTAGAAAAATTAGTGATATCTGATACTTCTGCTGCTGGCAGCTGGTCAGCAAGTACAAACAATAATTTCGAAAATTTAAAAAAAAAAACACCGTTGGGTGGACACATAAATCAGAAGTTTCGCGAGGTTCTATAATAGACCTTTGAAAAATATTATCATAGAATTTATATTTAGCTAATTCAATAAGTTTTAAAAAACCTTTTCCAATCTCAATATTGTCGATATAACAGTCATCTACATTTATTTATTTATGCCTTCATTCACATGAATTTTTGCTGTTTTTCTGGATATTCATACTACTTTTCATTAAAATATGGTTTATTTTCATATTTACGTGTTACAGAAAATAATTACCGTATGGCATTGTGTTCAACAGTTTTTTTTTTCCAACTGAAAAAACTCTTCATAGATATGGTACTTTAAATGTAATGTTATCGAAAAATAATCAATGAAGTGGAAATGTCATCAGGAACAAAAAAAGTCATTTGGTGAAAATGTCCAGGTAGATGAGATCGAGGCAACAGATATTGTAGGAGAGAGTGTTGAGGCAAAGAGAGTCCAAGCAAATGAGGTTGCAAATTTTGAAATTCAAGATGAACAATGTGAACCTGTGTAGTGTATTGGAATATTTCCCATAATGATATAGAAAAAAGTATACAAACTGATAATGAAGTGAAAAATCCTTTAATTTGAAATATCCGAGCTATAATAGCAAGTCTCAAAGATAATTATCAATAGTTGCTAGGTTCAGATTTTCAAGTATTGCTACAAATAAGAAAAAAATCAAATTTTATTCTGGACTTTCTTTGCAGCAGTTTGATGTTCTGTGGGAATTTTTAGATGAAAAAAAATTATTGAAAGCATTTTTTTTCATGACAGCTTTGTTTGTCAATATTGGCGTGTATTCAAGTATTTAAGACACAAAGAATCATTGCCTCTCTCTGAAGATTACAGTGCTCTGCTTTTTGTCGCGCGTTAACTTTCTTTGTGGAGCGAAAATGTATCATCTGCGCTTTCAAAAAGCAGTTCGCAATGTAGCATTTGGAAATGCCACTCCGTTTCAATTTCCTGTATATATGTATTTTTAGGTCAGTAAGCGATTGAATCAAGTACAGAGCTGTATTGAGCAAGATCGAGATATCTTCATTACAAATTGCTTATCACAGCGCTTGACTCGTGCCACTCCGTTTCAATTTCCTAATTTCCTGTATATAAGTATTTTTAGGTCAGTAAGTGATTGAAACAAGTACAGAGCTGTATTGAGCAAGATCGAGATATCTTCATTACAAATTGCTTATCACAGCGCTTGACTCGTGGTTTTGCTATCAACAAGTGAGTGTTCTTGAAAAAAATTGTTTGAAGATGTTTTTCTCGTTAACCAGACGTCGTCTCCTTACGAACGACAGTCCTCAGATGTTGGAACTTGTGCAAGCCAAGGATTAACGAGGTCTTACCTTTTAACGTGCGATTCCCAGCACTTCATCAGGCCATCAAAAAAGTATAATGCAGTCGCTGGGCTTCGATCCCACGACCAGCAGCCAGAATGATTGAAAAGCTGTGATTCTAACCACTTGGCTACCAGGCCTGTGTCGTTATTTTTGAATTATTACAATAAATAGTTTTCGGATGAATAACCCCAGTGATTTGTTGTTGGCCTAATTCTGACATATTCTCAAGCTGGAAATAAAAAATACAATATTTCCGAATTCAATGATATATATCTACCTTCAAATTTGAAAAATTATAAAAGATATTGTATGAATATTACATCCACCTGATTTATCAGTGTTGTCTGGAAATGTGTTTAGAACATGTTTTTCTCACCTAGCCAATTTACTCTGATTTTCTTTGCATCGCAGTGTAATTCTGTGAGTTTTCCAAAATCAAAGTATTCCATTTTTCAAATCAATCATCTTCGAACTTTGTTTCTCTTGGGTGAGGTAGGTATCTTCATCCATAGATGGTATAGTTAAATTATTATGATGCGTATTGGAAGGATAAGTGCTCAAGAATAATAAGCACGAGGTGGGGAAGATAACAGGAGATCCGTGTATGATGATGGTACAAGAAAATGGTCTCCCTGTCCTGAATTGTGGGTTTTGTATTAACTATTCGATTTTTCTTAGTTCAACTTTTGACGCCCATCCGTGATCGAAGCATTCATAATTTCATTTGATATTCCACAAGTCTTAGTTGGCTTTCTTTTCTTTAGTGAGTAGAAATTCCTTCATCATCTTCATCCATTGGGGTTCAGTTTTTTAATTTCAGTGTTAAAGACATAAATCCAAAATACCGTTCAAGCTCGAATCTTCGTACCAGTAGTTACATTTTCATTAAATTAACATAATCATATACCTATGAGCAAAAATTTTACAATTTACATACATGAAACTAAAATACTTTCACATGAATACCTTGTGTTTTTTGGTGTACCTGAATGGTTTTTACTGTCATTCGTGATTATTAATTAAATTTATTATTTTTCACCTAAATTCCTTTTAGGTAGCTTATGGATTTTTGTTTTAAACTATCAAATTCATTCGACAGAGTTTGATTTCCAGACCCAGTAATATTATTTTGTTATTCTCTTTTCAAGGTGGTCAAGTGGCACCCATTTGATTCATTATTATTTTTTGAAAATTCACACTCTGATATACACGGCTCAAATTTCACCAGACGAACAGCAGCCGGAGCTGACAATAAGAAAAATAAGTGGTCATGAAGTTCATTTAGAGTTCAATTAAATCAATGATGTCATAAGAACAACAAAAATACGAGGAATAATAACTCTGGTGTTCTCACTCGTTCCTACCCACTTCATTCTGCTTTATTTTCTGATAGCTGCTGCTGAATTTCTAGATCGTTTTCTTCGGCAATAACAGACTGACGTAGCTCCAGAGCAAATCATAGCAATCATAATGAGAACAATTCAGTAAAATTGCAAGAAGTATTCAACAAAAGTATTGTTAATATACAGAGTTTTCATATTTTCGTGAGAATTTTTCATCAATACATATTCAAGCAGTTCATGAGGTTTGTTCGTATTTACTGTTTTGCTATATTGTGAGGTTGAGTACCTATCGAAGATATATCAATGGAAATACAACAAAAGGTTATTACCATAGAAAGTTGTTCGGTGTATACAGTCTCAGCGATATAAGCGCCATATTGCAGATCATATGACACAAAGGCGTATTTCAACAGGTGATGCTTTTTGAAAAAAAAAGACAACATCGAATCGTTCGTTTCACTATAGTTTTTAGACAACAATATATACAGCGTGTCTCACTTTTCATGGAAACATGGAAGGTACGCAGGTGCTTCCATAAGACGTAATAAACATTTTTTCAGAAACATAGTGATTTTGTACTGAAATAGTTTTTTTGGCAATAATTTTGCCCACTATAACTTTTCAAAAAATGTATATCACCGGTGGTTTAGCGGTCTAATGCACAGGCCGTTCGAAACTCCAGCATAGCGATAGTCGGTTCGAGCCCGAGATTTTTTATCAAATATTTATATCGGATCGATAGGCGACCGCATGCCTTGTTGGAAAGCAAATGTATTGTGAGTTGTCTAGATGCAAATCTCGTCTAGTGCTAGCTTGGAATGCACACCGACCACCCCAGGTGGTGCTGTAGGTTTTCCGGGTTTTCCTACAGCTGAAAAGTGAATACATCACCTAAAACATCAGTAAGTCGCCCCGGGGCGCCACGGCAAATGATAATAATAGCCGTCCTCCACCCGCACCGGCTATGCCTTTGGGTACATTCAACGAGTGTTATGAGGGAGTATTATTATTATTATTATTACTTCATATGACCTTTTTGGAACTTTCTGTTCATTTTTAATGTATCAATTGATTAAACTAATTCCAAAATTGTACAAAAAAATTAAAAAATAACGAGAATGTTTATGTGAAGTGAGACACACCATATGAAGGATGATTATTATTTGCGACATGTTATGTGCCAGTATTATAATTCATTTTATTAGAGTATGATTATACATTTTTTGCAGGAAATTCCTTCAGATCTGCAAATTGTTCAAGGATTTTATTTCGCACCTGTAGTAGAGCATGAACATGAAGACGCATTCATCACTAAACCAATGTACGAAATATTGAAAAGTGGTGAAATAAACAATGTTCCATTGCTATCTGGTGTTAATACTGAAGAATCGCTGTTTTATACTGATGGTGAGTGAACGTCCTTTTAATATTTTTGGAGGGGTTTGGTCTGTAGAGAATGTGGTGAAAGTTTATAGAGATTACAATGTGCATTTGGTGTGTTGTTGTAGTTCTCTGTTTTGAAAATGATTAGATTTTAAAAGGGATGTTATTTTATTAAAATGCACTTAAACAAACACAGCAAGAAGTATCAAAATTGAGAACAACAGGACGTTACACTTCTGTCAACTAGAAAGAAGTCGCCGGACAGGGTCAGTGTAAGGGGTTAATAATATTGACAAAAAACTCATATTACAATCTCCCCCTCTGTATCACTCTAACGTCCCGGGAGTGATACAAAAAATATCACTTTAAATAACAGTGTGGCATCTTCCTGAGAGGTCGTACGAGCTCTGGCGGTTTGTCCGACCCTTGCGAGACGAATGGCCTCATAGCTGAGACATGGTATTTACTGAGGGGAACGTTGGGATTTGCGAGACAGGCTACCTTATAAGAAGTTGATGATATCTGCCTCAATACCACATATGGTCCGTCGCGTCTAAGTGTGAATTTGGAAATGTACGCGGCACTCGCGTCACTCAGTACGTGAGAATCGATCAGCAGCTTGTCACCAGGTTTATATATCGGTGTTTCACGAAAATGTTCATCCGCATACGTTTTAGTAGAGTCTTGCTGTCTTTCACTCGTTTCGCGATCATGTTGCAGTCTTTTCAAATAAGGAGTAATTTCGGGGAAAACATTGTTATCATCCAAAATAACACGTAAGTCTTGCTGGACATCGAGAGGCGTACGCATTTCACGTGCAAAATTGAGATGTGCCGTTGAAAATCCCGTACTGAGGTTGGGAACGCTGTTCATCGCAAACCTTATAGCAGCAAATATTTCAACCCATACAGTGTGACCAGAATGGCTAGTTGAGTTTTTAAGTCTCGATTCTTCCGTTCCTCCAGATTGGAAGCTGGATGACAAACTGGTATTAGAGATTGATGTATACCGAGACAATGACATACAAGTTGCATCACAACACTCACGAATTGCGAGCCGTTGTCACTTCTAACCCGTCGAGGAGTGCCGTATCGTAAACAGATTTCTGAAATCATCTTCTTTGCACACACTTCCGAAGTGGCATTACGTAGTGGAAATAGTTCTATCCACTTTGTAGCGGTATCTTCTATTGCGAAAATCCATCAATGACCGTTTCTACTAATTGAAAGTGGTCCAACGAGATCTATGCTATGGTTTCGAACCTTTACGCTAGGACGGGAGTTTGTATAAGACCCGCTGGTTTGAGGTTGTTTGGTTTGAATTTCTGGCAATCAACACACCTTCTAACGCAATGATTAACATCTCGTCTAAGTCTGAGCCAGTAATAACGGGTGATAGTCTTTTCTACGCCATAATGACCAGCGATAGAGAAGTCATCGTATTCTTTGAGAATCATGGTAACCTTCGATCGTGGTACTACCAACTGTGCCTCTCCTGATTCCACATCAGGAGTAAAGCGGTAAAACACTCCTTTAGTCATGATGTATCCTCGATCAGTCCCATCGGCTAAAGTTCACTTGATTCGGTTCTGGCGATTCAAAACAATCGATTATTTTCTTGACCTCCGGATCAGAGAGTTGTTCTTCTCTAAGGAGTGTATTTCCTTGAGTTGGTAGGTCAATGGCGATGTTACAAACCTCACAGATTACTTTGTTCTGTTATGTCACATGGCACACGTGAAAATGAATCTGCAATACTATTGGTTCTTCCGGGTATGTATTCTATTTGCAGATCGCAACTCTGTAGTTTGAGTGCCCAGCGTGCTAAAAGGCCACTGGGTGTCCGTAAGGTCATTAACCAACGTAGAGGTTGATGATCTGACTTTATCAATATGGGCAAATTTTCCAAATACCCACGGAACTTATTTACTGCATATATGATCGCTGAGTCTTCATGCTCTGTCGTATTGTAGTTACGTTCTGCTGATGTGAGTAGACTGCTGGCATACTTGACAGGTCGCTCATCTTCTCCCTCCCCCTGGAGCAAACATGCTCTGATGGCTAGGAACTGGCATCAGTCTTGAGTGTAAATGGCAACTATGGATCTGCTTGCTTTAAAATCGGTGATGAGAACAACAATACTTTGAGTTTGTCAAAAGCTTCCTGTTGAAGGGGACCCCAAGAAAATACTGCGTTCTTCTTGGTAAGGTCGCTTAATGGTTTAGGTATTCCAGCAAACTTCGGCACAAACTGACAAAACCAACTACAAGTTTGTAAAAATTACATCATATGTCGTACCGACTGTGGGGGTTTCATATCTCGTATCGCTGTTATTTACCGGAGTCGGGCGCTATACCCGTAGGAGTTATCAAATGTCCTAGATATTTGACTGTCTGTCGCACTTTTCGCGATTTGCATTCAATTTAAATTGTCTCAAACGATCGAAAACACTTTGCAAGTTCGGCAAATGTTTATCAAATGTTCCACTTAACACAATCAGGTCGTCTAATTATGCAAAAATGGTTAAGTCACTGAGACCTACTCGAAAACGATCAATGAGTCTTTGGAACGTTGCCGGTGTATTCCGGAGTCCAAAAAACATATGCAAAAAATGATACAAGCCGGAAGGGGTAATGAAAGCCGTTTTGTCATGATCTTCATGATGAACTGCAACTTGGTAATATCCACTTTTGAGATCCAATGTTGACATGAATATAGAATGTGTCGTGGCGTGCATCAAGTTGTCCATGCGTGGTAACGGATATCTGTCATGGATGGTTTCATTATTGAGTTTACGATAGTCAATGCACATGCGAAAATCGCCATTTTTCTTTGGGACTAAAACAACGGGCGCAGCAAAAGCAGAATCACATTCTTCGACGATCCCTTTGTTGACTAAGCTGTCCAGTTCCGCCCTTAGTATTTTAGATTTTTGCGTCGTCATTCTATATGGGGGCACTGCTATTGGAGTCTCATTTGTGAAATTGATTGTATGCTCTGCATACGGAGTAGCAATGCCGTTATCTTCGAAAAAATCTCTGTGACGTTCCCGCAGATTTTGCAACTGATCACGTTTAGGGTAACTGATTTTCGTGGACTCGTCATCACGAAGAGAAATGTTCAAGAAATGCAAAGTTGTATCTTCAACTTGTGGAGTTTCAGACAAAAAATCATACTGAATAAGAGGGGAATCTGTGAAGTGATACTTCATTATTGGAATATTCATAGCAATGTTAGCATAAGTTATGAAATCAACTCCCAATGGAGTTTTGGCAGATACATGATCTGGAATTGCTATAAACTGAGTAGGAATGACTCTATCGAATAGAATAACGTTACAATGAAATATGCGAGTTGAAACTTGGCGGGATTTACCATCGCATCGGCTAGAATCATATTCCTAGTTTCGGAAAAGAAGGGGATATTATTTTCCATGAAATGTTTATAAAGTCGAGACCCAGCGAGAGAACATTCAGCGCCAGTATCCACGTAAGCACCTCCGGAAAGACCTTCATCTTTAATCCTCAATAAGGGTCGTCTAACGTCATCATTGGTATCAGCTAAGAGATCATCACATATGATACATTTTGAGAAGAGGAAGCCTGTACGTGAGACGAGGCACGACAGTTGAGACAGTTCGACCTCACATAACTGGGTGTATTGCAATCATAGCAGACGATATTTTTATGCGCGGGCATGCGCATAACAAAGGCATAGCAAAGACAAACCTATATTTGACCTAACCATTCTCTTTCTAGTCACAGGCTTTTTAGAATGAGCAAATTTTCTACATTCTGCCTAAAGATTGAAAGCGAATATACACTTCGCGTCATATAAAATTGGTACAATAGGTTCGTTTTTATATTTTTGCCAAAAAAACAAGTGTCCTTGATAAATAAAAAATTATTGATATCACTGGAAGGACTCGTGGTGTCACCTTTGATTTTTTTTGTAGCATGTCAAAGTCTGACATTCTGGTGATTTCAATTAACAAAAATGCATTATTCTAGTCAATCATTCGGTATTATACCGGTAAAATATTTCCTCGTCGATAATACCTCTTGTATACAATGAACTGTCAAAATAAATAAAGATTTACTTGCTTTTAACATCTTGAGTGACCGTTCAGAATCAATGTACTTCTATAGATTTCAACTCAACTTCTTTCGTCAAGAACATATATTTATTTGCTGGTTTTGTCAACGAAATAGTAAGGAATAGATTCCTCACTATTTTTCATAATGAATAACACGAATGTATCTGTAGTTTCAAAAACACTAAATTTAGAAATTTAAAATTAGGTATATATTTATTAACGAGCAGATGTCTTGTATGTAATTTGGATCATGAACGATCATTATGGTGCACGCTACTACCATAATGATCGTCATTAATTACATGAATAACTATTATGTGCCACCATCCAAACTGGTGTAAAACTAAATTTTTACCATTTTATTTGAGTATTCAAAATATATCTTTTCAGATGACGGATCAACTGAAGCATATGCAGCTAACCCATTGCTGTTGATTCCTAGAGGCATGCACGTGAGAAAGGAAGATGAACAAACAGTTGCTAGAATAATTGAGAAGTTCTATGCTTCAAATGGGAGTTTTCTGGAAAATCCTAGACAATTGATAAATGTATGTGGGTACTATCAGGAGAATATTTCGAAACTCTCAACTATTCCAATCATACAGTACATGTAATGTGCAAAATAATGTCAGAACTCATAATTTGGAAATTGAAAATTTCAACAGAACATTTTCAAAATCTACATTGGAACTTGCTCAGTAATATTCGGAATGGTAACCAAATCATTAATTTCAACTTGCGATTTCAAATGGCTTATTAGATACTAGAGTAACAATTGAGTTGTTATACCTACTTGTTTGACAAGTCTTTTATTTCGAATACTACTGATTTTTTTTTGTAAATACACTTCTTTGCCGAATGTTTGATTTGTAGTTAATTTTTTTTAGTGACTTCGTTCCACAGTCGTACAAAGTCAGTTTTTCTGGAGTAATATTTGAACTTTAGCAATTTGGTCATTCCTTTTTTTTTCACTTCATTTCTGTAAATTCTCCTCTCTTTACCGCAATTACTTGTAACCATAATACCACATCATCAAATAGTTGCTGTAATGATTAGTATTGTTCCCTAGTCTTCTTCTCTTCTACTGATTTTCACATATTTTGATTTATTTTCATCTATTTGGAATACACATTTTTTTTCGATTACTCTTGATGTTTTCATCAATACTTGTTATAATCACAACGTCGTCTATGTATGGTAAGTCTTGGTGAATATTATAATACGAGATAGATTTATCTGCTCTTAAATTACCCCAACTGTAATTTCCTCTACTGATTTTTACATCCTCAGTTAATTAGACACATCCATTTACTTTATTGGGCTTCAAGTTTTCTCAGAACCCTGTTAATTTTGTATTCCTTCGTTGAGTAATTGGCTTGCTTGGAATTAATGGACAAGTGCGAACAATGATTTTGTGAGTTGCTATCTTATTGGATTGAAAATTCTGGTTGCTAAAATCCCCGATGTTATACGGAGAGCAACGAAAATGTGATTTTGGTTGTGTAATAAAGTAGCTTTGATTTTCCAACTATTTGAAAATATCACAATTATAAAGTGATCAATGGGGAATTCTCCACCTGACGACAATCAAGTATTTTCTATTGAAGATCTATGAAATACTGCATTTGAAACACACCATTTCAACATTTTTCTTCAAAAAAATTATCCAAGTACTTGAAAAAAAATGGGCATTTGATATTTAAAGGGATTTGTTTCTATTTCAGCATCTGGCAACATCGGCTGAAAATTTCACAGATAAGAAAGGACAACAAATCGGTTACATTAATAAGTTAAACAGAGATGACAATGTTCCGAGCACCGACCTATAATAAAGTATAGGTCGCTATTTTCGAGTCATTCTGTTACATTTTGTGTACTGTGTGCCTATCATCTAACGAAGACAGATATATTGACTATGGATACTTCTTCTTCTAGCATACAACCATCCCCTACGTTTTGTAGGCGCTGTTGCCAATATGTTAATTAGAAACAAAACCTTTTAAAATTTTAAACCCAACATTTGAAAAATTTATTTGAATACTTTTCGCAGTGAAATTGAAAAACTCATGAATGAAACTCAACTTCATTTTCTTCAAACTTGCATTTGCTACTATAACCCAAATTGAGGGGAACTCCCTATTGAATTGTATTCACAAATTTGAAGTGACAGCCATATGAGCATTTTTCCTGCAATTTTCTTATTATTATGCAGATTGATCATTCTGGAATATCTTGTTGAATATATGGAGGTCAAACAGTGAACGACAAAACTGAAATACGAACTTTGTTAAAATTGAGTAATTCAAGTAACATCGAAGTTCCCCTGAGAATATTTTTCCCACCACGATTCATTAGAAAATACAAACAAAATTCGAAAAATTCGACATTGTCAATTTTGTTCATGTCAATGACTTATCATTTTCAGTACTTCAGTGATCAGAGTTTTGCCAGATCTGTAATTGAAACGGCTTCATTACAATCAAGATTTGGCGATGTATACTTCTACCAGTTTGCGTATCATGGAGTTTTAGGAGGACAAACTGACAAATCAGGTAAGTACCTACCGGATAAAATTAACCATCATATGCTCATTTCATTTCATTTGTGAACGACTTTCATGGAAAAACTAATTGTTGCAGAGGTTACAGGCAGAGTTTGATCATGGTAAATGCTAAAGGGCAAGCCAATGTCTTTTTATTGGTTAATACATATCGTAGTTCTAGATAATACATTGTATTCGAGACAGCTACGAAAGTTCTTGTCATGCAACTATTGATTGATTTAAATCAGTCAGACATGTCTTTGCCAAAGTATAGTAATGGCCCGAGTCAACTCTAAAACCACAGCGAACAACGACTGTAAATAAAGCTCATTCAGCTGGAGTGAGGTGTTCAGTTAGCTTCATTCGCTGTGAAGCTGGATTCTTCAATCCAAGACTCTGTCATACCTCAAGAATACCATTGTTGTTCAATTATTTTTTAAGTATCTAGTCGGATGAGCTTCATAAATAAGTTGTAAACTTCTGAAATCAAATCAAATGTTGAATTTCTCATAGTAGTTATCAAATTAGCAGCATAACCTCAGCTAGACTGATTTTCTTGCAACGGTCGACAAGAGCGGCACATAATCGGCAATCGTATTCATCATCATCAATCAGATGTTCCGATCTCAGGTGATGAATTGATAAGTTTTTCATGGACTGGTTTTCTCAAAGATTGGAAAACGCGAGCTGCAAGTTGATAGAGTCACACACGATTTTGCTATTCTGCTGCAACGTAAAACTTTTGAATTTTTTCTTCAAGATAGATATTGAAAAAGTGATAGAGGAAATAGGTGCATCTACTTCTGTTAACGAATAGTATTCAGACGGTTCTCCAAAACATTTAAAGGGTATTTTTGTTGTTTTGTACGATTTTGACAGAGTAAATCACATGTAGAAAAAAATATAACTAGTCATTTGTGGATCAACTAGAAGAGTATCGCACTACTATTCGCTATTTCTGAGTTTGATGTCACCACGTGAAGACCCTGTACCCTATTGTTGAATGAATGTAATCATAAATAATTCTGAATTCATTAGTTTTCATACGATTGAAATTTAATACAATTTTTTCAAGTGAGTGTCCAATTCATATCCAACATAATAAAAGTGGCGACAAGTAATCAAAAACAAACAATACAGTAAATTATCAAGTTAGAGCAGTTCCAGAAAACCCTCATTGAACTCATTACAACTCAACAAGTCCAGGCGCAGCTTCGACATAATCATTTGATGAAAAGTCAGCAATAATTCGTTTTACTTCTGTCTGAGAACTTTAAATCAAGTGAAGTTTTCTCAAAAACTACGGAAGTAAGTGAAGAATTTTGTAATGAAACTCTGGGAACTGGAATCACTGATTTCCAGTACGACCCAGAAAACGTTGAACTTTCAAAGCATGATACCATCGTTATAAAAGTTCGTTCATAGGGGATGCACAAATACTCAGATCCAGCATGAGTAGGACTTTTGCTTAGGAAATTGTACACACAAGTTCATCAACAGTACGTCAATCGAACATACACTCAAACTGAGATATCCCAATGACAGCCTGCTGGTATTGTGACCAAATGCATTTCGTCAAGGGTTGTACCTATAAGAAACACAAAAAAGAAGCTACATAGTATCTCCAGTAATACTTATTAACGTTACAAGGCCAATATGTAGCAAATAACAGATGAGGTTGAATATTGTAATCCGAGGAGCAGCCGAGGATTATAACAACGGAATCCGTTATTTGCGTATCGGCCGTGTGTCGTTAAAGACTTTTTGTAATCCCGCTGAAAGATTACATTTTGATTCCGAGGAAAGAACAAACCACGTACCTCGTAATTCTACAGAAAAAACTCAACATCGTGTAGTCATGGCTCAACAGCTCAACAATATCACAACAATATTATTAACGACGTCAGTTTTTTGTGCTCGCGAGTTCGTTTTAATGAAATTGAAGAAATGGAGAAACAAAATCAAATTACTTCAGAAATATTGGCAGAATCATGTGCAGCGAGTGTTGATTTACTGCCGAAAATACCTCTTATTATTAGCCTATACGAAAGGAAAATCAGAGGTTTATTCTCTCAACTAGCTGTGTACCAAGATTTTAATGTTGTAGCTTGCTTTGAAAGTTTATGACAACATTAACATTTCAAGATTAGTTATTTAAATCATTCACCATATTAGAGTATTACCTACAGAAATGATATTTTCAGATTTGGAAAATTGTTTTGTTCTTGAGACGAAATTCTGATGGATACACACCAAAGAAAGCAAACATTTTTTCTGAAGAAGAAGTAATTGAGTTTTTGTTGGGGGCAGATGATAATACATGGTTGCTTGAAAAGGTTTTAATTTGTGATGTTTTTGGCGCCTGTAGACGTGACGAACTTGTTAAGCTGACTGTAGATGATTTTGAAAGCACCAGTACCAGAGTTTTGGTTGAATTGACGTATACTTAAAACAAAAAGAACAGGGTATTTGTCATTCCCAAAGAAGGACTTCCTTTTGATGCCTATGGTTAATACCAAAAATACGTAGATTTGCGGCCTTCAAATTTGGATAATTGGCGATTCTTCATTGGTCATATAGGATTGGTAAATGTCAAAAACAAGTAGTGGGCATTCAGACTATTGGTGCTGTTCCAAAGAAAATTGCAGCATTCCTAAAATTAAGAAATCCTCATCTCTACACAGGGCACTCGTTTCGCAGATCCTCGGCTACTATACTTGTAGAAAATGGTGGGGATCTACTATCGGTAAAAAAACTTGGAGGTTGGAACTCCTCTACGGTGGCGGAATTGTATATTGAAAATTCAGTTTCAAAGAAAACGAAGATAATGATACAACTATTTGTCAACAACAACTGATAAGATTGAATAAAAATTAAATGACCTCACGAAGAAATAAAATCACAAGATGAAAGGATTATCTTTCTGGAACAAAAAATGGACAATCTCCAGCAACAAAATAAAAACCATAACGTCTGTTTATACGGGGTACCTGAAGAAAGAGATGAAGCATTAAGAAACAACAAAATTATGAAACTTCTCAACACCAGATCTACGGTCATCCAAGAACATGAAATTGTTGGAGTATTTAGAATTGGCAATCAAATTGAAACTAGTAACAGGACAAGACCTATCATTTTACAACTAAACGATCCATCAAAGAAAGCTAAAGTTTTCAAAAACATGAAATATTTGAGATAGGAAAAAATATTTTGCAGTGAGGAATTGACTACTATCAGAAGGAATCTCCTGAAAACTGCCAAATTGGCTATGCCAGGATATAAAATATGAACGTACAATGGACAAATTTTCGTCAACTTTGAGTCAAAAAAAATTAAAATTACTCATGAATCTGATATTTCTCATGCCAAATAATAATTGTATCCACCTCAAACCGGACAAACAATTCTATTTTCTGGCAAGCATTTTTTCAATTCACTACATTTTAATATCAGAAGCCTACGTAAAAACTTTGATGAATTTCTTTCATATTTAGAAACATTCCAACAAGAAGACAAAGAAATAATCCTTCTGTCTGAGACATGGATTATAGAGGACATGAATAACTTCAGCATTCCGTAGTTCGGTATAATCCATAACGAATCTCGTTTCAATCAAAATGATGTCCTGATTATATTTATTAGAAGAAAGACTGGTTACAGTGTCTCTCTGCAACAACTGACGGAAACAAATTTATTATTTATCACCTTTGAAATAAATAAGAGAACATAATCATTAATCGCTTCGTACAGACCACCATCCACGAACATTGTCACATATTTAACTGAAGATACATTTCTCTCAACCTCTGCATCTGCAGATGTAAAGATATTCATGGGGGACATCAATATAAATATTTTAGATACATCTGATTTGAAAGCAAACACATATATTTGTCTCATGTCCACTTTAGGTCAAGTTTAATTGATCACATATTCATCAGATTTTCGAGTGACAAACTGATGAGAGAACTGAAATTGAATTCTTTCATCTTCAAAACGGACCTCACTGGCCACTATACCGAAATGTTATCTATCAACATGAATGCTGAGGAAAAAAACACAACTTCAGATTTATCTTGTATTTACTTAAATCAACGAAAGCTGAAGAAAAAATTGAAACAAGAAAATTGGCATGCAGTGTTTCAATGCGACGATCCTGATTTTAGCTTCAATTCTTTTTCAAATATATTAACAGAACACATTTCAAATTGTACACAGACTAAAGAACAAAAAATAGAAAAAACAGATAAGTAGTAAACTGAAACCCTGCATGATACAAGCTATGCCTAATTATAGTATAGAGATCTCCTTTAACAAAAACTTCTCAAAAAACAAACAAAAATACACAAGAAAACAAAAACGCCTATAAAAAATTATAGAAATTATTTAGGTAATCTACTGCGTATCTCTAAACAGGATTATTATCAAAAACAACTTGCCGAATCTCACAATAATGTAAAAAAAAGTGGGATAACATTAACTAAATTACAAATAGAGATTCGAACAAAAAATCAACAAATTATGATATAGTAATTGAAAATAATGAAAAATTGAACTCTAAAAAAGATATAGCAAATCATTTCAATAATTTCTTTTCTAATATTGGTTTGAAAATGGCAAATAAAATTGAAATACCTCCAAGACCTACTCCGAGAACCATCGTTGGGGCGAAAAATTCGTTATTCCTTCATCCCATCACAAAAAAATTACTTATATTCAATATAAATACTCTGAAGAATAATACATCTTCGGGTCCAGACAAAATAACGGTTTACTTCATAAAAAAATACCACGAATTCCTTGTAGAATCATTATGCCACATTCTAAATGTAACACTCACAAAGAGTAGAATACCGACCAGCATTCAAAAACTCAATTACAGACCCATTACGATTATTAATAATTTCACCAAGATATTCGAAAAGTGCATTAAAAACAGAATAATGACTTATTGTGATAATAATAACATAATCTCAAAATAACAATTCGGGTTTAGAACAAAACTATCGACAGAAGTTGCAGTATTTGAGTTAACAAATAAAATATTCGACTCTTTTCAGAAGCATAATATATGTCTCACAGAATTTTTAGACCTAGCAAAGGCATTTGATACCGTGAACCATACAATTTTATTTCAACGGTTGGAGCTGCTTGGTAGCAGAGGAAATATATTCAATTTGTTAAAAGATTACTAAACTAACAGAGTGCAGATTGTTAAAATAAAAGACACGTTCAGTGATCCATTACCAATACATATGGGCGTACCACAGGGAACAGTGTTGGGGCCGGTTTTATTTCTACTATACATTAACAATATTTTCCCTGTAGCAAATTTTCACGGTAAATTAGTTTCGTACGCAGATGATACGGCAGTTATCTTTACTGGGAACACTTGATCCGAAACCTACGAAAACACTGAGAATGGAATGCAAAAGATATGTAACTGGCTCAGCAGCAGCCGGCTGAGTGTGAACACAGAAGAAACCAAATGTATCACCTTCTCATCTACTGCCAAAGACCAACCTTGCAAAAATGAACTACAGCTTCACAAATACGATTGTCAAAATTTTCGTTATTGCTCTTGTCTAACAATCCGTAAAACACAATCGACAAAATATCTAGGTGTGATAGTCGACTAACATTTGCATTGGAACGATCACATCAGCTACACAGTTGAAAGGTTGAGAAAACTCATTTACAAATTCTATCTACTCAGAAATATATTGAATACAAAAATCTTGCTGATCGTGTATAACTGGTAGAATCTACATTACGTATTTCTCTATTTATATGGGGTGGTACTTTTAAAACGCTTTGTACAATTTGGAAACATTACAAAATACACTGTTGAAAATCATACTGAAAAAAATAGACGTTTCTCCACGATCGAGATTTACAAAAAATCGGAAGTTCTCACTTTGAGAACATTGTATATATATCAATCCATTTTATGGGTTATGAATGCCCCACATGACTAAGTTTCACATCCGTATAATACTCGCATAACAGCATGTCAAGTAATTAATGTCCCTCCCTGTAGGTTGACATATAACCAGAAATTCATCACCAACCACGGACCCAAATTATTTAATCGGCTTACTTCTAACATTAAACATTCCGGCAAAAATAAACAAAAAAAAGAAATAAAACAATTCGTAATTTCTCATCGGGAATCATTGCTGAAAATAATTGATAATCAGAAAAATTGAAAACAAAAATATATTGCCTGCTTTTTTCCTCTCCTCAAAGTGATTATATTTTAGGTAATCTTAAGCATGATTGAAAAAAACTCTCTATACTTCTTTTCTTTACTCAACTTTCAACTGAATTTTGTTTGCGGGAGATAAATCCACAATACAAGCCTGGCTCAGGTGGCTTCTCCCTCATTTTAGTTTCAGTCTACATAGATTACGAATAAGTATTGGAGAGTAAAGTTGAGAACATCACCTTGTAAATGTAAACATAAATGTAAAGAGTATGTAATTGAAATACTACTATTGTGAATATCTGTGAATAAATTACTTACTATATCATAGTAATGAGGCCACACCGACAACAAGTTCAAATGCTGGTGCTATGGTAGATAGCAATTGTCAAATTACTTTTCAAATTTATAAATAGTTAGTATTATTATAATTATTGTTAGTGTAAGCAGAATAAAGTTTTGAAAAAATATTTGAACAAGTGATTTATTAACGGCCGCCAGCCGTAAAATAATCTTAACGGACAGAGGCTGTTAACATAACTTTTCAATTGTCATCTGAATGCCGTTAAATCAAAATAGCAGTATGGGATTACGAAATAGTTATTAACGTTACAAGGCCGATATGTAGCAAATAACGAATGAGGTTGATTATTGTAATCCTAGGCGCAGTCGAGGATTATAACAACCGAATCCTTTATTTGCATATCGGCCGTGTATCGTTCAAGACTTTTGGTAATCCCGCTGAAAGATAAACGGACGGGGTCTGCTAACATTAACTTTTCAATTGTCATCTGAATATCGTTAAATCAAAATATCAGTATGATTTTACGAAAATTTCAGAACAGAACGTAAGTACCTTCAATTAATCATCAATGGCATACAAGTCAATAATTATCAAGTCGACACAGCCTCTGATACCAGCATCGTGTCGGAAGAAACGATAGATCAAACCAGGAAAGCCTCAAGGTTTCCCAACAGAGAATATAGTGAAAACTTCAAACGGTCAACAACTTTTACTCATTTCCGAATTCACATGCAATATAGTCTTCAGCAATCAGTCATATTCAGATAACTGCAACTCAATTTATTGGAAATCGATTGTATTTCAGAGTTCGGGATGTGGGACATTCATTCCACTAAATTCTATTTGTATTATCAAGTCTTTGTCAATGCCAAATAGCAGATAGGAAGCGTTCTATAATTGCAGAAGGAAGTTCCTGATATATTCGATAATAGCTTTGGTCGTTGCAAGAGAATGAAGGTGGAATTGTATGTTTCGCAAGGAACTACGCCAGTTCTTCGTCTAAAGCGACCAGTAGCTTATGGTGCAATGACGCAAGTTGGAAATAATTGTATCGACTTCAAAATCTTGATCTAATTTTTCCTGTTGATTATTCTGAATGGGCCACACCCATTGTAGCAATAAAATACCAATTCCCTCTTCCTACTTCAGACGATATTTTTTCGAGATTAGCCAATTCAAATATAGTCAGTGTTATCGACTTGTCTTATGTATTTCTACAACTTAAGGTCCAAGAGAATTCAAGGAAATACCTCACAATATGAAGGCTTATTGTCCTCCAACAGACTTCCATTTTGGATCGAAGTAGCAAATTTTTTGAAACTATGATAAAAGGACTGAAAGGAAAATCAGCATAAATCGATGTCATCATCGTTTCAGGAAGGATTGTAAAAGAGCACCAACAGAACTCACTCAATGTTTTACAAAAAATTCGGGGTTGATTTCAAAATTCATGAATGTAGGTTCAATTTATCTAAAATAAAAGATTTGGAAAATATCGTCAACCATCACGACGTACATTCTGATCCTACCAGGATTGAAGTAGTTATTCATGAAATGTTTGTAAAGGTAGACTTTTTTTTCTGAAAGTATACGATTTCTAAATCGAGTGAGTATATTGAAACAGCACATTTTGGACTCAATGATAAACATTTCACGACAGAAGTCTTTCAATTTTTGATGGATGTTTGATGTTCGCAGAACGCGTGGTAGTTTCAAAGATTTCCATGCATCGTATTATATACCACTTACATAAAGTAGAAAATGTTCGAGTTCTACTGAAGCATCAGGTGCTAAACAAACAGCCTCTCCGTCTGCCATGTGTCATCGGTTGCTGTCACAGATGTTGGTTCCCGAAATAGCAACAGATCATAAAACGAACAACCATTCCATGATGTTTCAAAGAGCACACCATTCGATAAGTAAAAGTTTTGGTATTGATAGATTAGCCGTTCATGAGGGAGAATCCTATAGTTATTTTGGAACCTTAGTCCAGCTGTTCTCGCCCTGCCGAATTCACGATTGCACCATGTGGAGGTACAATTGCTCCGACAACACCGCCCCAAGTCAGAGGAAGTATTTTCGACGTCAAGAGATGAAGCCTCAATAGACATTAAATGTAACTTTTGTGACCAGTGCCGGACTTGAAATTTTTTGTGCTACGTGAGAACTCTGATAAATGTTCAAATATTTAAATATGTTTTCTCTTCATTTTGTTCTTATCTATTGATTCTTTTTGCATAATTTATACTGATTGTTTTTGTGTTGCCCCATATAATGTCGCGGATTCTTTTTTGTAGTGAAGTTGAAATAACCTCTATTCCATGAATGTCATAATTTTTTTTGTTCATCTAAAGCTAGGGGCCAGCTTTTCCGAAGAGGGGAAATGTGTCAAGTATGAGAAACAGCACCCAATACCTTTTTCAAAATTCAAAATCAATTTACAAAAATTACATATTTTAGTCATCCATTAAAATCGCATCATCTGGTATTACATTTATTGAAACATAGTATTTCCTGCAAATTTAAAGTTCAACGCCATTCATTAACCAGGTATTGGGTTTCATTCCGGTACGTCGATTCTCGATGGCTGAGATGATGATGAAGCGTTAACACTCAGCAATATTTTCACGGGAACTGGAGAGTCATTTCATTCATTCAGATCATTGTCGTGTTGAGACTGCTGAGTGGTGGTACACCCGAAAAGAGTTTTCCAGTTCTTATTCATGGTCCTGACACATTGCATCCCCTTATTGGTGGTTATAATGAAAGTGCTATTTTTGTTGTACAAACTATTATTGTTTTGCTATTATTTCGTTCCTTTGTTCAATTCATTTGGAGTTCATTTAATTTCATTTTATTTGTTCAAATATGTTTTTATATTCAATACAGTAAATAATTTTAATTCAATATTTTATTTCACTACATCAGGGTAGTCAAGGGTGTACAATGTTTTAACCTCTCGCATGCCAAGCAAAAATAATACTTGAGCACCCCATACAGCTAGGGGGGCAGGTAACCCTCTAGTCCATTCGAAGCCAAAAGTGGTAGTTCCACCCCGAGCGTGACAATATCCTCCAAAAATCCCATAAAAGAACCTGGTAACGACTTCATACAAAATTTGCAGGACGAATGAAAGGAAATTATTTTTTCATCATTGTTGTTGCCCACTCGAAATGTCCAGAAATATTAATATAAAAACAATCAGAACATTGGCAGAGATTTTTCCAACATTAGGAAATCCACAAAGTCTTGTTTCCGATAATGCAAGTAAAGTGGAGACGTGTGAGGATCACCGGCAGGAAATATCATATCACTCAAAAATTACACAAAAATCGATTATTCTGAAATCGAGATCGGAAGGTACAGGAAAAACTGTGATATTTTTAATTTTTTTGAATTATTGCTTGAAATTCTCTATTTTATGATAATAATAATAATGAGCATCCAAGACCTTGGTGATTTGCGACAATAATTTCCTGAGTAACATGTGCAAAACCGGACTGGCAGCCAAGGCACACCCTGGAGGGAATGCTCATTCCCTTTGATGTCGGCCGTGAGTAAACTTAGCTAACCCCCGGTAAACCCAACAACTCCGTTCCAAACAGACGAGGAAGAGGCTCCCACAAAAAACTCTCTCAGAATACGAGTCAAAGGCAAGATGGTGGGGTCCAGGACGATGGATTGCAACATAATAACGACCGGTATAACAACGGATGCTTTGAGTAGGCGAAGAACTGAGGGACGGTCTCCTGTATGCTCCTATGCTATAAGAGCAGTGAGCTCGCTAGGAGAAGAAACATGGCAAGAATGCTCTGTGTCAATAAGCCTGATATAAACCGGTTTTAAAATGTTTTTTGGAGTATTTGACAAATGATGCCTTCACGAGAGATATAAACACAAGTATCTCCAGTATGAGGAGCTTTGATCAAAGCATTTGCAATGATCATCGAGAAACTATGGCCAGTTGATTCATCAGACTGTGTAGTTGATACTTCTTCATTGAGAAATCAAATTCAGAGGTTTGCACCTCGTTTTATCGGATGCACCCAACAAGATGCTCGAGTTCTTACGATATTTATTAGATGGTTTACTTGAGAAATTGAATAAAATTACAGATATGACAAAATCCATCTCAACATATATCGACGATAATTTGTGTGACAGTGAAAAAGCCAAATAGTTTTAGTCAAGATTGTAGATTTATGTAGTCCACTGAAATCAACATTGAGGTGTTCTTATTGTGGCCGTTGTTCAGTGACGTTTGATTTTTCTGGTCTCTTTCCTTACCGATTCCGTAAATAACAGGCCAGTTGAGTCTGTCACAACCTTTGAATTATTTTACTGATGAAATAATTCTGGATGGTGATGAAAAACCTACTTGTTTGAAGTGCAAAGAGGAAAGGAAATGCACGAAGTCCTTATCGATTTGTAAAGAACCCCGCACAGACCTTATGGGAATCTGGCCCTCTGCCCAATTAGTTGTAACTTTGGGAAAATGAAATTCTCGACATCCCGAACAGAAGTCACCACCGGCACAAAAAGATCCTATGAGTAGTTTCGAATATATGGGACCTACAAATCCCAGACTTTTAATGATGTTGCGCCTGTAAGTAGACTAAGCTAGGAATAAAACTAAACACGCAACTTACAGGCGCAACATCATTGAAAGTCCAAAACTACTCATATGATCTTTTTGTGCCCGTGGGGACTTTTGTTCGGGATGCCGAGAACTCCATTTTCCCAAAACTGCCAATTCGACAGAGGGCCAGATTCGCATAAGGTCTGTGAGGGGTTCATTCCTAAACTTTTAGTGTTAAATTCAAAACGTTTCTATCATAGACAAAAATGTAATATGGCAATTGATTTTCTCTTAGAAGGACTCGACTTGCATGAGCAACTATGTGGCGGACAGTGTAACCTCTTGTCGATATAACCTTTACGCATTGTCCAATCATAGCGGGACTCCCGATAACGGACACTAGATGACCTAGTCTAGTTCCTAAATTGTAGATAGTGACTCATCGTACATTTTCTGGTTTTTATAGGATTTGAAAGTGTGGAGGGGACGTACAAAAGTGGCAAAGTAAAACTTGATTTGAAGATAAAGTACCTAGCTCATTTCAATTTTTTGACCTGCTTTCTACTATCTACTATCTACAATTTAGGAACTAGACTATAGACACCCATACGTTGATACGTGGCACGAGTACAATGACTCTTGTGTGTCACCGATTACTCAGAACACACTTATGAAAAGAGATGAATATGTTCTTTTCTACGAGTCTCAGTTAAAAAGAATTTATATTTTTTGTTTTCTAGTGTATTTATTAATTTATTTATTTTCAAATTATTTATATATTTAAAGTTATTTCATAATTTAATGATGTTCAATTTCTAACTGTTACTTTCACAGGTGAAGTTGTACACAAACAAAGCATCAAACATAATTATACCTGAACGCAGTTTCAAACATTTCTCGTCAGAGGTCGTAACCTAACGTTAAACTCTGCACAATAGTGAGGTCGACAACATTTTCCGAATCTTATTTTGACAATTTTTCTAGCATGATATACTGCGATTGTAGAAACATTGTGCCAGTACTTTTATAGTTGGATCCTAGGAGCTAATTCAAATCGTTCTCAATTAATTTATTACTATTACTTTGATTGCTTGAACAACTATTACAATAATTTCTCATTATTTCCCAGTAACTGGCTTTTCTGACGACGTCAGACATGGTGAAGAACTGAGTTATTTATTCAGGCGTAACTACGGGGGCTATAATACTACCGATTTGAGCAAGTTTCCAGAAATGGACCAAATAGTTCAGAAGAGAATGATCAGGATGTTCACCGATTTTGCGAAATACTCGTAAGTGATATTAATCTAATATTTAATATATTTATCGTAAATTGGTAGTTAATCCCAGATAATCTGCAACTTCATCACACATTTTTGAATGATAACCAGACCATTGAAAGTACTCATAATTTCTATCGCGATTTCAGCAAATTTTTAGTTTTCTCCATATTCCTTAAGGAGGGCACTGTTCAACGTTGCCGCATTTACTTCCAAGGAATATATCCTGAAACTTTGGCCATCTCCGAAATAACATAGATGTTTCTTCGTGCAGAAGGATAACTATTTAAATTATGTTGTACTTGAATACTTTTCCTTCAATTAACTACGGTACAGTTTTTTACCTGGCCTCCAAATAATTATGGCGGCTGCCAACTATTGTTTTCAATCATTAGCTAATTAAATATTTATTACACCTGTAAAACAAATTCAAAAATATTGCGTTATTGGTCATTAATTCAGTTTTGAGAATTAGACCAATAGAAATTTCCAAACATTTCCACAGATTTGATTCCAGTCCGTGGTTCTCACCATGAAGTATTTAAAAATCATGATTTTCTGTGAGTATGTGGGTAGCAAAAGTTGAATATGTTTTGCCGTTCACATAGCAATTCCTAGGTTCAGTCATGCGTTGTTTGAATGTTCTGTCATCCTTATCAACTTTAGTTAAGAATTTTATGAAAGTCTGTGACTAACAGATTTTTCAATGCCAACCATACACATGAAGAAGGCCTTCCGACTGAATTTATAGATCAAATGGAATATAAAATGGAGTACGTACTGATAAGGCAAGTCACATTACAAAAACATCTACTATACGAATCAGCCACCCAAATACAGGAATATCCAGTATTATTCCATTGTTTTGAAGCCATGAAGTTAGTAGCCCTTTTACATGAAATTTGATATTTTTGACGAAATTATCCTGTTAGTATTTTCAGAATAAATTCTGTTTGGAATTAACAATAATTTAGTTAAGTAGTTACGGTTGACTTCAGCCTGAGATGATTGAAATTGATTGATAGAGTTTCATAAAAATGTTCAGCCATACTCTATTCTCTTCCGATATAACACAATAATAAAAATTACAACTTTCAATTTCAGGAACCCAACTCCGGAACCCATCGACCTATTACAAAATCTTACGTGGCCAAAGGTACAACCCGACAATTTTCAGTACATGGATATTGGATCATGGCTGGAAATCAGGAAGAATCCAAAAAACACGATGTTTGAAATGTGGAAACAATTATTCACAAAATATGGAGTACCTCCGTTTTACACTTATTGAAAATATGTTTATAGGGCATGATTGTTGTGTAGTCATCATTTCATGAATTGAAAATTATATCAAATGTTTTTCTTATCTTATCCACAAATACAATTATAGAGTATCTAGGTAGATGTATCAATTATCAATATTCTAGATTGAAGAAAAATTATTGTAAATTCTTATATTGGAGAGACAAGATTACCTGAATTAACTTCAACTTCCTTTTTTCAAACGTCATTATATATTCATCTATCCTATCTGATTTGCCCTATTCTTTGAATTGCATTCTACTTAAGACCAATTCAAATACATGCGTGCCCATGCAGGGTTTTTGAAGCACGGGTGGTTGAAACGCCATTTACTCTCGTTTCTATCACAAGCACTTATTCCATTTGGTTCTGTAATAATTTTGTCAATGCTGGTAGAATGCTATTTGAGCTTCTCAAATAATCCCGATGTATTTTTTACTGCTTTCAAGACCAATTCAGAGACATGTGTGCCATTCTGCATGAGATTGGAGATACAGTGAATTCATCAAGATTATTTGAAAAACTTAATTATAGAGCATTTCTCCAGCATTGACGAAATCATTACAGAATCAAATAAAATATGTTGAAAGAAACGTGAGTGAAAGGTGTTTAAACCGTCCGTGCTTCCAAACCCGGAGAGTTTCAAATTGAAACAAATTAGGTAAAAATTCCCTTCTCTCCATACCATCCCATTAAATTCAGGAAAACTGGAATGTACAGAGTATTGCGAATAGTAGGGAAATTATTTTTCCCCAATTGAAAGGTTCCTATGGCAGTATCAATATTTTGTTTAATGAAACTTTTGGAATTTTTGTACACCAACAATTCATCCGTAACTCCAAAAATTGATGGATCTCCTAATAAACACCTAAATTGATGGTCAAGAGTTCCCGCTCTTATAACATGCAAGCTCAGAGCACTATTCTACGACAAAAGAAGTATGCTAAAGAAGTTGAAAAACTGAAACAAGAGATGAAAATGAAAAAGCTTTTGAATTATAAGATGATGTGACTGCGATAATGTGCAGTGAGTGAATATAATTCCTGGTGGGGCCACTTTTTCATCGTTTAGTTAAGAGTCTCAGTAAGCTGGCTGACAGTTAAAAATAATATTCCTCGAGCCCAGCCCGGAGAAAATAAGTAATTACCCAACCTTTGAGACTTTGTATTATGTCGAATTGATCAAAGGCAACAAGCAGGCAGACCAGCTGGCCAAGCAAGGAGCCGGGAAACCCTACTACGGGCCCGAACCCGCACTCGGACTAACAAGGAGACAAGTACCTATCACAGCACTAAGAGTAAAGAGGAAGAGATGGCTGCAGGCAGTCCAAGCGGATGCCCGACAGGACAAGAACGGCCAAGATACTGAAGCTAAGCCGCAAAGAACTCCGGCTCTTGGTTGGAGCTCTAACCGGCCACTACGGCCTCAGGAGGCATTTGACCCTTATCAGAGTGGAGGCAGACCCACTATGCACGGAATGTGGTGAGTAGGAGGAATCCTTTCACTTCCAGGGCGAATGTGGGAAATACGACAGGCTCAGACAAAATGTCTTCGGAGCTGCTACTATTGAGGAAGAAGAATTGCAGTCCTTGCAATGGAAGGATATTTCGACCTTCATAAGAAGGTCGAAGAGGTTTGAACAGGTATCTGCCATGGGATGAGTGAATATGCCGGGGTTTGTGAAAAGGGCCCACTGGGGCCTAATTACTGACGCTTGCGTCCCCCACCCATTACCATTACTCTGTCGAATTGGACTGAACAGTACCGAGAATTTTTACATATAGCGTTTGGTCCAACTTGAACTGAAGAACAGATTAACGAAGTCTCAGCGGTTAGTGAATAATTTATTTTCTCCGGATAACGGGTCCAAGGAGTATTAGCCGTCAGCCAGCTAGCTGAGACCCTCAACTAGACATTGAAAAACCAACCCTGAATCATATATCGAATTTCAATTGTTAACTATTATCTACGATTCTGCGTGTAGTTAAATTATATACACTGTACGCATACTTTAAAAAAGAAGTTTTAGGTGTAAAATTTTAATCGAAAGTCCTCATTTGATAATACGAGGTAAATTAAACATTCAGATAAATGATATAATTGCTCAATTTGTGAAAACAATAGTGGTCATGAAGAAAACTTTGTTTGGTGTAATGTAAAAATGATACTCCCACATAAATAGCCGAATAGCACCTAAATTAAGGGTTAAGATTTCCCGCTCTCATAATATGCTGACCAGACATATTCGGAGCATCTTAATTTGGGAATCCTGATTTTTAGCTCCTCAACCTCAAAATCTAATAATTGTATATAAATCACTTTTTTCTAATGGCATTTTGCTGCTGACGATTTGAAATCAGGATGTCGTTGTTTAGAGGCTAGACAGAGAATCTTTGCTTAATAGATAAATAAACTAAAAGAAATAATTCCGACTTCTTCCAAAAATACCCTTTTCTCCATACATTTCCACAAACTGGAAAAAGAGGCAAATATCTGACAGAAAACAACTACTTCTCCGCAGTCGGAATTATTTATTTTGATTTATTTGGTTCTCTCCATATATAAACTTTTCGAAATTTGTTCGATTTATTATTTTATTTAATACTTAAATATCTTCTAAACTTGAAACACTTCAGTCCTCTTATCTTCGAAATATGACAGTAATACTTTCAATTATGAAGTTGCAGCTTGCAAATTGACTTAGTTTTCTTGCAAGTACTCACTGAATAAGTACTTTGAATACAAATAAAATAGCCTTCAAAATTACCTTCATCTAATATAACTACATATAATTTAATGGGTGACTTCGCTCAGCTCACCCATAAGCCATTATCTTATAGTTATTGTAACGATTTCGAGACCGGCCCTGATCATCTAATTAATAATGCACACTCGACAAGTAAATAAGTTCTCCTCTCGCAAACACATACGTCACGCGTAGATAAGACGAGAACTTATCAAGGAACGAACGTGAAGGTTCGAAGGACATCTAAGAAGTCGCCGGATAGACTCAATTGATCGAGAGCTGTTGATGGAATCAGCATGCGGGTATATATAGGCGCACTGCAGCAGAGGGCGGACAAAGATAGACACAGAGAGTTAAAAATACAGTTCGAGAGTTCGCAGTAGAAATAAATTGAAATAGTGAAGTCTATGTTTTATATAAATCATTGTTTAAGACGTGTGTGAATAAATCAACAAAATTAGTTTAGTGCTGTTTTACTACAATTTGGTGTCTGAAGTTGGATGTTTAAAATAAATAAGTGTTAAAGTGTTCGCCACGTTGAAAAACTGATAGACATTTATGGCGCCTAATAGATTAGTGTCCCGTTGAACAGTTAAGTGCTTGCGCGTCGCGGGAATAAACTGAAAACTTATTGTGTGAAATAAATAACAGACTGATATCTCGGTTAAGGACAATAAAAGAAAAAATTTTTTCGAGGAGAGTTCACTTGGTTGACCTAAGAGTGAGTGACTTGAAGCAAGAGTTAGAGGAGCGTGAACTAGATACAACCGGAAAGAAGGCCGTACTCCAGAAAATACTTTTAAATGGACTGATTGAAGAAGAGGAAGACCCCGAAACATTTTTATTCGAAGTTTCTGGAATCGACTTGAGTTCGATTATGAATAAACTCGAGGAAACCACGAAATCCTTGGAAGATAAATTTCTCGAAAATTCGAATAATTTGAAGGAGGAACTTCAACAAAAGTCTGAAAGAACTTCAAAAAATTCGGTGAGTCTGGAAGATAAATGTATTCAAAATTCAAAAAGCCTGGAAGATAAGCTCCAACCAACGAAATTCGGTGAGTCTGGAGGATATTCATAATTCGAAAAATCTAGAAGAAAAGCTTGAAGAGAATTCGAAGAATCTAGAAGAATAACTTCTAGAAAATTCTGTAAGCTTGAGAAAAGAACTAGAAATTTCAATTAGTCTAAAAGAGAAACTTCAAGAGAATGTGAAGAACCTGGAAGGAAAACTTCACGAAAATTCAAGAACCCTAGAAAAGAAGCTCCTAGAAAACTCAGAAGGCTTGAAAAGAGAACTGTGTGGTGTGTCAAATCGATTAGAAGAAAGAATGGGAACTGTGGAAACAGACATGGAAAAAATCATAGGCAGAATCGAGACAGAAATCGGCAGAATGAGGGAAAAATTCAGTGAATTAAAAAAGCGAATGGATTCTGCACACACCAGAGAAACGGTCAACAAAAATTCAATGCTGGACTTGAGTTTGGATTTAGATCAAGTCCAAAGAGAAATAAATGATTTCAAGGTCAGTACGGAATCATTGAAACCGCCTCAGTTCGACGAAAATACTTCATGGGCACACTATCGCTGACAATTTGAAGCTGCTGCCAAAGCGAATGGATGGAATGCTAGGGAAAAAGCTTTAGCATTGACACTGGCATTGCGTAGCGATACCACAAACATTGCAGTTATGAACGAGTCCGTTTGAACATTCAGAGTGCCAGCGACAGGATGAAGGAGACCTACGACATCAAGGCCGATGCTGGCGGATATCAGATAGGTGACCTTGTCTGGCTGTTCAACCCCAAACGTCGCCGTGGACTATTACCGAAACTTTGGAACTCGTGGAAAGGTCCATATGAGATCATGAAAAGGATAAACGACCTACAGCTTGCAAATTGACTTTTCCTACTGAATAAGCACTTTGGATACAAATAAAATAGCCTTCAAAATTACCTTCATCTAATATAATTATATATAATTTAATGGGCAAATTAACGCTTAGCTCACCCATAAGCCACTATCTTATACTTATAATTCTGTATCTGGTAAGAAAGCAAAATAAATATTGTTTTGGTTCTTTTATGCTGAAAATATAAGAAAATATCACTTAGCTATTACCTGATGTGGTAGAAAATCAAAACGTATTTTTCTTTGATTCATTTATGCTGAAATATACAGTGCGGCTTTTAATAGTCCCTCCCTATTAACTTTTGATAGTATTGACGCACAAAACTAAAAAAAAATTTGGAGGGTTTCACCGATACCTGCTACTTTTTGAAATAAAACACATTGTGATTGCGCTATAGATGGCGCGGAGGGGCACATCAACAATGTCACATTGTTGAAAAGATAATTCAATTCTCTTTCCAACCATCTAAAATTTCTTAGAATTAAATTCCATAAAAAAAAATCTGTCCCGTTATTTCACATCAAATCATTCAAACGTTATCGTGGTCAGGCTTCAGATCCGCCAAATCCGCACTTATTCTGACATTTCAAATGCATATTGTGAAAATCGTAAAAACGAAAATCTGAAAAATTTAGATGGTTGAAAAGAGAATTGAATTATTTTCGCAACTATGTGACACATGACACCCCATGTCATTTAATTTTTTTTAGTTGATGTGTCCCCTCCACACTATCTATTGAGAAATCACAATGTGTTTTATGTTTGTACGAAAAACCGTTCAAAAGATAACAGGAGTGGGGGAGAATTGAAAGCCGCTCTGTATGCGCCCCTAACTGTATCCACCAATGTCGGGATGGCTGACTGATTTATGATGGACTATTTACTTCTCAGCCATAGGAAAACCCGGCATACCATGAACCTGAAGCTGGCGACTGGAGTTACATATTAAAAAAAACATGATCATTCAAGAAATTCCTCAGTCATATTGACTTTGTTTGAATTTCCCATATCCAGTTCCATTTTAGTTAAATCACAAAACCAAAGTTTTTGACATTAAATTCATTTTGAAATCTCAAAACTTGTCTACCTCAAATCATCAAGTCATTGAAAACTGTCAAAACATGTTCTCACACAAATCATTCAAGTATGCCAATTATCAAATTGTGAACTGGGACAACTGGGTCAAATTTGAATTGCAAAATTAAGCCATGTCGCTAATAACATATTATTTTAAGGAATTATTATCGTAATAAACTTTTTTGTTAACATTGTTGTTTACTTGACAGATCATTTCGGTTTATCTTATTTTTTTATTTGCATGATCCCTGGGTATTTTTTCTAGTTTTCTAAACTTTTGCAGGAAAATATGATGAACAATTTCCTTCATTCAGCTACTAGCTACAGCCCAGGAGGTAACCTCGAATGCAGTGAATTTTTTGCCAAGAAATACTCCGTGAAAAACTGAATCTTCCATGATGAAAAATTGTTAATATATCTTTGAACTGTACTCAAACGTCCACCTTGTGTAGTACAAGTCATTAATATTCATAAAATAACTTTAGCATGTTAGTTTTTTGTCAAATTGTCAATTTTGTGTAGGATTTTACCTCAAATATACCCGAGTGGAGACTATTCATATTAATTAATATTCAATAATGACAAATGAAATAAAGTGATTGTAGGTACTTGCGTAACTCTCATAAACCCCCCTTTATTATGGAATAATTAGTTATTTAAATTTCATAAATATAAGCAATTTCTTCAAGAATTTCCTATTAGTGTTCTTCAGACAAATGAGTGTGATTTTTCTATAAAGGGTTTGAAATTATTTACTGAAATATATGAAAATAAGTAAATTAGGTATTTGAAGACATAGATTTTAGAGTTACTTTTTCAACCGTGTAAATATCAGTTTCAAGGTATGTTATTGAATATATTTTAAGAACTCCTAATTTGGAATCAGAATTTAACTCACTGAAACTCGCAATCAGGTTGCATTTAACTAAGCCCATGAATTTCTGAGATTCCAAATTAGATCCGATGTAAGAGTAGAAATTTCATGTAATTGGGTTATAACATAACATAATTTGTATTTTTTGCGGATGAGTTTTTCTTCGAATAACAAGCCTGGTTCTGTCGTAATCATTTTGCCTCAGAGCACTAAGAAATACGTCATACCGGCATTACGCACTAAGAAAACACCAACGATCACCCCAATTAATCGGACAATCAAGAGCAATAAAAAATATATCATCTCGGCATTACGCAATAAGATATCAATGACGGGAATGCAAGATAATTATGAATTCAACAAAAGTGAATCGAGTGACATGCCGCTATTGCCGCACGTACAGCATTGTACAGAATTTTTTGGAGGTGTACACCGATTTTTCAAACTAGAATTCTTTTCAAATTAAATTCACTAGTTTTGATTCTGGAATGTATAATGCCGAGTTTCATTTCACAAACGGATCAGAATGTTCAGTTACTGAATGGAATTCGCTGGTAATGGTGGTTGATGAAGAATTATCACAGACACGCCCAACTCAACAGCACGACCTTAGGATGATGCCTTTCAGCGACTTCACTTGATGATGTAAATAACTGGGTCCATTGTTTATTTGTACGTCCATGGTTGTCACACCATAAGAACAAAATACCACAAAAAAATCCCGCGGCAATTTTTGAGGTAAAAAATTTCCACTATAATAATGCTATAATTGGCCTGAACCTACATGAATGCTTTGAATTGATGGTATCGAAAGCAAGAATTGACAAAAATAATCACGCTTTTCCAAAGCGACAGTGTTCTGAGAAAGTATTGGAATGAAATGCATTTGCTTTTCAGTAAATACAATCAAGGAATAATGTTAGACAGAGGTGAGTTGAATCTTTTTGAATTTGAAAGTGTTGAACTGAGAGTGATGAAATTTTTTGTAATATGGAGTGTGGTAATTTCTCACAATTCATCAGGCGATGTACAAGAATAGAAGCAGTGATGTATAAGTATGTTGTACTGATACATAATCTTTCCTTTCCAGAAAGTTGGTACTCTGTGACTCCTGATCAAATTGCCAAACACACGGCTGAACGATGCCAGTGCGACACCATCATCGATGGCTTCTGCGGAGCCGGAGGGAATGCAATACAGTTCGCGTTCACATGCAGGAGAGGTGAGTGGCATTCTAACATATAGTAATTATGAACAATTCGACCAATCAGAAAAGAATAACTTATAATATAAAATCGTTGCCAAGGCAATAGCGCGAACGCAGTCAAACTATAGATTTCTCTCTTAGTCCATTTCAGACGAAAATGTTCGCGAAAATGCTCTATAATAAGAATGTCTTGTCTAAAATTCATTAAGCAACATTACTAACCATAATCCTTTGCAGTTATTGCGGTAGACATCGACCCCGAGAAGATCAAACTAGCCGAAAACAATGCCAAAGTTTACGGGGTGTTGGATAAAATCACTTTTATTTGTGGTGACTTTTTCCAACTTGTCAAGGATAGGGAGTTGGTAGGCGACGTGGTGTTTTTCAGTCCACCCCGGGGTGGTCCCTTCTATTCAGCCACCTCTGAGTACGATGCTGCAGCCTATACCGTTCTCAGAGCTAGCTACTGCCCGGGAGATAACCCCAATCGTAGTGGTTTTTTTGCCGAGGAACACCAATACATTGACGGTAAGTAATATAAAAATATAATAGTACATTTCTAAAACACGAAATCTAGTATCCTATTGGGTATCAATGTTGATTGTACGAGTGTCGCAGAGACCCAGTTCCTCATTGAATACAACGTCATCGATTCTTCTATTTTGTTTGTTATTCCTAATACGCTATTTCAAGAAGTACTTTTGGAAGTCCTTTCGAAGACAAATTGGCTTTGTAACTATTTTGATTAGGGTATTTGAGAATATGTCTCCTCAATTTCGCCATTGGCTGTGTAAACCTCTTAATAATAATACTAATTTTGAATTGCAGTTGTACAATGAAGCCGGACCTGATGGAAAATTTGAGATTGAATCGAACTTTATCGGTGGTGAAGTCGTAGGAGTGACAGTTTATTATGACTACTTGGAAAATGATAAGTGAGCTGGCTGGAAATTTGCTTACTATTTGAGGATCATATTCATATTGAGTATGCCTACTCAATAAAATCATTATTCATTATTATATTTGGCGTAATTTTTTCCAATCAGAAGAAATACATTCGCAAGTCCGACAATAAGCATGCTACAGCAGTTGAAAAACTGAAACAGGAGAAGATAATGAAAAAACTTTTGAATTAACTAAAACAGAAGTTTACCAAATGAAGACATTGAATCGAACTACGATATCGTGCAGTGAGTGAATATTATTCTTCGTGAATCGGCGATCAATAATGTTGCCGACATTCCTAATATTGAAGTGAACACCACAGAAAAAAAGACAACTGCGTGAGACAATTAGTGAGGCGATACAATTCGTCGCATTACCAAGGCAATACAAATTTATTTCTAAACAAATTGTTGAAAAGGATTTCATTTGATTTGACGGAAATCCAAAGGACTGATCAACTTTCAACAATCAATTCAAACGCATTTCATCCAGATTTTTCTTCATAGAAAAATGACAAAGCCAAAATTGCATGCCATGTTACTAAGTCAAAGACAACTACATTTGACACCAAATGTAAATAAACTATCTTGCTCAAGAAGACATGAAACCACACTCATATAAACAGACAGTATTGTAACTGATGAAATATGCAAGAATTGCCAAAGTACTGTACTCAAAATCTTTAACTGCGCCAAATGAAATCTGACGAAGTAAATACTAGATGGGAAGTGGTAACGAAACTAAAACTATGTTTTTCTTGTCTCTGGTCTGATCTCTGGAAAAATTATGTTTTCGAATCCCAATACTGTGAGATCGCCAGTTATATTGATAAGGTGTTTAAATGAAAATTGACCCCATACGAAGCAACTCAAGATCAACCAAGGAGTTGATATTCACCACATTTTGGCATGACCAACCCAAATAAACCAGACAAGCTGCGTCTTTTTTTCGACGCAGCATCAAAAACTCATGGAACCAGCCTAAACTGAAACCTCCTTGCCGGCCCAGATCTTTTGCAGTCCGTGATAGGAGTGAATCCGAAATTTCGTCTTCGCAAAATTGTTATTTGTATTACATACGTGAGATGTCTCACCAGGTACGAATCATAAAAAAATCAAAATTCTCATATTATTATGACGTATCGGTGAGGTCGATAAGAACTTCAGGACATACGAAATGCTGGTGATAACATCTGGGACGACTTGCTCTCGTATTTGCGCACAACTTTTCGAAAATCTCAATGCTGAACAGATGAAAGACAGGAAAGATATCCTGAAAGCAATCATCAGAAAGCTCTACGTTGATGACTATCAGGATTGCGCTGACACAGTTGAGGAAACGCTGGACATCATCATGGAGGTTAGATGGATTCAGAGGCTGGAAAGATTTGACTTGGTGAACAGGATATCAAACTTTAGAGGAGTTATGAATATTTTATCCAAAGACATTTTAGCTACAAATTGGAAAACTTTGAAGACAATCCTAATGAAACGATTATAGTTCGACCTATCAAGAGACAAATTTTGAAAGATGTCATTTCAGATTTCGATCCATTGGGACTGATTGTTACCAACTCTGGCAGACTTAGAGCAAAAACCCGAAGAAAATGAAGAATCTAACGATTCCCAGATGTTACTCTTACAAAATTCCAGAAATCAATACAATCAAACTACACATAATTTGTGATGGTTCATGTTGAGCCTTCACAGCAGTTGCGCAATTGAAGTATATGACACCGTTAACTGAGCCCTTATTCTATCTAGCTTGAGCTAGGGTTGCTCCAGTATAACCAATATCCATACTTCGTCTGGAGCTGCAAGCCGCACTGATCGGAAGTCGTTTAGCTGTAACAATAAAACAGGCATTGAATATTAAGAGTGGTAGAACCTACATGTGGCCCGAATCAACGACAGTCCTACATTGGAAACGAGGAGGGGTAGCAAGTTAGGACAATTCGAAGCTCATAAAATTGGTGGAATCTAGGAAAAAATTAAAACCAGCGAATGGCAATGGGTACCCTTTTGTGGTCCTTTGATGGCCATGTCATATCAGGTTGACAGTTATTTAAATTGTTATTGAATTATTTTGTCATGATTACATTTGGTGATATTGAAGCAGTAGTAATTGAATAGTTCACTGTTTGAATCCTCTCAAACCCTGTCTGCAGATATAAAATTTTGGCGACGGGGATAGGATTAATGTTCATCGTGACATCGTGAATGTTGAAGGTGTTAGGCCGGTGTCCCATGCATCCGTTTATCTGACGGTACGATGATACGAAAGTGTTCATATTGGTCGAAATTCAAATTTTATCTGTCCATATTTGAATTTCGACCTAGAAACACTCTCGCATCATCGTACCGCCAGGAGAGGATGGCATAACTCCAGTTCTGTTACAAATCGGACTGGAATATATTGTACCTATCCTTATAAGACTCTTCAGAGGCAGTCTAGTTTGGAACCATATTCCATCTGACTGGACCGCGATTAGGGTGATCTATTCCAAAGGTGGGTCGGCTGACCCACACCCAAAATCGCTCGGACCTATTCTGCCATGTGAAGGTAAAGAGCAGTGTGTGCAAGAGAGATCATTTTGTGTTACTTATTGCCATTCTAGTATTTTCTGCTCTACACAATTTTTATTCTGATTTCAAATCAGAGAGCATTCACTGACGTTATTGAATAGGTATTATTTTTTCACAAACGAAAGAAATCTCCCACTTTGCCTGCCGATTACCTTCACACGACAGTATTAGTCTGACATCCTTTCTGTTGGAAAGCATAGAGAAAATACTGAAAGGGTACATGAGGTGTGGTGTATTAACAAAGCACCCACTCAGTGTTCACCAGTATGCCTACCAGTCTGGCAAATCAACAGAACTTGCCCTCAAAAACATTGTCTCAGGAATAAGCGACGCCCTGGAACACTAGGAGGTAGCAGTCGCTGCATTCCTTGACCTGGAAGGAGCATTTAACAATGCACTACCTCACTCCCTGTATGAGGCCACTGTCTCTAGAGGATAAGAACTATGTTTCATACCAGAACTATAACGACCTCTCTACAGGAAGAAAGTGTCAGCTTCAAACCATCCAGGGGCTGCCCACAGGGAGGGATTCTCTCCTCTCTGCTATGGTCACTGCTGGGGGATGATCTGCTGGCCGTTCTCTCGCTATGGGGGTCAATCTGCAAGCATATTCTGACGATCTGGTCCTAGTAATACGCGATAAATCCGAAGAGACGATCTCCTACGCCCTTCAGGATATATTGGACACCATATATGAATTGTGTAAGAGGGAGGAAATGTCCAATAACCCTCACAAAATGGTCATGGTACCATTCACCAGAAAAAGGAAGCTGGAACATTTAATACCTCTTTCCATCAATGGTGTAACAATTCATTTTGCGAGTGAAGCAAAATATCTGGGAATAACCCTAGATAAAAAGCTAAATTGGAACTCGCTAGCCTATCGTTATAGACATGCCGCAGATTATATGTCAAAACAAGTATACCGGCTGTACGTGATCGTCATACGACCAATAATTATGTATGGCTCTGTAATCTGGTGGAGCAAGGGCTAACAAAAATGGTCCAGGCTAAACTTAACGGACTACAGAGACAAGCGTGACTGGCGATTACTTGGGCAATTCGCTCCACGCCAACGGAAGCAATGGAAGCGTCAGCAGGCAGTGGTCATGACAAGCAGTAGCATAATAGCTCACAACATTCTAGGAATGCACTCAGACATCATGCCCAAAACTATCAACCTTCACACGCCCTACACTGTGTCTTTTCTGAAAGAGAAGACTAGGTTCGGAATGAAACTGACCTATGTAGGGCGAATGAACGTTGGTTTACCGATGGTTTCAAAACTTTGGAAGGCGTCGGAGCCGGAATATACGGGATGAACCCATTAGTGAAATGCTCATTCAGTATGGGTAAATTAGCTACGGTATTCCCGGCAGAGGTATATGCCATCGAAATGTGTGCAAGGGAGCTGGAAAATCGACACCACACACGAAAAACAATAAAAATATTTAAAGATAATGAAGTAGCACTGAAAGCGCTTGAATTTAACTGCTTGAAATCCAAAGCAGTATGAAACCGTAAACCGACTGGCACAAAGCAACAATGTTAACCTAGTCTCGATACCAGGTCACACGGGCCTAGAAGGAAACAAAATAGCGGACGCCCTAGCACAGTGGTACTCTTTCAGGTAGTGAAAAAAACTTCGCTCAGGTAGACAAGAGATCCCTTTCTATTATCAGAGGCATCAAAAAGTTCCATGACTACGTTTCTGGGAGGAAAATCAAAATAAGAACAGATCACAAACCATTAATGGGGATTTTCAACCCAAAGAAAAGGATCCCAGAGATACTTTCGCCTAGGATGCTCAGGTGAGCTTTGATGTTATCAGCATATGATCACGCTCTAGAATACGAGGCTGGATCAAAGATTCAAAATGCTGATGCGTTGAGTCGCCTCCCGAACGAAACACATGGACCGGAGGCACCTGCATCAGACGATGTTCTGATGCTCGAAAATATCCTCGAAAGACTGATTAGTGCTAAAGAAATTTCTCAAGTAACAAAAAAATAACTAATTTTATCAAAAGTCCTTCAATGGGTATAAGGGTTGGCCACACGACAAAAGTAACTTCCCACCAGAATACTCTCCGTACCTGCAACGAAAAAACGAAATTACTTGCTACCAAAACTCTTTGTTGTGGGGTAATCGAGTTATAATCCCACCAGAAGGGGTGACAAGGGTACTCCAAGTGCTTCACAATGCACATCCAGGGAAGGTACAGCTTTCACATCTGTGGAATTTCAGGAATTTTTTAGGCGTAATGAAATACGTTCCGCATCGGTGGACCCTTATCACCCTAGCAGCAATGGTCAAGCAGACAGGATGGTACAGAATGTTAAGAAGGCTTTGTCGAAAATATCAGATGTAAATATATCACTGGCGTTGGCCAGATACTTATTTACTCAACATATAATGCCACATTGTGTTATGAGCAGACCTCCCGCTGAACTACTGATGGGCAGAAGACTGTCCAGTGCTCTAGATAGACTACAACCTGAATTTCGTAAGAAAATGTAAGCAAAACAAGAGAAAACCTATTCCAATAGTTAAACTAGATGTTTCCAGAAAAACGACCCAGTTTTCACAATATCGTTCACGGCAGGCCAAAAATGGTGGTCGGTGGATCAGCGGTCTGACGCACAGGCCGCTGGAAACTCCAGCATAGCGATAGTCGGTTCCAGCCCGATATAGGTACAGGAGAATTTTTTTCATCTACCGCATGCCTTGTTAAAAAAGCAAGTGTATTGTTAGTTGTCTGGATGCCAATCTCGTCTGGTGCTAGCTTGGAGTGCACACCGACCACCCGAGGTGGTTCTGTAGGTTTTCCGGGTTTTCCTACAGCTGGAAAGTGAATAGGCCACCAAAAATGAGTGAGTCGCCCCGGAGCGCCATGGCAAATAATAATAGCCGTCCTGTACCCGCACAGGCTATGCCTTTGGGTACACTCAACGAGTGTTTATGAGGGAATATTATTTTTATTATTATTATTATCAACGATAGTCGAAACCACAGGACCCCTAAGCTATCGAATACAGACACTTGATGGTCAGGTGAGGCACAGGCACACAGACCAGATACGCTCTCGTATACCTGGCTCAGAGTTTGATACGGAAAACTCTTAGTCAATTCAGAGAGTCTAGTGTCAAAGTTCCCAGAGGCTGTAATGATTATATTTGGTGTTATTAAAGCATTAGTAATTGAATAGTTCACTGTTTGAATCCTTTCAAACCCTGTCTGCAGACATAACACCTTCGAATTGAAAGCAGCTGATAATGCTACCCGTACCTATACCACAAACAAATTCGTAGAATTTGAAACATGATACAGGGGATCTATATTTCTATAGGACAAAAACAAAAACTCAGAGTCAAAATGTTTTATATTTTTCGAAAAACTGGAAGAGACGGAAATAATGACACTCATAACAAAAAAACTTCACATTTTTTGAATGCCCAAATATTTTCGAAATTGATTCGATTGCTGAGACCGACTGCAGGGATTCTCAGATCTGATAAAATCTTGATGGGTAGATTAAGAAGAAATTTATTCCTTCAGATCCATCAACGAAGAAAAATTACCAATCTTAAATTCTACTCATTAAGCATCTTTGAAGCAGGAAAGCTTCAAAGAAGAAATTTATTGCATCAAAAACAACAAACCCCTAGGAGAACACAGCAGATTAAAGAATTTTTCTCCCATTCTAGACGACCGTGGATTATTGGTTCCGAGTAGAAGAATCGACAATTCACGAAAAAAAATTCCCATCAAGGAGTGGGGCCAGGAGTAAGGCAGACATACTGAGTGCTTGATGGCAGACATACTGTGAAGTTGACTTTCACTAGTTGTCAATGGTGTAAAGTGAAGAGAGCAAAGCCAGTTACTCCACTGATAGGATAGCTTCCAATATATTGGTTAACTTCAAATGTAAGATCATCTACCTATAAAGGTATAGATTATTTTAGTCCGCTATTTGTAATCATTGAAAAAAGACGAGAAAAGAGATAGGGAGTTCTCTTCACTTGTCTGACTATCAGATCTATGCACCTCAAGGTAGCGACTTTATTAATAACAGAGTCTGCAATCATGGCTGTACGAAGAATGATCTCGAGAAGATAACAACTGAAATAAATTATTTCTGACAATGGGACGAACACGTGAGGTGCTGTCGAAGAGCTGAAATGAGCTGTAAGAGTAATCGAATAAAGAATGGATTGAAAGTTCTTAGCTCCTGCCTCCCTTCATATGGCAGATGCGTGGGAAATATTAGAACGCTCTGTGAAAACTACGTTTAATGTAATTTCAAATGACAACTTCTCGAAGATGGTCTTCTTCTTACTCTTTCTGCTGAATTCAAGACCGATGACAAATGTTTCCACTGATCCAAATGATGCAGAAGTTCTAACACGAAATCACCTTTTAATAAATTCATCTATTGGAATTACCAAATTCGGAGACCTTCAACAAAATTGAAGGAATGAGTGGAGAAAATCGCAGTAATTCATTAAACCATTCTGGCAAAGATACCCCAGTGAGTACTTACCAACTTTGACTATAAGAACCATCTTGTGTACCAGCAACATATACGAGGGATTGGAATGGAGTCGTTTCACGCTCTTCAACTTCTTCTTGTTTAGTTTCGATTTTCGCCTCAGTTTTGATTGGGTTAGTGGTGACTCGTGCCGTTTTATTCACGATTTTCTTTAATGGGACAGATAAAGATTTGAAGAATTTTTGTAAAGATCCATCTTCTTTTGATTTGCCCAATTTCAAAGCCAAAAATTTTTTTAAAATGACGTTTTCAATTTTGTTGATTTTAGTCTTTCGAATATCAACTTCTTTGCTCAACGGTTTCATGATGACAAATGATGCAACATGAAAATTTTTGAATATTTATATATTTTCGAGTTTTTGTCGATATCTACCAGCATTCGTATCGAAATGTTTCATAATCACAACCGATCCATATCAATGTTGTTGAAAGTATTAATTCTGCACACATTTTCTTGAATTCATCGTAAGACATGTCGGGGGAGACGTGCTCATTAAATACATATTTCAAATGTGGATAACAAAATCTGAAACACACACACTGATTGATATTAAGAATAATTGAGAAATATTGAATGAATTGTTTTTTCTTTTTCTCCGGAAGTGTGATGGAAGCTATACAAATGTATTATCACAAGAACCAGTTGGTATATTCCTTTTGAATTATCATAATTCGATCGAAAGATCATAAATTTTATTTATTTATTTATATATTTATTCTCCGTTAGGCAGCAGGCACACTGACCGACCGTCCGCGACTGTCAAACAAAGACCAAAATTTCCATCACGTGTATTCTTATCTGATAACTCACACTGAAAGGTCGTCGGTTTTTAAACATCACGTTTGAACTCCAATCTGCTGAAAATTTTGGTTAATCTGCGTTTTAGAGTATTCATTGATTTCTTTCAATTTTTGGAGGTTGCTGGATGGTCGCAAACGGTCGATCCTGGTCGGCCAGTGTGATTTCTAGCTTACTCTCCGTGATTTCTCAAATATTCACTCCTACACTAACCCCATTTTACGTCTTTTCTTTACTAAACCACTGTCTTATATATGTTTGAAAATGTTCCATAGTATTAATATCAAGTATGGAATGTATATGACGTTTTATTCATGATTTACATCGGCTAGTCCACGCGCGGAATAATTTCGTTTTGGTGCCATTGTTTGTTCATTTATTGTTTGTTATATATATTTTGAGTCATTATTGGCGATACTGAAATGATTTTAAATTTATGAACATGAATTATCATTATTATCATTATTAAATTCATTTCATCCTGCTTAAAAAGAAAATAATCATATTGTAATTGTCTCGTATCAATTGTTTGGTAATTTTTTAATAGGTCTCACAAAAGTAGGCGACATCAATGTTTTTGTGTCTACACATGGAATAATATTCTCGAATTTTCTGCTGATTATCGCATGCAACATTATCGAAAATGAATATGGAATTCGATTTGGATTCATGAGGGTTTATAATTTCCTCGCTCTCCCTGAACGGATAATACCCCAGCCCATTGACTTTCTTCAAAATTTCTTGAACCGCTCGATATTTAGGTTGATATAATGACTTTGAGTAAAGGTAAATGTTTCCAAATTTGGCTCCATTCGGGTGGAATAACAATGTTAACATGCTATTCGTTTTTCCACAACTGCTCGGCCCACAACTGATTGCACGAAACGAATTGGGTAATAATTTACCGTGCTTCCCAACCATATTGTTACTGTTGTCCCCATTCAAAATGTCTTGATTTTCAATGGGTAACTTGTGATCTTGTTGAATGACTTCCATGTTGTGATTGTGTGAAATGAGTGCTCCACCGTTATTAATAAAGTTATTTAACTCACCTCCCATCATTCCAAATGTTGACACACTCCGGTGCAGGATTCGCCTTCAATAAACTCCCGTCCGAATTGCATCTATCTGGTTATTCGTTTTGCGGTCCAGGTACCAAATTGAGAGAAATATTGAACTGTGAAGAAACTGGCGTGAATGCTTTGTACGAAAGTTGTCAAGTCCACGATATTGCATACTCTCGAAGCAACTCTTTAGAAGCTCGTCATAACGCAGAAAAAGCTTGGGAACGAGTTAAATCGAAAGACGCTAAATTCAGGGAATGAGCTGCAGCTTGGCTTGTTACTTCAACAATGAAAGCGAACCGTAAGCTTGGCATGAGTGTGACCTTTCGATGTGATATACTTGAAAAAATTATTGAAAATCAGAAACCGCATCCTATAAGCGTCCAAAAATCGAGTGCTTCAGCTTTGCAAGCTGCTAAAATGGCATCTAGTCAAACTTGAGGACGTGAGGGAATAAGGGTACCCAGGATAGTTCCCTTCGATGCAAAATCTGGAGCAATCCTACCACTCGTACCTATATTTGCAGTCTTTTCAGCTTTGGGTTCGTTGCAGGTGGAGCGAGCGCCATCGCATCTACCGTAATAAATGCAAAAACTGCTGAGAGAAACTTGAAGAACATCAACGTCACAATGAATCCATGAGGCATTTGGGCTCCGGTTTGTACCTGCGAAAAATATCTCGAGAATATGGGTTATTCCTGAAGAAACAACATCACCGTAAAGGACGAGGTCTCAACTTGAAAAGAAAAAAAAAAACTATTAGAGAAGCTAGCCCATAGAGCATTATATGATTCGGAAATTCAACAATCTGCCCGTCAACAGAATATCCCACATTTTCGTGGAGACTTCATGCGTGATGCTTCGCCAAGTTGTGGTCCTTGGCTGCAAGAATGTGCTGTAATGAACTTGGATTCTCACTTGAAAGCTGGTACTCCAAATATAAAAACCGCAATGCTGTAAAATATTTTGATAGTTTCGGTAATCTCAAACCTCCAATAGAATTGGTGCGATATTTTGGGAAAGGAGTGAAAATTACATATAATAATAGCCAATATGAAAATTACTCTCAGAGTAACTCTACTGCGGACATCTATGCTTGAAGTTTATACTTCAAAATGTCTGCGCCTGAGGGATATCACCGATGCTGAACTGGGAGCTTTGTCAATGGAATATTTGATAAAGGATGCAGGACTTTGGGAACTACTGGATGTGTGGCACAGATTACCGAGTTCGTCTACCATGTTCTAATCATTATCACCATGAAGTTTCATCGTTGTCTCCATCATCGCTACAAAAAACTCTGTATTATGGCCCCGTTAGTTCACAAAACGAATGTTACTTTTGTTTGAATTTCAATCCACCCCTCCGATGAGATCCCGATTCACAATACAGTTTCGCTTTGCTTAGTTTCCATTCCTACAATAGTACACCTAACATTGAAGAAAATGCGAAATTCTACTAACATGGAAACGGCGACAAAACTAATCAAAGAACTATCGATATCCCTGCTGAATCTTACGAAATTAGTGATATTGAAGATTTGATAAGTAAACATATCGTACCCAAAACGTTTAAAGTAGCCACCCTCGATCGATTTCTGGCGTACATCTAGTAGTTACAATAAGTTTTAGAGTTATCGTCTGTTCTTCTCAAGCCAAACGTGCATTGCGCATCCAATATGCCTGTGGAAATCATTGAAGTACAAACTATACATATAGATAGAATCATTACGTTTGGAGCTTTCTACAACGACACACAGTCTCATACGATATACGAATTTGCTGTTGAAGTTTATCCTGGTTCCGCAATTGACAAAACGCAAAATGACATTATTTATGTAATAATGAAATATGGTGGATTACGTAATCCAATCTTCCGCAATAAAAGCTATACAATAGGTAAAGTCGTCGGCAAGTATTCAACAAAAAACAACTAATGCCCTCTACGACCATTGAATTATATTTGTTTAATACTTGGCAAAGTTTTCTACAAGAACCACTTTGCAATGCATTTCAAATATCAAAGCTGAAATTATTTTTCGATTTAATTGTGGGAACACCTCCGTACCGGTTTCATGGTCATTGCCAATCATCAGCGAAGGCTAGTTCGACCCAATTGAATCGAAAAATCCTTTCGTCCTAATTGGAAATCCCTGAGACAACCACTGAGGTATGAATTCAGCGCCATCTCTGGGTTCCAGTTTAAAATGCACTCCGACTACGTGTCGACTTCAACATGAAGCCAGAAACATCATGAAAGAGGGGCGACACCACTTGACGGAAGACCATAAAACCAATAATGAAATATGGTGGATTACGTAATCCAATCTTCCGCAATAAAACCTATACAATAGGTAAAGTCTTCGGCAAGTATTCAACAAAAAACAACTACTGCCCCCTACGACCATTGAATTATATTTGTTTTATACTTGGCAAAGTTTTCTACAAGAACCACTTTGCAATGCATTTCAAATATCAAAGCTGAAATTATTTTTCGATTTAATTGGGGGAACACCTCCGTACCGGTTTCATGGTCATTGCCAATCATCAGCGAAGGCTAGTTCGACCCAATTGAATCGAAAAATCCTTTCATCCTAATTGGAAATCCCTGAGACAAACACTGATGAATACTTGCCGACGACTTTACCTATTGTATAGGTTTTATTGCGGAAGATTGGATTACGTAATCCACCATATTTCATTATTGGTTTTATGGTCTTCCGTCAAGTGGTGTCGCCCCTCTTTCATGATGTTTCTGGCTTCATGTTGAAGTCGACACGTAGTCGGAGAGATTTGTCAGTGGAGGCCGAAGAGGTCAAGAGAGGATTATTTTGATTGGAAATTTTGTAGCTGAGACCAAATTGAGAATAGTTGAAGTAGGCTTGCGAAATAACCCCGTTTGCAAAATTCAGACGCATAGTTTCTTTGGGGTAATTGTCACCGTGTAGAGTTAGTGTTATATTGGTTATATTTGAATGATTGAATAATGTTGGATCATTGTTGAATTTGGTGTAATCAACGATCTTTCTGGAAACATACAATCACAAAGCGAGGGCTTTCGAGAAACAATGATGTCTTGAAGGCTCATATTTCATTTTTTACCCCTTGTGTGAGAGCAGACAACGTATGTAGTCTCCATTTTCTGAACGGTGTCAGAATAGGAGTGTCAGCTTGGATGGCTTTCAGAACCTGTACTTCACTTTGATCATGTGGATGGATTCGTTCAATTTTGAATTCGATATTCCCAATTTCCAGCTTAACTCTTTGGATCTATTGCATTAACCCCCTCTATTTTGGAGTAGTTGTTATCAATACCAGCTCGTACTAATCGTATGGTATGTTTGTCATAAGACACACATTGATAATCATTGAAAATATTTAAAAAATGCTTAATCGGTATGAGCATAGTGAATGTTAGCTGGGTTGTGTGTGTGTTGATAACCCTAGTATTGGTGGGAAAAGTCCAACCGGAGTTGGAAAAGTGTTTAATATCTTTATCGGTGTAGGGAGAAAGCCTCTAACTGTACTGACAATTCCAACTTCACTAACCGTTTCCTTACCACTTCGTTCATAACTAGCAGATTGAAACATGAAAGCGCCAGCATTGTTTACAAATGTTACTCGACCATTTCCTCCAGTCCTCTCTACTTTTCCACTGATGACTAAGAGGCTGTCATACAAAGCATCATAGGCATCTGATTGATTAATGTTGATTTCTATAACATTATTGTTGCAAAATGATTTGACATACGGGTAGTAGGTCTACTCTACCTTTTGTATGGATTCATCGTTGTAAGGTTTTCGGAAAATGTTGAACATTTTAATTGACAACATGATAACCGAGAGATTTCAAAAATAATTTATTTGCAGGCGATAGTATTTGACGTTGGCTGAAGGTCTTGGTGAAGACTGAGGTGGGATTATGGTTGGGTTATCCCTGTAGATAGTTAACACCATACTTTCGCTTCAATCCAAAACGAACTATTATTTCTTCGTTTCGAAAATCAATGAGCCGATAATGTTGGTCGAGCAATCACAGCGTAATGTTGTTTATTTTGTTCGTATGAGAAATGGGTACATAAATAATCATGAAAGAGGGGCGACACTACTTGACGGAAGACCATAAAACCAATAATGAAATATGGTGGATTACGTAATCCAATCTTCCGCAATAAAACCTATACAATAGGTAAAGTCGTCGGCAAGTATTCAATAAAAAACAGCTACTGCCCCCTACGACCATTGAATTATATTTGTTTAATACTTGGCAAAGTTTTCTACAAGAACCACTTTGCAATGCATTTCAAATATCAAAGCTGAAATTATTTTTCGATTTAATTGGGGGAACACCTCCGTACCAGTTTCATGGTTATTGCCAATCATCAGCGAAGGCTAGTTCGAACCAATTGAATCGAAAAATCCTTTCATCTTAATTGGAAATCCCTGAGACAAATACTGAGTTATGAATTCAGCGCCATCTCTGGGTTCCAGTTTAAAATGCACTCCAACTACGTGTCGACTTCAACATGAAGCCAGAAACATCATGAAAGAGGGGCGACACCACTTGACGGAAGACCATAAAACCAATAATGAAATATGGTGGATTACGTAATCCAATCTTCCGCAATAAAACCTATACAATAGGTAAAGTCGTCGGCAAGTATTCATCAGTGTTTGTCTCAGGGATTTCCAATTAGGATGAAAGGATTTTTCGATTCAATTGGGTCGAACTAGCCTTCGCTGATGATTGGCAATGACCATGAAACCGGTACGGAGGTGTTCCCCCAATTAAATCGAAAAATAATTTCAGCTTTGATATTTGAAATGCATTGCAAAGTGGTTCTTGTAGAAAACTTTGCCAAGTATAAAACAAATATAATTCAATGGTCGTAGGGGGCAGTAGTTGTTTTTTGTTGAATACTTGCCGAAGACTGTACCTATTGTATAGGTTTTATTGCGGAAGATTGGATTACGTAATCCACCATATTTCATTATTGGTTTTATGGTCTTCCGTCAAGTGGTGTCGCCCCTCTTTCATGATGTTTCTGGCTTCATGTTGAAGTCGACACGTAGTCGGAGTGCATTTTAAACTGGAACCCAGAGATGGCGCTGAATTCATAACTCAGTATTTGTCTCAGGGATTTCCAATTAAGATGAAAGGATTTTTCGATTCAATTGGGTCGAACTAGCCTTCGCTGATGATTGGCAATGACCATGAAACTGGTACGGAGGTGTTCCCCCAATTAAATCGAAAAATAATTTCAGCTTTGATATTTGAAATGCATTGCAAAGTGGTTCTTGTAGAAAACTTTGCCAAGTATTAAACAAATATAATTCAATGGTCGTAGGGGGCAGTAGCTGTTTTTTGTTGAATACTTGCCGACGACTTTACCTATTGTATAGGTTTTATTGCGGAAGATTGGATTACGTAATCCACCATATTTCATTATTGGTTTTATGGTCTTCCGTCAAGTAGTGTCGCCCCTCTTTCATGATTATTTATGTACCCATTTCTCATACGAACAAAATAAACAACATTACGCTGTGATTGCTCGACCAACATTATCGGCTCATTGATTTTCGAAACGAAGAAATAATAGTTCGTTTGGGATTGAAGCGAAAGTATGGTGTTAACTATCTACAGGGATAACCCAACCATAATCCCATCTCAGTCTTCACCAAGACCTTCAGCCAACGTCAAATACTATCGCCTGCAAATAAATTATTTTTGAAATCTCTCGGTTATCATGTTGTCAATTAAAATGTTCAACATTTTCCGAAAACCTTACAACGATGAATCCATACAAAAGGTAGAGTAGACCTACTACCCGTATGTCAAATCATTTTGCAACAATAATGTTATAGAAATCAACATTAATCAATCAGATGCCTATGATGCTTTGTATGACAGCCTCTTAGTCATCAGTGGAAAAGTAGAGAGGACTGGAGGAAATGGTCGAGTAACATTTGTAAACAATGCTGGCGCTTTCATGTTTCAATCTGCTAGTTATGAACGAAGTGGTAAGGAAACGGTTAGTGAAGTTGGAATTGTCAGTACAGTTAGAGGCTTTCTCCCTACACCGATAAAGATATTAAACACTTTTCCAACTCCGGTTGGACTTTTTCCACCAATACTAGGGTTATCAACACACACACAACCCAGCTAACATTCACTATGCTCATACCGATTAAGCATTTTTTAAATATTTTCAATGATTATCAATGTGTGTCTTATGACAAACATACCATACGATTAGTACGAGCTGGTATTGATAACAACTACTCCAAAATAGAGGGGGTTAATGCAATAGATCCAAAGAGTTAAGCTGGAAATTGGGAATATCGAATTTAAAATTGAACGAATCCATCCACATGATCAAAGTGAAGTACAGGTTCTGAAAGCCATCCAAGCTGACACTCCTATTCTGACACCGTTCAGAAAATAGAGACTACATACGTTGTCTGCTCTCACACAAGGGGTAAAAAATGAAATATGAGCCTTCAAGACATCATTGTTTCTCGAAAGCCCTCGCTTTGTGATTGTATGTTTCCAGAAAGATCGTTGATTACACCAAATTCAACAATGATCCAACATTATTCAATCATTCAAATATAACCAATATAACACTAACTCTACACGGTGACAATTACCCCAAAGAAACTATGCGTCTGAATTTTGCAAAAGGGATTATTTCGCAAGCCTACTTCAACTATTCTCAATTTGGTCTCAGCTACAAAATTTCCAATCAACATAATCCTCTCTTGACCTCTTCGGCCTCCACTGACAAATCTCTTTTTCCCAGCGATTTTCTCAGAATGGAATAAAGGCACTAAAAGTTCCAGTGTTGACGTGAAACTTAAAATCGATCCATCTGAGGGATTTCCTCAAAATACTAGAGCCTATTGCATCATTGTGCAAGACACCGTCATTGAGCACCTCCCACCTAGCGAAATTATCAAGAAATGGAACTGAATATGTAATTTTGCTTCAGTACCAATCACAGAGTCACCATGAGAATAGCTGTTGTAGATATTCAGGGCTTCATCATCAAGCAACAACTCCAACCCAAGCAGATTGCAATTAGGATTGGTGCTCAATGCAGTAACTTTTTACTCCTTCCAAGCACGTCATTTTCTCCTTTGAGTGAAGATGATCATCGTACCACGTGTTACTTGGAGCGCAACGTTCATGGTTTGAAATATTCCTCTGGTTTTGTGAAATATCAACTGTTGGATAGGATCCTTGGAGACCATTTATTTGATGTTGACATTATTCACGGACCAGATCACCAAAAGGAAGATTTTTTAGATGATGAACTGCACCATTTCAATATACAAATGAGAGAAAATTAGAAAAAAAGTCAAAATTAATTGTGGTTGTCGGCCGTTTTCGATAACACCAACGGAGCCCCATCCTGTATATATCATTTCAAAGGACGCTTATACAGATGCAGATGATGTCTTATTAATATGGCTCTGCGATATACTCCTTAAATAATATGTATTTTGTATTGATGAATTCAAAAAAATCTTATAACGTTGTTTATTGCTCACCTGAGATGAATAAAATACGCCAAATGAAAACGCTACGCTTTTACGAAAACAGTTTCACGAAAACGGTTACATGAAAATGAATAAACGTAAACAGTTACACGGAAACGGTTACATGAAAATATTTACACGAAAACCCTAAATGAAACGGCTAAATGAAAATGGTTTCACGGAAAACGATAACAAAAATGCTGACAAACATGCTTAGCGAAAACATTTTGAAACCTCATGCCCCCAATGATGTATTTTTTCTACGGCCCATTTTCCCACCCGACATTTCACAAACAGCAGTGATGTTTTTTTCACTGAAATGATATGTTGATACAACCGGTATGCCATTTGACAAGCAGCTGCCATGTTTTTCCAGTTAAATGCTATGTTTTGAGACACCCTGTTGTTTTTTCTCTCAAATGATATGTTGGTATTGTTGGTACACCTGGTATAGCATTTGGCAAGCAGCCACCATGTTTTTCACTCTTGAATTATATGTTTTGAGGTACCTTGTTTTTTTTCAAATGATACGTATGATTTGAGACACCTTGTTTTTTTTAACAGAACGTTGGTATTGTTCGAACACCCAGTATAACATTTGGCAAGCAGCCGCCATGTTTTTTTCTCTCAAATTATATGTTTTGAGGTAACCTGTATACGTTCCTCATTGGAATCGCACGTTGGAGCTTTAGGCCCTCGTTACACCGCCACGATTTTTCTCAAATGATTTTTTTTTTAATCACTTCATATATATTTTTATGTTAATTTTACCTACATCCCTCACCTCTAAACCTAATTTTACAACCGGCATGCCCTGTCCCCAAATCCAAGTTTCAATCTTACAACCGGCAACACTCCATCTTAAGTCCAGTTCATACCCTCGCGAACTTCGCAATTTTTCTGCGAATGAAATGGCTGCCGACATGGTTCTGCATCAACGATTGGTCCGGCATGACTGGGAGCCATTTTATTCGCAGAAAAATTGCAAAATTCGCGAGGGTATGAACTAGGCTTTATTCTGCCCACTCTCAAACGTCAATTCCATGACACGTAGCGCTCTGAAACGTACGTACCGCTGCAATATAGTTGAAGGTAGGGTCACTAAATCAAGCAGGCCGTTCCGTCCTTACGGGTATGGCCAATAGGCGTGGTTCGAGTGTTCAAAATAACCCACAGAAGTGCCAATGAGAAAGCAGGGGAAAAGTTGGGTTATGTATTTTTTAATAAAAAGAACCTTTGTCACTTTTGATTCATTTTTATTATATTTTATTGTTGATTGGATAAATACCAGGTACTAATTCTAAATTTGTTATTGATTGTAATTGAGAGGTGCACAATAAACTCGAATTACGAAGTGTCGGTAGATTTCCGAGCCCAGGACAGTCCCGTCCCGACAAAGAGTAAATTACATAGGAGATTCAGATTCAGCCGTCGACCTAGTCCCATAAGGTCGGGAATTGAGAAGTTGAGTTGATAAAAAAACATGAAAAGTTGTCCTACGATGGTCATCGTAGCATTCGCATTCGTAGCCACATACTTGGAAAGATTTTGAAAGGCCAGACTATTTAATATTTATTATTGGCCATATACAAAACTTTATTAGCACATAACCTTTGTTATTAGACTATAAACAGTGAAAACTTAAGTTATTAAGTTATAAGAAAGCATCCGCATGATATACTGTGAGTGGATAAATGAAGTGGAAGTGAAAATCTCAAGAAGCCCATTAATAAAATGTAGTGTGAAGTGAAAAACAAATTGTAAAGCATTAAGTAGACTGCCAGATCATATTAAATAGTTTTTAGAAAGCCATTTGATTTTACTCCATTAACTGTGTCATAAATCTTATTTTTGTGTGTTATTCATTGTTGCAGTATGCTAACCATGCTGAGAGAAGGACATGCTTTGCTCCAGAAATCCTGGAATGTCGGTTTTTTGGTATTTGTCTCGAAATCGTTAGCCCCAAAATGAATCTGAAAATTGATGAATGGGTTTTCATAATATAAACAATTCAGATGAAATTTGTCAGTCCAAGTAAACACAAAAATATCAATTTTTCTACTGCACACACGAATGTCATAATTTTCCACTGAACGATTCAGCAATGAAAGCCATTTCTTCCTCAAGGTTTCCCGAATCAATCGTGAAAACAAAAAAAGAAGAACTCGATTAAAAATCTAACGAGAAATTCAAAATAGAATAGAAGTTAAAGTTTCTGATATATACAATTTTGTTTCATCAACTTGAGTAGTAATTAGTTATTTATGGTACAGGTTCGTAAAGTAGGACTTATCTGTATGAGCATCAACTTTGCTGAATGATGCGCAGTCAAGTACAAAAAAAACTCTTTACGAAAATGTATCATACGATTTTTTTCTATGACAGTTGTTATTGTCGCGACTTGGGCCTTAGTGAAGCTATACGCCCTATCGCTTGGGACGTAGTCAGGAAGAACAAACTTCGTTTCTTCTTGGCTTCCCATTGACAAATAAAACAATTCGCAAATTCACAAGATACCAAAACGTATATTTTAATGGACACAATAACCAGGACACAACAAAGCCCTATATTCATATATTCCCCAAACGGGACAAGTCAACACATATCAATCAGTATATTATATACAAAGGTTTCATACCAAATGGACACTATAAATACTCGCTTAAGGACATCTTTTTCAGAGGTTCGTCAAGAAGGCTTCACCGCCGTAAACAGGCTATGGGTTCGACAGTGTCGCAAACCCACTTTGGGTTCGCCTGCCGACTGCCGATCCTTCACTGTCTCATTGCCATCTATCATCTGGTATTTATTCAAGTTTCGTACTATTGCTACGGGCATTTTCAATCAATGAAAAAGTTCGTTGAAGTCTTCATAGCCGTGCCAATAACACATGTTTTGTTTTTGTTATGAATCGAACCAGGCCAAGCTCGACCATGACCGATGTTTGAACTTCAAGTAATTCAACAGTTCAACAAATTATGAAATATGAATCATGACAGTGGATTTTGTTACCATACAAAATAAATAAGGTTTTGGATTAGCGCTATTCTTGGCATTATATCGACAAATTATAGCAATTGTTGAATATTTTATCTGATAAAGTTTTCAATTTTCATCTTAACATCTAAAGATGACTTCCGAGCAAACTTTGACAACAAAATACAGAATTTTTACCACAGTGAATAATACACATTGTATTGTACTTACTTCGAAAGTAATATTTCCAAGAGACGTTTAGCTATGGAAAAAACTGTTTTTATAATATATTCGGCTGCAAAACAAAGTAAAACTGGCGACAAACACTACCCAAATGACAGAAAACAATGACGCAATTGATCGTACACGGTAGCCAATATAATGTTTGGTGAGTTTATTTGAAATGTAAAAGACTGTCGGTTTTATGGCTATCTCTTTTCACTGTTTAGAGTTATAATCGATCATCATAATTCCATAATTCTTAGCTTAGATGAAAAATGTTAACGAACTTTGATTGGCTCATAGCGGTTGTTAGAAAGAGATGTTCGATAGAGGGTGTGTGATTTCTTCGATCATAAATTGATAATGCATGGGTAAACTTATAATAATAGAACTGTAAGTTTGGAATTAAAAATTATATAACACAATTCTTAATTCACATTCAACCTGAAAAAAAAGTGAGATGGGAGGGATAACTCTATATGAGTGTATCATCTATTTTTGATATCAGGCTGCATCATTCACAGTAAAATGGTACCTCTTACTAATTGTTGGATCTGACCTCTCACTCAGTTCAACGATGAAATAAGCATACTTATATCCAGTAATTTCTGAAATATTGATTAACAGATATAAAATACTAATTAATTGAGAAAAATTGTTATAAGACTGAATCACATATCGTATTTTAGTTGTAATTAACTATTTGTGCGTGAAGTGATATGATATACACTGTGCTATACTTGGAGAAAGTTGTTTCAGGCGTGAAATTTTTATCGAAAGTCGCCATTTGATAATACGAAGGTAATTAAAGAATTAAATGAATTATGTAATTGCTTAATTTGGTGACAGTTGTCATAGAGATAAATTTATATGTTGAGATACTCCCACATAGCCTGAGGGTTCAGCTGTTTCTAACCAAAAGGGCACGAGTTAGAAGTGTGCCGAAGTTTCGAATAAATGGAACGAATTACTTCGATGAAGTCGAAATCCACTTCTCTCCACACCATCCAACAAAGTGCAGGTAAACTAGAATATTCAAAATATTGCGAATATTGAAAAACTCATTTTTCCCCAATTAAAATATATTTCTATGACAGTATCAATCTTTTGTTATATAATATAATTTTAGGAATTTTTGTACACCAACAATTTGCTCATGACTTTTGAAATTGATGGATCTCCTAACACGCACCAAAATTATCGGTCAAGTGTTCTCGCTCTCATAACGTGCTGACCTATATATATGGAGATTAATTGAGACCAATACATCTGAAAGATAACGGTTCGGAGTCTCTTAAATTCGGGAATCTGATATTTAGATCCTCAAACACATAATCTAATGATTATATGAGTATAAATCACTTTTTTCTAATAGTATTTTGGTGCAGATGATTTTAAGAAAAAAACATATCTATGTCGTTATTTAGAGGCTAGCCAGAGAATTTTTAAATAGTACATAAATAAAACAAAAGAAATAATTTCGACTACGGCTAAAAATACCCTTCTCTCCGCACATTTCTTCAAAGTGGAAAAATGAGGCAGAAAACAAGTACTTCCCCGTAGTCCGAATTATTTCTTTTGATTTATTTGATTCTCTCCTTATACACACTTTTCGAACTCTGATCGATTTTTTGTTTCATTCAAAACCTAATTATCTTCTTAAACAGAAAATCTTCAGTCCTCTTATCTTCGAGATTTGACAGTAATACTTTCAATTTTGAAGTAACAGCTTGAAAATTCACACTGTTTTATTACAGGTACTTAATGAATAACTACTTCGAATACAAATAGCCTTCAAAATTATCTTCATTTAATGTGATTACACATAACTAAATGGGTAACTCAATACTAAGCCAACCCACAAACCATTAGCTAATACATATAATTCTATAGGTGTCATAATAATTAATTAATCACCTGTTCTGGTAAGAAAGCAAAATACCAACATTTTTTTGGTTCATTTATGCTAGAAATATACGAAAATAACACTAAGCTATTACCTGATGTGGTAGGAAATCAAAACAAATTTTGTATTGAGTGTTGATACATTTATGCGGAAATAATGCGCCCCTCCCTGTATCCGCCAATGTCGGAACTGATTTATGATGGAGTATTTACTTCTCGGCCGTAGGAAAACCCGGCCTAGGTACCATGAACCTGAAACTAGTGGCCCGAATTACATAGTAAAAAAAAACATGATTATTTATATTCATATTATATTCATATTATAATCTGAAGATTCTTTCCTGCAGCGCCCTTACGCATCGCCATCGATGGATTTCAATAACATTTTTTGTAGAGGTCACATATAATATCAGTTTGAGCAACGGTCGAATAGGCTTTTTGGTCCGAGAATATGCACATAGTAAAAAAAAAATTGAACATGATAATTCACACACTCAATGAATACAAATACCCTGTTCTACGACATCCTCGATAAATGTTCATTTTATAACCGTAACTTCAACCATAAACAAGCACATTAAAACTACGAAGACTACGGCTTGTGAAATTATGACGTCTAGCGACAAATTGATGAAATGTCAGCAGATCGTTTCTGTCAAAGTTTTTGTAGATGAGTAATTTTATAGTTATTTTTTATAAAAACTATTAATTAAAATGGAAACTGATAGTGATATTAACACCTGCGAACATAGTAAAAGCAGCGAAGGTATAACAAAACTGAATTTGTTACCGGAAACAGCCCATTAGCGGCAAATTCGGAGTAATGAATTGTCATCACTTTATTTTTTTTTAACATTTTTGCAAAGTATGCATGTTATTAAACGTAAACGATAAGTTGTCGAAGAAAAAGCACTTATTGTCTTCGACCCGTGCTGCAAATTTCATACTCGTGTTAAATGGGCATAATTTTTTGCTCATTGCATAATATACTATTCTCTCACTTACGCACACAATATCAGTGGGATGTTTTGTTTATCTACTCTCAATAACCCAATTTTATCGATATTGCATTGAAACGGACCACAATCCAAGAAGTTCCTCAGCCATCTTGAGTTTATTTGAATTTCCTATATCCATTTCCATTTTAGTTGTATCGCAAAACCAAAGTTTTTGACATTAGATTCATAATCATCGAATCAATCTTCATTAGATTCATTCTGAAATCTCACAAATTGTCTATCCCACATCACCAAGTCATTGAAAACTGCCAAAACATCTTCTCACCCAAATCATTCAAACATGCTAATTGCCTCTTGTCAGTGCAAGAGTATGTCAATACAGAGTATAGACAGCTCTGAAGCCATATCTGTTCCGCATTCGAATAGCTTGTGCGATGAAGCGAAGTCTAGGCTGCTTCACCTCGCGAGCAGAACAAGAAACACTTCGAATCTCCAGTGGATATTTTTTTATTTGCCTGATCGCTGGGCATTTTTTCTAAACTTTTGCAGCAAAATACGATTGAAGAATTGTCCTTCGTTCTCGTCCGGAAGATAACTTCGAATATAGTGGATTATTTGCCGAGAAAAGCCCCATGAAGGATTGAATCTTCCTCGAAGAAAAATTTATTTTATTAATATTTTATTCATTTATTTTACGTTGACCCTGTGTGCAAGTCATTAATATTCTTCAAATAACTTTAGCATGTTAATGTTTCGTCAAATTATCAATTTTGTGTAGGATATTACCTGTAACATACCCGGGTGGTGACTATTCATATTAATTAATATTCAATAATGAGAAATGGAATGAACTGAAAGTAGGTACCTGCGTTACTCTTATAATTTTCCCATTATTATTTGATGATTTGTAAATGAAATTTCATCAATAAAAGTTCTTTGAGAATTGTCTCTTAGTGTTGTTCAGTCAAATGAGTGTGATTGTTCTCTTAAGAAACTTGAACTAATTATTATTAAACCAATTGTTAATTGAAATTTATCACAATAAGTAAGTTATTTGAAACCCATCTAAGTACTTTCCAGTCAAAGTGTGAGTGATTGGAATAGATTTTTTCAACCGTTCAAATATCAGTTTCAAGGTAAGAGTTAAGTATATATTTTAAGAATTCTTGATTTGGAATATACTCAGAATTTGTATTTCATTCACTGAAACCGCAATCAGGTTGCATTTAATTAGGTCCATGAAGTTCTGAGATTCCAAATTGGAACCGATGTAAAAGTAGAAAATTTATGAAATTGTGATATAACTTATAATTTTGTATTCTTTGCAGATGAGTTTTTCTTCGAATCACATGCCCAGTTCTGTCGTAGCCATCATGCCCCAGAGCACTAAGAAATACATCATACCAGCATTACGCAATAAGAAAACACCAACGGTCACCCAAATTAATCGGACAATCAGGAGCAATAAAAAATATATCATACCTGCATTACGCAATAAGATATCAAAGACGGGAATAAAAAGTAATTATAAATTCAACGAAACTGAATTGAGCGACATGCCGCTCCTTTTCCAAAGCGACAGTGTTCTGAGAAAGTATTGGAATAACAGGTATTTGCTTTTCAGTAAATACGATCAAGGAATAATGTTAGACAGAGGTGAGTTGAATCTTTTTGAATTTGAAACTGTTGAACTGGGAGATGAAAGATACATGTAATTTTTTATAATGAATCTTGGAGTGTAGTGATTCAAAATTTCTAACAATTCTTCAGTCGATAATGCCTTATCACTATGCAACTATATAAAAGTATGTTGTACTGATATAAAATCTTTACTTTCCAGAAAGTTGGTACTCTGTGACACCTGAAGAAATTGCCGTACACACGGCTGAACGATGCCAGTGCGACACCATCATCGATGGCTTCTGCGGAGCCGGAGGGAATGCAATACAGTTCGCGTTCACATGCAGGAGAGGTAAGTGGGTTTCTAACATATAGTAATTTTGGACAATTCGACTAATCAGAAAAGGGAAACGTTCCAAGATCACCGGTGGTAGTATGTGTACTATACATTTGCCCCTTGATTTGTAATATAAACGCAGTCAAACTAAAAGATTCTAACTTTTCCCTCTCAGTCGATTTCAGATTAAAATGTTCGCTAAAATTCCCTGTATTGTATTTTCTTCTCTGAATTTCATAATCCATCTTCACTTTTCAGTTATCGCGGTAGACATTGACCCCGAGAAGATTAAACTAGCCAAAAACAACGCCAAAGTTTACGGGGTGTTGGACAAGATTACTTTCATTTGTGGTGACTTCTTCCAGCTTGTCAAAAATAAGGAGTTGGTGGCCTACGTGGTGTTTTTCAGTCCACCTTGGGGTGGACCTTCCTACTTATCCAAATCTGAGTACGATCCCGAGACGATGCTGCAGCCCTTGCCGTTCTCAGAGCTACTAGCTACAGCCCGGGAGATAACCCCGAACGTAGTGGCTTTTTTGCCGAGGAACACCAGTACATCGACGGTAAGTAATATCAGAATATACTAGTACATTTCCAAAATACGGAATCTAGTATCCTGTGGGGTATCAATGTTGATCCGTCAATAGTTCTATTTCGGGAACTTGCGTTGATATGCAGATAGTGTCACAGGAACTCAGTTTCCCTACTTAATTTCGCCATTGTCTATTTTGACCAGTTACAATATTGATAATTCTAAATTGCAGTTGTACAATGAAGCCGGACCTGAAAGACAAGTTGAGATCGAATCTAACTTCATCAGCAGTAAACTCGTAGGAGTGACGGTGTATTATAATGATTTAGCAAATGATAAGTGATTTGGCAGATTATGTGGACAACAGATAAATTGTTATTGTCAATAATGTATTGCTGATACCTCACTCAAACCCTGCTCGTGTAATTTATTATTCGAGATTATGTTAAAAAATTTCCTCCTTTCTCCAATCCAGTGAGTAAACTCGTATATATCAAGAATCTATTGGCCCATAAACAATATTATAACAACTGCATTCAATATTACACGCAAAGAAAATGTTCTTGGAATTAGTTCTCGATAACTGATAGAATAGTCCTTGAGATTCACTAATATCTAAATAATATTCAATGTAATAGTGTCCGCTCCTTCTCGGAAATACTTCACAATATGTGTCAACCCTAATAACTCACGGGTATTTTTTTGTTTATTTATTAAGGTGTGTATTATCCCCTATATGTATGTATTTTAAATATTTGTATGTACATGTCTTTTAACTTTGACTCGTTTAGGGACATTTTTAACTATATCATGTGTTTAATTTTATTAAACTTGTTTTAGTTTTAATTTTGGGAAACAAGTGCTTTGCACTTATCCCTAAATGCTTCATTCACTGAAAATTGTAAAACTTCGTCTGAATTATTGTATTCATATTCTGATTAAAGTTATATTATTTACAGTACACCAATCTTCCAACGACTTCAGACACAGAGTCTGTTATGTCATCAATCCGTCTGAATAGTTTTATGTCATCAGCATACAAGGGTATTTGATTTAATATTAGTATGAATATCATTCACGAACAGTAAAATAAAAGCAGAGGTCCCAAGTTTGAACCCTGTGACACACCTGATGTTGCAGTAAACTCCGAGGATTTTACTCCTTCATAATCAACATAGAGTTTGCGATCTTTCAAATACGTTTTCAAAATATTTATAAGGTTATCGGAGAAACCAAATGAAATTAGTTTCTCTAGAAGCCGGTTATGTGATACGCGATCGAACGCTTTACTGAAATCTATGTAGATTACATCTACTTGAGATCATGAATCAAGTGCTTTCGATACAAATTCCGTAAATATACATAGATTTGTCGACGTGCTCCGACCTATTTATTTATTTATTTATTCATTTATTTATTTATTAACAGTATCCCAAGATATGACGGATCTGTGCTTCATGAATCAGAATCACTTGCCCTTGGCACGAAACAGAAAATATAATTTTTGGAATGCACTCTTGCCAACGGTTTTTCCCATGAGAGGGTACTGACTGCTAATGGTAATACCAAGCATTGAAATGAAGGACTTCATTGGTTTGGATACTCCTGACATAATTACGCTGGCCACTGTGATATCGGCCTTTGCATTGAATTCCACCAAGTTCTCCATATTTAAGTCTTTTACGTTCCTCCACCGGTCTTTTCTGATTCCATGAGCTTATATCTGAGCTTTTGAAGAGAAATTGATCAAGTGTTGTACACTGTGAGGCAGGAATAGTGTTGGTGCTAAAATAGATCCCTGGGAAATACCAGCATTTATTGGAAAAGTGTCGAAGGAAACACAACTATAGGGAAGTAAGGCATAGGATGAAATTAACATCAAGTTCTTTTGTCAGAAAATTAAATAAACTAGTATTTCAATTTTTATAGAAATAGAAAAATGCCTGTTTCATCATTTCTTTCCCTGAAAAATCAATTTGTTTGGTGGTGGTCGGGAACCACTTTAAAAATGGTCGAAGAACCAGAAACATTGTAGTTTTTCCCGGTTCATTGAGATTTCAAGAGTTGAAAGGAAAAATGACCCAAAAGAGCATTAACAACTTATTTTAAACCCTACTCGGATTCGGTAAACTCCAAGGTCATTGAAATTTGATGAGATTTTGCATGAACTCATCATTATTAAAGTGGAATTTTTGTTCACCGGCCGAGGATCAGATAATTCACCCCATCCATCTAAGTTTTGATTTAGATGTGTTTTTTTTTAATTATACGAAATAGATTCAACTACAACAATATTCATATTCCCATGCTTGTTTAATTGAAAAATAATTAATCGTTGTTCAGTTAATTTTTTATGAATATTTCGAAATAAAATTATATTTCTGTTCATTGACATGGAGCGAATGAACTAACATTAAGAGAGTTTCAATGAACACATGTGCAATAACGTAGATACAACGAATCCCCTATAAAAATCACCCACACTCAGTATGTGAATCACAAGTTTCATGCAATTAATTTCTCAATTCACCACCATGCAGGCAGAATATCACAATCAGCCAATAAATATTTCGAATGATATCGTCTAAATAATTAACCTGATGTGATTTTCATACCCAATAAGTACCTATCGAGTGTATAGATATATAAACTAGAACAGTAATTTCCGAGGACTCAAAGGGTGTTCTAACCTGAAAAATTAAACCTAAATTACGTCTCAGTAATAAAACCAACAATTCGCAACTATTATCCATGAATTCATCTTCATTTGATTAAAACATGGCCTATCCATAAGTATACCCAACTCCACACGTAATATTCCTTTCAGATGTTGAAATAATAGATAAAGTTTCGAAACCTTTAGTTATTTTCAGAAATTTGAAACTCGTCTTCGAAAGGTAGATACAATCATCTCCATGACATTATTATGAGGAAAATCAGTGCAATCTATTGGACTGCGAATGACGAAATGAATGGCGTAATATTGTCCCCGCAAGACATTGCTAAAGTGGATTCATATTTCAAATACGCTTGATGTAAACAGTGATTAATGCTTGCTTGCAGCGTGTCCACCTCGTGATCGCCAATTCTCGCAACGCTATTGGTCGATAGAACCTCAACCTGACACAACATCAAACGAAATGTTGTTTCAGAGATGTATTCAGCTTGGCTGCGTTACAATTATTGAAGCTGCTATTTGTTCGAAGTTGCAGCGGTGATTTATTTTTGTGTTTTTAATTACATAACTGACTAATTATTTCGAATATTTGTTTTGGTGTAAAGTTCTGGGTTGGTTTTGGATGTTACATTTTCAAATTCATTTCATTGGGTAAACAAGCTCAATGCGTCTCTGTTCTAGTTTGGTGTTCACGTGCTTTTGTATTTGAAATACGAATGCACTATAGTAAGTCAGTAGTCTCACATAGAAATTACTCACAAGACTGTACAGGGAGTTCTCACAGCGATACATTCGAATACATGTCCTCATAGAGTAGTCCTCGCAGCGATACACTCGAATACATGTCCTCATAAAGTAGTTCTCACAGCGATACAAACATACACACGTCCTAACAGAGTAGTCCGCACAGCGACATGCATTGCATGTACGGGGTCCTCACTGGGGTCTTGAGGTAAAACAGAAACATTTTAAATATGGAGTGTTTAACGAAACGAAGATAATCAAATGATTCTTTGAAGTGATACGATGTGAAAGATTATGCGCAATCATTTCTAGCACTCCTTCATAGAGTCCCCACAAAGTATAACAAGTTCGGATGTCCTTGTTGCGAAGCAAAAGTACGTTTGGGTGTGGGGGAGGGTGTGTGTGTGTTTGTGTTCAACTGGCCGATCAGTGGGGTGATAAAATACAATTCATTAATAAATTACATATTTTTTATGATGTCATGGCGTTTTCTAAATATTCGAAGGGTATATTCAAATGGTACGATTCCTACATCATGTGGAAAGAGTAAGTGGCTTCCACTCTTTTGGCTGACTTATTCAGTTCAACGGAATATTCATTGAAACTTACGAGTGATCCATATCACTTCAGAAGTACATATCGATAATTTATGGGTGAGACGCTTTCGTTTCATCTCAAGCAATTGGTACATTCGATGAGGTATATTACTCTGAATATAATATCCATTTGATATTTATCGAATTTCAGCTTAATAATGTTGCACTATATATTTGATTTGAGACGGTTGGTATTATTTTTTATACTACATACAAGATAGTAACGTACGCTATGAGCAGGTGTTACATGTTGGAAAAACTTCTTGTCTCCAGAACATGACTTCATTCTATTCAAAAGGCGATGCTATTCACGATGGATGAACTCTCCCTACTATTTCTTTGTCTTCGATTGTCAACATAATTGTGAGTCTCGCATTATGAATATATTTTGTTTAGATATTTAGGTGTTTGAGAGTGTAGGTTGTTCTTCAATCAAACTGAGACTGTACTACCCATATAGATTACTAATAGAATGAATATGCATACAAAATTTCATTATACTTCCTCTAACATTAATCAAAGCTCCTAATCAGTTAAACAAGAAAACAGGTGTGTTGTGTTGAACATTAGACAAGGAACATAATATTCGACTCGTGATATTTGATATTGTCTATCCAGTATGTTACTGGTACATGTAATTTTCTAGAACTAACTAATAATGCAAACTAATTGGGATGAGCATATTTATTAAGTTTCAATTACAGTTCAATCAATAGGTATCATACGGTGGTTCTCCATATTTTTGATATATCTTATCATAGAACCTCATATTTTCTTTGAAAGGGTTTATATCTACATCCAAATATTCGCTTATATTCAGGTACACCAGACCATTGGGCACTACTGAAGATAACGGCCACACGACATTTTGAAGAACTGGATCACTTCGAGGAACTGGATTACTGAAAAATAATCAATTCAGAGAAAATATCATTCCAACCAAGGACCCAGCAAATGTCTTATGGGGAATGGATTTTCGTGAATTTGGTTGAGTTTTTGATATGTTGTAGTTCCCGATGTGCTGATCGAAAGTATCTTGAGCCTCAAAGCCTTAAAAACGGGCAGGATTCGAGATATAGAACTTTGAAAATGGATTTTGTCCATTTTTGCGGTATTTACTCATCAATCGGCATCCAGAACCAGACTGATAAATGGTCCTTCTCGGTTGTATTTGGCACTGCCTTAGATGATTTTCAATACGCTACTCCACAGTGGCTATGAATTTAGATACAAATTCCAAGATCACACATCTATTTATTCTACTAAATAATTTTATAATAAAGTGTTTTTTCTGAAAACGACATATTTCGGGTATATTTTTAAGTATAGCCGAAATTATTCATTCTGAAAGCTTCATAACTAGCTCAGCAAGCTGTAAAGGATAGAACGGGGAAATCATATATATTCATATTGATAACCACTATGATCAGTATTGATGTAATTTTCGTATAATATGACTTTTAGAAGTTTAGATGTTAGAAGCGAACTAAGAATGAAACTTTCGCTATTTTCTCATGACTTGTTATATTTTTCGATACAGTTGCATAAAAGTTTACACGAATGAATTTAAACCATCACTATGGTCATTGTAAAAATGAATGAGTGGATCAATCAAACACAAAAAATAATAGGAGTGACAACACTGATAATAATAATGATAATAAAAATAATGATGATCTGGATGCCGGGAAGACGTATACCTACCTAGGGATGGAACAACGCCACACCCAAGAGGTAGCTATTGTTAAAAACTCTCTCCGCGGCCAGCATCACATTCTGACAGATCTGGTCAACAGAACTGTCGGGAAAGAACAAAGTTGCTGCTACTAATATGCCTGCTGTTCCGATTCTACTTTACTCCTTTGGAGTAATGAAATAGACTCAGGAAGAGCTGCGACAACTCGACGTAAAAACTCGTAAAATGATGCATCTTTATAAAAGCTTGCATCCCAAATCGTCCGTTCCACGGTTATACTTCCTCAGACAACGGGGAGGCCGTGGACATTTGAGTTTGGAGTGTCTACACAACAGAATGGTACTGGATGGAGCCTGTAAAGTCATCAGGAGTTCAGATCCCCTTCCCTGCTTATTATGCGATCACGAAAAACCAGGGATTGGAGCATTTATTATCAAGGCAGCAACCCGTGCAGCCGCTTAACTCGGTCTCCTATTCGTCACCGAACGGACGAACCCAAACTGTGTCACCGAGTTGGAACCCGTTCAGCAAAAATCCCACGTGAAAGATGCGAAGTGTGACAGGCTACTACAGCTACATAGGGATAAGCCAATGCATGGGTTCTTCTTCAAGAACATTGAAGACCTTGGCTTATCCAGAAACCTGACCTTCGCTTTTCTCAGGTCAAGTGGGCTGAAGTTGGAAACCTAGGGATTCATAATGGTCTGCCAGGATGGTATCTTCAACACCGTTGTCTACTACAGTCACGTGATAGGTATAGAGGTCCCTGACACTAGATGTAGAGCGTGTCGTGGGGCAGCTGAGATCGTAATGCATTTGCTGTCAGCTTGTCCAGCTTATGCGGTCTCAGCCTATATCCACAAGAATAACACGGCCTTACGAGTGTTGTACTACCATCTACGACACTCGTTCGGTGTAGATGAGACAATGGTGTTTCCTTATGCTCCGTTGTGGAGAATGAAAAGTGCTGAATTTATTGAAACTAATCATTCCACACCCTCAGGCAAATACAAGCCAATATGCCGGATGTAGTCCTCATCGACCATCAAAGTAGGAAAATTTTCGTCATTGAGTTTTTAGCTCCTGGCGAAACGAACATAGTCCGAAAAGAGGAGGAATGACAGACTAAATATCGAGATCTACTCTTTGAACACCGCAGGCTTCACCCAAACCGTTCTGTCAAGATGGTGGTTCTGATAATAGGGGTCCTTGGTGGAATGATGGACACACTGCTCTCAAACTTAAAAATCATACCGACTTGCCATGATGCGGCAGAAAACTCAGCCGGAAGAATGCAGAAGGCCGTAATTCTTGGTTCACTCCGCCTTCTCAGGGCACATGACTCTCGGTCCCAGTAATCACTCACCCTACGGACGTGGGGAGTGTTTACTGGGATCAAAGACATAACAGCGCGCCCTCCGGAAGTGTCGGGGCTCCGGAGACAGGGCATGTCTGGGCAATTCCTAACGGATTAAAAAAAATAAATAAAAACAATAATGAAAAAAAAAATCATCTTGAAAATGTAATGAACTAATCAAGTTCATATGGGCGTGTAAACTTTTTTCTGAATAACTCATCATTTATATTCATATTGTTACGAGATTGATAAAAATTCCCCTATCTACGCCGCTGAGAGATCCATTAAAAACAAATCACATACAAATGTGTTGACGCCGCGCCGCAGGTATTTATTAATCGAGCAGTTCTGAGAAGTGATTATTTGGACGGTCTTCTGTCCCGAGTATTATAGGAAATTTCGCGAAAGATCCATTTGGCATAAATGAACTATAAAAAGAGATTTCACTGGGATTAAGAAGATTATAAAGAAGTGATAAACAGTTTTTGAAGAAGTATAGAAGTGTTTGAAATATTTAGTTTGTTGTATTGTCGTATAGAACTAAGTGTTTAGTTAATCAGTGAAGTAGTTGTATGTTTTAGTGAAGTTAGAAAATAAACAGTTTAGTAGTGTGCTCGGCATTATTATTTAGCAAAACGTAACAATATCATTGGGATTTACTTCGTTCATTCTATTGACAGCATCGAGCACATAGTCTAATGAACTTGAATTCGGGTATTTTACTTATTGATTAGGGTGAGCATAAATGAGGATGTAACACACTGACGATGTGAGCACAGCCTCCGCCTGTGACACCCAAACTACACGTAATATTCCTGTATTTATTTCCACATCAGTGTGAGTTCAGGAATTTGGAATAAAGTCATACTTTCAAATATCCAGATTCCTTCAGCAACTCATCAGATTGGAATAAATCCTGCTGTTTTCTCTGGAGTTGACCTTTCGATCGAGTAACACAACCTAGATGAGTGACACTCAAATAGAACTGAAGGTAATATCTTTTCATAATGTTATCCCCCAAGTCATGACATTATAGCCCTGTCGCAATTTTTTAAGGGTACAGTGAGCACTTCAGCTAGATTTTGATATCTGTCGGGTATATTCATGGCAACGAAAACTCAAAAATACTGTCTTGGATGAAATATACCGGGTGGCTACGGAAGTATTGCCTACGGAATATCTCAGTTATTGTATGAAGTAGGTTTGTGAAATTTGGAGCGTCGATATAATGACATAAGAGCTAGAATTTGAGCATACTGACATGTCGAAGTTAACTTCCGGTCTGACCGGAAGTAACATCAACTTTCATATTTTGAATGGAAACCCTATTTTTTTTCTTTTCGCTTTATTCAGCATTCAATTCCCTTTCTAATGACATATCACAAGTTGGTATCTAATCAGAAACTAGATCAGAAAAAAATTATTATTGAAATTCACCGAGTAGGCCGTGGAAGCAAAATGAAAGCCAAAAATTGAAAAGTTGGCTATGGAAACCATACGTCACTTGATAACAGTTGCTACTACTGTGATATTTTATTTTCATTCGTCGGCTTTATAAAAAGCCGCCAAAAAAAATATTGGAAAAATTGGGAAAAAAACAATACTCTGTAGGTCCATAACTTAAATAGGAACATACAACTTTTTCTTGCCTGTACTATTCAGCATAACCATTCCTTTCTAATGATATAATAGAAAGTAATTTTTTGAAATGAAATACCAAAAAATCCAATTATTATTATTCAAATAACAAAAAATGAGATTTATCGAAAAAAAAAAATTCAAATTGATAGGATTAAAGATAAAATAAATTCAAAACAAATGTTCGAAATGCATTCCCTCAGCGTCAATAGATTTATTGACTCTGGTGATATTTTCATGTAAAACGTTTCTCAACATTTGGGGCGTGATATCTTAGAATCCTAGAACCTACAGGATATAATTTATCATTCCACATTATTTTTAATATTTAATAATATTTAATGTTATTTTTGCGTATGGCGATAATCTGTTTTGTTATTTGAAGAATAATAATTGGATTTTTTAGTATTTCATTTCAAAAAATTACTTTCTATTATATCATTAGAAAGGAATGGTTATGCTGAATAGTACAGGCAAGAAAAAGTTGTATGTTCCTATTTAAGTTATGGACCTACAGAGTATTGTTTTTTTCCCAATTTTTCCAATATTTTTTTTGGCAGCTTTTTATAAAGCCGACGAATGAAAATAAAATATCACAGTAGTAGCAACTGTTATCAAGTGACGTATGGTTTCCATAGCCAACTTTTCAATTTTTGGCTTTCATTTTGCTTCCACGGCCTACTCGGTGAATTTCAATAATAATTTTTTTCTGATCTAGTTTCTGGTTGGATACCAACTTGTGATATGTCATTAGAAATGGAATTGAATGCTGAATAAAGCGAAAAGAAAAAAAAATAGGGTTTCCATTTAAAATAAGAAAGTTGATGTTACTTCCGGTCAGACCGGAAGTTAACTTCGACATGTCAATATGCTCAAATTCTAGCTCTTATGTCATTATATCGACGCTCCAAATTTCACAAACTTACTTCATACAATAACTGAGATATTCCGTAGGCAATACTTCCGTAGCCACCCGGTATAGCAATAAGAAGGCAATTGAAACGTTCATTGCAGCTTGTTGGGAGCATGTAAAAACGAAAGTATTTCCATCGCCGAACGGAGATTCTTCGTTGTCAATATAGACTGGTCAGTACGGCAACGCTGCATTTGATATTTGACAGAGCAACAACAAAACATTTCTGTTTTCTTCGTCTTTAGCTTATTGGGGTGTTTTTTCGTGAATAAAGGTCAAATTCTGAGTTAATTTGTGTTAAACTATAATTAGTTTTTATTATTAAGCAATGGTGAAGCATTGTGAAATCTGTTGAAGACCATTTGAAGCTGTAAATCAAAATATGTCATTTTATAGGTAAGCTACCAGTGTCGTAACTATCGAGAAAAGTAAACCGAATTGGAAAAGAGTAAAATGAATAAATTATTAAAAAAACATGTTAATTAGAGCATCGGCTGTTCTCAAAATCCTGTGGAGATTTTTCCATCATAATTTCAGGTTTTCATTCCAGATTAGGTTTCCATTATTTCTATTTTATTGAACCTCAATATTTCTGTTAACAACGCACGACACTGCCGTTGGCTGAAGATGTCCCTTACACACAAATTTTAATGCGTGTGCGGCGAGTTACTCATCTGGGTTGTGTTATTTGATCGTAGAGTTGACCTATATACCTATAAGATGGTGTGATAAACACCGATAGTTAGAACTCTTAGATAGTCCATTCTTAGTTTTGGAAACTGTGGCACCTGGTGAACATGCAAGGGTGTCCATTTACCATTCCTCAAATGGAGCTGATTCATCTCTACCTGAGCTTACATAACATTGGGCAATTGTGATCGCCGAAGCAATTCCTCTGCGATCCGTTTATTTGTTTCTTCCATGATATCCGGCGGACGATATTAGTTGATACTTGATGCAGCTATACGCCAAAATTTGTTTGAAATTGTAAACATGTGGCATATCAACTGTTTGGACAAACACTTAAACATACTTTTCATGTGACTATTTCAGGATTTCACTATGTATCTGCCATCTTCTACCAATCTGGATATATTTGCTCCTTCCGTTCTGAGTTAACTTTGTCCTCTGTCATTTTAGGAATGAGAGGAGGGCACTCTTGGGTCAACAGCGGGTACAACGGTTCTGGAGAATAAGTAGGTATGGCCCGTGTAGGAGATTTCACTTTTGGTGTTCACCAAGTTTATTTGAAACTATTTGTACAAAATAAACTGCAGAGAGAACAGTAGGAAATATTCCAATTCGATGAATTACTTGAACATGGATTATTGAGAGCAAGATTCCGAAACTCAACAAATTATGAGCTCTAAATAGCTCAAACTCCCAATAAAAAAGGGCAGATAATACAGAGTCGTTCGTCGTTCGAGTTTTGTGGTTCCTTCATTTCGTGGTTCTGCTCGCTTTCAAAAATGGGTAGTATGAATAAAAGATAGCAAATACTTCTACTATAGGTTTGTCCTTCTCTTAACTGAACACAATGAAAAGGTCTGTTTCAAGAAAACAGAGTAGAAGCATTTGCTCAGTTTATTCATACTACCCAAGCTGAAAGTTTATTCATACCACCCAATGAGTCAGATACCAGTTATGATAATAGCAATAGTAACTTTTGTTAATACCAAATAATGAATTCTGCATTAGATCCAATTCATAAAAGTTCATAATTGTTTTTTATTTATCATTACTATCAATAATTTCAAGAATGATTTTACTCTTACTACTACGTTTATTTTGTCAACGATCATCTGGATAGATGAAAATCATTCAGATTATATGTGAACTTTGATGTTACTTCACAAAAAATATCATAGCATTTTAAAAAATTCTGGCATGTATATCCAAAATTCATTCATAGTTTGCCTCCTACACCCAAACTACCTCATTATTTTTGGGAAGTAATGTCAGGTATCAAAGATACAGACATCATCACGGATTCGTTTGGCAGTGAGATGCTATCATCCATTTAGAGCGATTATTAAGAAACTGTCTTGGCACCCCATTGCCACATTATCGCGATTTATGCGAAAAAAAGTTATAAGTCATACGAAACTAAAATCAACGGTACCCCAAATTGTTATCTCTGAGATTATCTGACTTTGATTTTCCCGTTTTCCTCTTCTGGAGCTCGGTGAGTCTGGATAAGAACATTTTGCAGCACATATTCGATATAATTGTCCACAATATGTCGTTTTCATGAAATTAACATTATGGTAAAGTTAGTTCGTAGCATGTTTAGATGTATGAAAAATATTGGATTTTGTGTCACTTTCTACATCCAGTATCGAGCAGTGTTAATTGATGAGTAAATACCACAAAAATAGAAAAAATCCATTCTGAAAGCTCCATATCTCAAAAACTTTTAATTTTTGAGCTTGTGGCTGTGAACACTTTTGATCAGCACCTTCAATATATCAATGATTCTGCCAAATTCGCGGAAAGCAATGTTCCATAAAAAATGCGCAGGTTCCTATCCAATATTCTGAATCGCCAAGTTGCTGAGCGGAAATATCTCATGTTGAAATGAAACTTCAACTTCCAACAGAAAATTCAGGAAATGTTGAAGTTGAGTATTCGTAATATATCCAAAACTATCAATCAATAATGTTCACTTGAATTTGTTTAATTCAATAAATACATCATTTATCCATTTTTCCACTTATTCATATTGTTATTTTGATGGTATTCCTACAAGTGGTGTTTACAATTCTTTCTCTTTAAGATATTTGGTTTGGAAAGAAATAGGCGCTATAGCCAAACTGCTCTTTGAAACGTAGAGATGGTATTGGCTATTTACTCCAGCTTCGCTGACGAGTGGCAAGAACCATGAAACCAGTACGTAGAAAACTGTGCCAAGATTCTAGCAGATATAATCCAACTGTCGTTAGGGGCAGCAGCTATTTCTGTTGGGGACAATATACCTGTTGTATACGTCAAAGTGAAAGGCTGGATTATATAGTGTCACCGTCGGAGTCCGCATCATATGGGATTATTTTATTATTCGGTTTTTGCAAGTTTTGGAGTTTGTGCTTTTAAAATAATTAAGATTTTCATCACTTCCGCACGAAATTATTTAACTTCAAATATATTGAAAATTATTGACATTTCCAGTAATCAAAGTCAAAGTCAAAATATACTTTATTGTCGGAAGTTATAAAAACTTATAGACAAAGCTTTTTGGTTTTGGATTAATATTAAAATTGAATTCAATTAATTAATGATAGAGTATAATGGTGATACTCCCCACTATATGCATATCATCCCAGATGGAGGAACACCACCACTATATGCGCTCCGGGGCGACTTGAAAATTTAATGGCACATTTGCTATTTCAACTGCAGGAAAAACCCGGATAAACCTACAGTACCACCATTTAGTCCTTAGCGAATGAAGGAATGAAACAAAACATAATACATGCTCATCCATCATTACACAAGGACTTCTTCATCTTTGCATCTCTTTGCAACTCCAGCTCGTGATCTCAAGTTTATGAACAAATGAAGAGTATGTACATGAAAGCAGAAAAAAAATTTAATCAAATTGTGGATGATATAGAAACAATCAATAGCAAAGGAACAAAAAAAAATGTAACGCTTACTTACTATGCTCGATTCATGATATAAAAATTATGATTTTTAGATATTATCAAACCTATCCCTTATTTTTATAGAGAAGATTGAGAACTAGGGAAAGGAAGAAAACTCTGCATAAGTCCAGTGGCATAAAAGTTGGTAAGGATCGATTAGTGGTACTCATCTGCCATAGGCCTCAGTTTGAAATTTCAAACACTTTATTTGTCTTAGGAATTTCAACTGAATGCTGTCAAATGACATACCAAATTGCATTAAGCCGTTATGAAAACATATTTTTTGTCAATTTAATACCTTCTAACTCAGTTTTAATACTCATCGTGAAGGATTTGTGATCTTTATTTAGTAAGAATTAATTTTTTTTTCACAACCAGCTGTATCTTTACGATCAACCCCCAGATATATTCGGGAGGGTTGTGTGATCTGGAACACGCTCTATATAGCAAAAACCTCAACGAACTTACCCAGATTTAGCAAAATTTGTCCATAATTTTACCATTCTAATTCTTGTCAGTCTGTCACTGGCAGAAACATTATTCTTGCCATCTCTGAATATATAGCCAAGTTCTTCCGAATGACCGACTCCTGTGAATGAATTGATTTGCCTGTTAGTAACATTATTAAAAATTTTTCGAAGATTATCGCCAAGATTAGTTACGAAACAAAATGCCTTTTAGAAATTTTGAAAATTCCGAATAATTCCAGAGATATCCGAAAAAGAAGTCATAAATTCAGTAAAACCTTTTTTTGTAGAAATTCATCGAAATGGATGACATTTTATTGTGGCCACTTTTCCTTCCCTACTGGAAGGCGTTCTCAAATTTGAGACCCGATATTTCGTCAAATATTCATGTTTGCTAATTAATAACGCTAGGTGGCACTTGTGTTTTGCTCTAATGCCAATTCCATGGGCATTGACTCACTATCCCATTTCTCTTTGAACAATAGTTATGTGTTAATTGGCTGATTGTGACCTGATATGTCTCCTCTGGGTTTGCCAACATTTAAATGTTTTCCAATATAATCTATTCTATCATTCTTTATAGTATATCGAATCTTAATACTTTTTTCAATATTGGTGCATTGTTCTTTTAGAATGTAGGTATAGATGTTTGGATTTTTCCAGATATTTTTTGATATCCTTTACATGAGATCAGTCAACATAATTCTCAACTCACCTGAAATTGTTCTTTTTTCTATACCACCTAGTTTTCCTTCGTAGGAAAATACATAAAAATAGACTGAAGCATATTTTCCCATATCCAATGCCATTTTGCGAACTGGCCTGTTGAACTGATCGTCGCTGACATACTATAATCAAGGTTGAAATTATTGATAATAAATCTATACTCTATATACTTGTATAATGGCAAAAAAAGTGTCTAGAGTCCCTAACGCAAAATCAAATTAAAAAATGAAGAAATCACCGAGAGGAATGGCTTGATGGCGCCGTTTGGGACTAGGGTAGCTTACTTAGGTTAGTAGATCCAAGCGAAGAATGAGTATCTCATCTTTGTAAAAAGTTCTCTGCCTTACAATTTTGGAAGGAATTGTGAGATTCTAGATCGCGTGAATATTCCGAACCAGTGGCATTGAGCCACACCTCGCTGGGTTCTTTACTTTTATAAGCTACCCCCGTGTTCGGGAGTCCAGACTCGTCTGACAGTAAAATATATAGAGTTCACGTGTGGGTGCATTGGGAAATGAGGTTGCATTTTGCCTACGAAGCCCCGATACATCCAGAAGGCTTGCTGGTTTAAATGAAACCCAATAACCCCTTCCCACGTCCGTAGGGTAAGTAACTATTGAGTCAGAGAGTCACGTGCACTGAGCAGATCAAGTAAACCAATGAATGGTCTTCTGCATTTGTCTGTCTAAGATTTTTGATATATTATGGCAAGTCGGTATGATTGTGAGATTCAAGAGCAGTGTTCCGGAACGTACCACTTCAAAAATATTCCACTCTGTATTTAGACTTACCGCGCGCAATGAGACAAGTGTTTGAAAGGAACAGTCAAGACTAAACCGCTAATACCGCCATTCTGTAGCGTGATTTTATATAGTCAAGTCATAATCGTCATATAACGTTATGTATCAAGTCACATCCGTCTTTATTCTCCGAGCCGTGGTGGGAAAAAACACTGCATGGTAATCCATTTGACTACCGCCTCACTCAATCGTTAGTATGAATTTCTCGGCATATTTTGAAAACTAGAAAAAAAAATAAAGAGAAAGAATGTGTGAAGAAAAGAAAGCCGATTAATAGAATGTTTCATTTTCTTTATCACAATCTGGAGTCGCATTTTATTCAATTTCTTAGAAACGGTAAAACTGTCGAGTTCGGTTTTTTCATGCCCTAATATTCAGATTTCAAAAGATTTAGTTGTAAATTTTTTCTTGATAAGGATCTAAACAACAAAGATGGTCTTTGATTTTTTTCAGATTCTTCATATGAAGTCTGACTGATGAAAATATATATATTATTAGAAGGTACATATATTGAGTGTGCCAAACTCAGGTAAATTGGTTCAGACATCTGATTTATCAAACTCTCCTACTGAATTATTATGAACATCTAAACATTTCTAACGTCTTTCTTCGGGGATAGTTGATAGTTCTCAATAATGTTGCAGGTTTCGAAAAATATTTTGGTGAATTTGGAAAAATTGAAGGAACTAGGTATAGATTCATCAACTTTGGATGTTTGAGCAATTTTTTTTTATTGATCCATCTGGTGGGGGAAATGATGCATATATGATGATATCAATATTATGAAAATCAATCGCACATACAATAGTCCTTTGAGAAGGATTACAATTTTTACGAGGTATTGCAGAAATCGACTTATATCGAGGCCTGTCACACAACAATACGCCTTGGCATAAATGAAGTAGAAATTCCCTCCAAGGGAAATCAATCAAAAACATAGATAATCTCACAATCAAATGTGAGTTTAACTCTATTTTTGAGGGGCTTTGAAAAGACTTTCTCTAATAAATCGCACTTTAGATTTTTGCCAATATTTCGTAAATCATTCCACATGAATCGTAAGTTCATTTATCAATTACAACACCCAAAAATATATACTTAAGAATCATCAGTCCACAATACAATGACAAATGTCGTCGCATGGTCATGCGCTATTATCTTGTCAAATTTCGTCACCATGGCTCGGAGAATTAAGACGGCTGTGTTCAAGAATAACAATACAGTGAGATGATAAGGTATAATGAAAGTTAAAAGTGATACCGTCCACATGAATCATTTCACCATATAGCAAGTCATAACAAGTAGTATGCCCACCAAATATGTCATGATCAACAACACCAGTTCAGCATAATGGTTTTGTTAAAGCCTGCAAAGCTCACAGACGATCATTTCGCCTGGAGCGAAAAACTCCATAACTAAAATTCATCCTTCTTTGATGGTCGTGCAGAACTACATAAGGCTTCTTTGCTAGTATTTGCCTAAGAGGGTAGAAAATGAGTAGTTTCAATAGATTTGGCACTTCTCATATTCCACAACGGACTCAATATCTTCCGTAGAATAAGGCAACACTGAATACCGTACGAGGGTAGTAGAATTTAGTAAAAAATTCCAAGCACCGCGTTATGTCTGTGGATATAGCCTGAGGCCTCACAAACTAACAGAAAATATTATCAGCTGCCACCCAACATGATATGCATCTAGTGTCAAGGACCCTTATACCAATGACGTGACTACGGTAGACCAAGGTGTTGGAGACACCATTCTGATATGCCACTTCGAATCCGTCAGTCTCCGACTTCAGCTCACTTTACCTTAGGAATGAGGTCAGGTTTTTGAATACGTCATGTTCTTGAAGAAGATTCTATGTATTGGCTTATCAATATGTAGCTCTAGTAGATCCTTAGTCTTCGCATCTCTGATGTGAGCTCTTTGCTGAACGTGTTCCAACTTGGTGACAGAGTTCACCCGTTTGGTGTCGAATGCGACACACATTTTTTGTGAACCAAGTTCAGTCGCTAGGGATTAGCTAATGACATTTATAGTTCCTTAACAACTGAACTAGGTTCACTTTAACTGCTGGTGAACTTATCTTGTTCAACTCACCCTAAGTTCATCGACTTCACCGGGTTGCTGTCAAAATAATTAACACTCAAATCCCTGCTTATTCATAGTCGCGCAGTTTACAGAGGAAGGTATCTGAATTCCAGATGACTTCACAGGCTCCATCTTGTACCCTTTTGATACTTTGACACTCCGAACACGACGATTCAGGATACAAGCTCCTTTGGAAATAAATTATTTTGTGTTTTCAACATCAAGTTGTCGCAACTTCTTCTGAGTCCGTTTCACCATTCCAAAAGAGTAGAGTAGGATCGGAATGGCAAGTGCATATCAGTTGCAGCAACTTTGTTTATCCCTGGCAGATCTTCCCAGATCGGTCAAAGTTAATGCTGATTTTTGCTGCGGAAGGAATTTATAAATGTGGTTACCTCTTGGGAGTGGCATTGTTCCACCCCTGTCCGGCATTGAGATAATGTGGGATGCTTCCGTCCACGAGCTGAAGAGCCTACCCGGACTCCTCGCATCGTCCTATTTTCAGAAGAGCCGTGGTACATTTATCGATCTCGAATTCTATTTCGACAGCATGCCTATTCTATTACACCACTCTCAGGGCATAATGTAGGTCTATTTATTCCGAGGCATATAGATTTAGATCATCGATGTGCATTAGATGGAGTCTCCCTGAGTCACGTGGAGTTGATTTGGAATATTTACCGATCTGTGTTTTGGGAAAAAATATAATAATGTCTGGAAGAAAACTTTGTGAAGGAAGCGTTGTAATATATAACGTTCTGTTAGTACAAGAAAATCTTTTTTAAAATGAGTGGGTTATCTCTTTTTCAATTGATGCGGTATGGAGAAAGATGATAAAAAATAATGATTTGAAAGTGAGTGCAATAAGTTTGTACACGCATATTTTGAGACTTTTGAAAAATTCACGTAGCAGTGATGTTTATGATGAATTTTCGAAGAGTTGAAGTATGGACAAAAGTAAGGACAGCAGTAAAAATGATCGTAATAATATTTCTTCCGAATCACTGACTGATAAATTTTCCAAAGACGATATAAACCATATATGCTATGCTGAAATGCAACACCCTCTGTGAGATATTATTTTTTTCGAATAGAGGGACTCATAAGCTACAACTTAGATGTGATGAGACTATGAGTAAAGAGGTGACAAGTTCTACAGCATCAAAATTTGAGCAGAATTACCCGAAAACCATTTCACGTGGTGAATGTGCATGGTCCTTTTCATTTATGAATCAGAGCGTCAAGTTGGTGACTCATAAGAAAAACTTGAAAAATGAACATGCACAAAATTCATAACAAATGGCACAAATTGGCACAAAATGAGCAAAATACTCATAACATTGGAATACCAAAATTCAAGACATGGATTACCAGCTTCACGCACCTCATATTTTGAAAAGAGAAACTACGAAATATTAAGGTCATTAGTGTAGTTTGAAAAAAATATGTTTTTAATCCACGCCTAATTAGATTTAGTTAACATTTTTTTGAAGACAAAACAAATGAAATTGCTATCTGCTTCTGTAATCGGTACCAGAGATAGCGCCTCGTCCAGGTGTCAATATTCCAGGGACATAGTGATTGTGATTGTTGTCAATTGAATTTTATGAAATGTCAATAGACTTTGTAAGTATCATATTTCAATAATATAGTCCGAATTCAAAGTGGATTTTTTTACAAAATAACCCCACACAAATAGTGTGATTTTTCTAAAATAATCTAAATACCGTTTGAAAGACTATTATTAATGTGTGTCATTTTTTCATTTTCCTGTTTTTTGTATAGACAAAATCCAGAAAGATGAACACAATGAATCATTTATATCCAGTACCTTAGAATCTTTTACATACTTTGGAGTCAATTTGAAACTTATATTTTATTTCCAAACTCGTCATGCTCTAATTGACAACTCTATGGCAAACATTTTTTCAAATCGATTCATTCAACTCGTTGTTATATCCTACTGTTTCTTTAAATCTTCCATAAGTACAAGTTGTGAAAGTCCGTGATAAAGTAAAAAAAATCACCATTCTTACTGAAATCTATCACTTTTTCATATCACCAAGCTTGTTTGGGTTTCAGTTATTTTACCTTTCCTTTTATACCTATCTTGAAATGGTATACTTTTTTCAGTGCAGTTAGTTGATTCAAGAAATAATAATTTTCTGTGGAAAAAAATTGCACAAAGAAAGAAATATCTTCACTATTACATTACATTTAACAGTTTTCAAAATAGTGAAAGATCATTGTAACACACAACTCATTACATATATATCACTTCTGAAGTGCAATTAAACTCATAATATGCGACAACATTTATAGGAGAAAATTGGATACAATTGCACAGATGTCAGAATAGATAGGCACAAGATTGACATATTCTATCCTTCGAGTTAGGACAACAAAAAACGCACATTTTTTATTGTTTCTTCACTCGCCTTACAAGCATAAGGTCGTGGGTTCAAAGCCCAGCAAGGCCATCGGTCCCGGTTCTTTTCCTTGCTCGCACAAGCTCCTAGGAGCTTCTGAGGGTTTCTCTCTTTGGAAACCTGAATGATTCGTTACAAAAAAAATCATAACTGTTGGGGAATTCACTTCAATGCCAAGTTCTTCTATAGGGATCACGTTGATAACATTGTGTCGATAGGCATTCCATTATTGAAAAGCAACCTTGCAAGTAGCCACAATACGTCAATAAGAAGGAGTGGTTAATATTTTAACAAAGAATGGTTATTCAGGAGGGCCGCAGTGGTCATGATGGTAGAGCACTAGTCTATCAATCAGAGGGACGTGGGTTCGATCAAGTTTCGACTTCTGAGGGCTGTCGTTCGTAGGGGGATGACATTTCATTTCATGTATCTTCTTACAAAATCAAAGAAACGAGGTGAAAAAACTCTTGCTCATGTGAAAGTACTTAATCCTTTCGGCTGGAAGAAGTACCATTTTCCTCCCTTCTTTAGGGGTCGAAAATGAAGTTTTCTAGTTAGGTAGTATAAAAAATTATTATACTGTCACTGAATTGCGTTTGAGGGCAAATTTTGAGCACAATCCGCTAGATTATACCCACTCACCTCGATGACTGAATCAGTTTGAAAGCTCATAGGTAATATGTTGAAGTAATGTAATTTGATAGCAAATGCAGCTTCTCTTCTCTTCTGGCGTTTCTTTGTGAGATCCTCCGGTGCGAGAAGTTCGTACTGGACGTCAAATTTCAATAAATACGGACGGATCAGGGCTGAAAAAAATCGTTTATTTACATACAGATAATCCCACGATGATCGGAACAGAAGATAAATAACGTAAATCAACTATCATCCAGCTTCCGCCTAGTTTTAATAAAAACCAAAATTGAATTATTTTCTGCCCCTTGATGTGAATCATCGACGATTGTCGATAAAACATTTCTACGATATTGCCATAAAACCAATAGCAACATTTCGTTCTAAAACTCTGCCAGCTGGTAATCCGTACACAAATTAGAATATTTCGCGTATAAAGTAGACAATACCGTAAGACTATCGATCATTGCCGGACAATTATCTAAAACTGTAATATTTTTATTCTTGCTATGTTCCTATGCACAAGTGAGGAACAATAATTTTACTTCGAAGAATTTCGAAAAGTTATGTAGTCATTGAAAAATAATTTGAATGCGGGAATTAAATTTTTTTCGAAGTCGTGATTCACCCTATACCCGCACACATTTTAGCTTCGGAAGTATCATTTTCTCGCATGCTGAAGTTGTTTCAGTTAAGTTTTTTCCGCACTAGGGCGGGAAAAAATTTTCCGCACGCGAATTATTTTTTCAAAAAGGCCACATGAGAAAGGTACTTTCCCGCACTCGACTGCGTCGTTCAAGTAATTACAGTAGTATGCGGTAAAGGTGCTCATTCCGCACTTGTTAGGATAATAACTATTTTCTGGCAGTGTGTCCACTAAACATGTAATGTTACAAAATATTGCCACAATATTATGTATGGCTTGCCATTGTAAAATTATAATGTAATATTGCATAAGGCTCACTGCTATATTTAAGTTTTTAACATAACAGAAAAAACTACTGAAACGTTGTATGTAACTTATAAAGCAAGCTATCGATCGAGTTGCATGAGCCACGAAAGTTCATTATAAATGCAACAATACAGAAACTATCTACGAACAATGTGAGTGCAAGTTACATTTGGAACTATCGAACAAATTCAAATCGCAATGTTGCACTGAGTTTGAAATTCCATGATAAAATTTTTTTTTCAGATCATTTGGTAACACATCAAAATAATAATTTTCTCACCTGGTATTCCCCCTACTGCAGCACCTTCATTGGAATTCACCCCTATTATCGTAGGAACATGGTTGAAATGACCTTCTGATAAACCTTGTTCACTATAGTTGTAGAAAAAAGCTCCACTGTGATAAGGTTCTATCACTGGGCCAAATTGTATTCCAGCCAAAGGATTTTCTAATGCAATCTGAAATAATAAAAAATGTAACGAAGCTACTGAAGGAACTCGGACATTTTATTTTCCAAGTTCAGATTTACTAACTCGAAATTTCATGATATATGATTTACGCCCGATTTCACAAACCTGATTTTAAGAACTTTCAACAAAAGTAATTCATAGGCTAAAAAATTCCTAAATCCGATACTCACCTAAATCAAATTTCACCAAGAAATCCTTAATTGAGAAAAACCTAGATGAAACTTTGATTTCGAAAGTTTCCCACATATAATTACTATACCATTGTTTGATAATAACCTGTAACCTAATGGATGCTTATTCATAATCTGACATGTATAGTGAAAAAGAAGAGAAATTACCCCAAATGACCCAGCACATTTCTTATTAAATTCGACGTGTTATCAGTCAAAACGACAATCAAACAATTCGAGGTTGAGTATTTCCTAAATACTCTATACAGACCCAGCGAGCTATCCTAATGTATTTCCTACCACTTTCAAGCATTACTTAATGGGTGGTGAAACGCGAATTGCTCTTAGGAATTCCTAAATCCGATTTAAGTATTTCCCAACTTTAGGAATTAGTTGGTGAAATTCGCTGTTTGTATTTTTATTTGTTGAATTTGTTGTTACGAATCACCCAGGTTTTCGGAGTAGCAGAGCTTGTACGAGCAAGGAAGATCTGGGACCTACAGTTTACGTAGAAGTGGATTCCGAACCACTTAGGCTCACCGGCAGGTGGTGGAGATCAAATCTTGGGTGGGAAGTAAACGCTTTAACACGACGACCACTTCGTTTCCTCAGTACACAAGATTCTCTCAACACTATGGGAATATTTATATTTTTCAAAAGTATTTAAATAATCAGAATTGCTTGGCAGAATTACAACAACTACCCCAGAAGTGTTAAAGATTTTTATTTGTTTTTCCACAGCTGTAAAACACAAGCGCTATCAAAACTAGTATGTAAGAAGCCATGGTGCGCTTCGGCAAATTCTGATAATAACATTACTGAACTGATCCAGGCTGATTCCATTCATATGCATATGTCTAACAAGTAGCTCCTTTGCTGATACATCAATGGAGTGAACGACAATTCGGAGGAGTCAGTAGGCGGCAGTAGTTGTTTTCTTTCAGAGATTTGCCGACAAAATGTGCTATCAGTGCAGCAAGTTTGGGCATGTAGCAAAATATTGCAGGGGCAAACGTAGATGCTATGGGTGTGGCGGTGATTACCAAGGAACAACATGCACAAATGTGTCCAATTGTATAAACTGTAAGCTGTTCAAATTGACAGAATAGGAACACGACGACAAAGGCGAAGGATGCCCGGTATACATTTGGAAGGTGGAACAAGCATAAAGTTTTGAAATCATACTCGAAAATAGTTTCGAATGAAAAATATAAAATTCTGCAGGTCAATACTGCCACGGATCAGCTCCTCTAAACGGTCTGTAGTACTTGAACTCAGTCCTACTCCAAGTTATCTACATGAACACAACATCAACTGACACTCACACTCTTTACAGACACACTCGAAAAGCAAAATCGGGAACATTGTTCAACGACAAAATAAACCGAAGAAGGCGGACTTTAAAAGATTAAAAAACACGGTCAGAAAATACAAACTGAATAGTACAGAAATCTTTTTGGAAAGTGTACAGACAAAATTTACAGAAGCTTGCAAAAAAGTTTTACCAGAGGAAGAAGTGGGTGGAGAAAAATGATAATAAAAATAATAATAATACTCCCTTATGAACACTCATAGAGTGTACCCAAAGGTATAGCCTATGCGGGTATAGGACGGCTATTATTATTATTTGCCAGATATGATGGAACGAGTTTTTGTATATTGAAGCTGTTTATCGCCTGATACTCATGGCCTATTCTGCTGTTGAGCTCTTAAGTAATTGCAGGGCTTCAACGGGAACACATTCCTTGAGACACGGCCACAGGAAAAAGTCCAGTGTGACCTAGCTGACCATTCAATCCCCGTACTACTCGAAGTAATTAAGACAAAAATTAATGTGTTCTACATTGTTGAAATCAGAAAAACAACCTCTCTTATAATTAACAATGAAAAATATAAAATCATTCAATATCTCTCAACAAACCATTGAAAAAAGTGCAAAGTATATTACGGTTTTTTTTCAAATTAGAAAGTTACAGGGCTGAATCACTTGGTATATTACAATGCGCCCTGAAACATGTTTCAGTTGATCTGGTTCAAGCCACTTAGTTCAGTCGCGATAGAATCGGTGAATGTTAGTTTCATATATGTAACATGAAGAAAGATATATATGGAATCAATGAACCAACCAATGATGAAAAAGTACCTATTTTCCTATACATCAGTTGAATTCCAGTAAAACCCTACACGTAGTAAAATGTGATAAAAAATCGCTGAAGACAATTACGGTTGTCACATTTTTTAAGCAAAATGAATAACTACAGAACTCACTTTTGATCCTATTGCAATTGCACCTTGCTGTAGTACTTTATAGTCGATTTTCCTGAGTCCTTCCAATATCTTACTCGTATTAGATGAATCCACCTTGAAAAGTTTTGCTATTTCATGTGCTGTTCTATTAGCTGCTCTGTGTAGAGCCCATAGACATAAAGATGAACCACTTTGCATAATAGCTCTCTGATATGTTCCTGTGAAATATCAACTGAATTGAAACCTTGCGGATCACTTGGAAAAAAGTTTCTGCAATTATATGATAAAAACAGAAATTCCTAGAAAATGTGCTCTTCAAGAAATGGTTCTTTCTTCTACTGTTCATGCAACTGTCCTGTTCTCTTTGACACATGTAATTTGTTATAAATATCTATATACAAGCTGAATCATAATAACGTCGACAAACTCTGTGAGCTCATTTTTCACATAAAAATTATACGAAATTTTTTCACAAACAAGTCCCTCAAATTGCGCCCTGACTGGCACACAGGATGTTGAAATCACGAATAAAATTGTTTTAACTTTTCTTCTGTACACGCCCAACTGGAGAAATATGGAAGTCGTTTTTCAGGCTTACATGTTTTTTTAATACTGAAATGATCCAATTATAGACGACACCCTAGATACGCTAGCCAGCTTTTACGATACTTTTGACTTTAGATTGGGAGAGTTGATATTGATGAGTGAAACTAGTTTCAAATGATCAGGAAGAGATAACGTTTACAGTCGGTTGATGCTTGTAACAGTTCAGTTATGCTATTCGAGCACTCTAATGCTCCAGCCTCATTTGAGATATTGATAGAGATGGATCTGAAGGTACTCTTATGGAGAACACGTTTGATATATCTTGATGACAATAGTGCACTTGGTTCAAAGATCACATGAAAAACCTGAGGAAGGCATTGGAAAACTCAGAATTGAAACTAGAAAAGCTATCCATAGAAGAAAATATAATATTTGAACCACATAGATTTTTAGACAAGGATTGCGAAAGATTTCTACGTATTCGATTATGGACCGCAACCCATACCGGGATATGAAGCCAAACAGCGGTGACTGTGATCTTTGATTTGGATGGGTGACCGACATACTTGTATGATCTCAAATAGTTCAAATTCACATCGATCATAGCATCTCACGTTAAAAGGTGCGGGTCTCGTCTGCTTTAGGTCGCACAAGTCTGTCGAAGACTTCAGAGAGTTTATCCTAAGGGTACAGCTGTTGGACGGTTTGAACACATTCAGAATTAATTTTAGAATATCCAGAGTGCAAGCGACAGAATGAAGGTCACCTCTGTGGCATCAAAGCACGCACAAAAAGTGTCCCACGGAGTAACTAGAGACACGTAACCTTCTCAAGATACCGGATGATCGTGCATTAGCTCACTGTGTGGCAGAAGATCTTCGAATATCTAGAGGCACCACTGTGTTCTTCAAGGAATTTGGTCGACCCAGGAACTATGGTAATAGAATCCAGAAGGTGGAGGGCTGCTACAGTTGAAGAATGGCTACCAATATGCATCCTCACAATGGGGATGTCTGGAAGCGCCTAACTAAACTAGGGAATACGATGGTGGACTAGAATCTTGTAGATTTGGTAATCCTTGAATTGTTCTGTGCGGTTAACGGGATGGATTGGACAGTTATAAGAAGTATATAAGAGACGATATTTAGATTCAACGGCCTAAAACTGTTTCAAATGATGAAGACCCATTTCGCCTCTCGAAGCATCTGGAGTGTCTCGAATACAGAGGTCTTAACCTTAGAGGGCAGTCTGTATTCATCACAGTTAGCTAAGAGACAACACTCAGAAGATATGTTACAGTTTAACCTCACGAAAAAAGTGCTGCATATCAGTTGTCATCGTAGAAATGAATAAATTGAAATCGAAGAGTATTTATTTCAATTACGCTATCAACTCCTGATATTAATTGTAAAAAACTAGACACAAAACGGAATGTGAACAACATTCCTTTGAAGAAGTTACAGTGTGGGTAATATTTATTGAATATTGTGAAGATTTAATAGTTTTCTGTTCTCTACAATTACTAATGATTTTCATAGTAATGGCCGGGTGAATCAATAATCTTAATATTATTTTCCATAGACAATGATGAAAATACCTTTTGCACAGTTTGACTGAAGTTGATATGAGACTGATGCTGATCCAGCGCTCTGTCCAAATATTGTAATGTTACCAGGATCACCACCGAAGTGATGTATATTATGTTGAATCCATTTCAAAGCTAGGCATTGGTCTTTGAGACCTAGATTTCCAGGAGCAACTGTGTCAAGGGTGCTGAAAAATCCAAGAACTCCCAGCCGGTAATTGAAAGAAACGTAAACTACGTCTTCTTCAAGTAACCAGTCAGGAGTATGCAGAGAATAAGATGAATTTCCAGTGACAAACGCTCCACCATATATGTATACCATGACTGCTTTCTTTCCAGTCAACTGCAAAATATTAAAAATTTGTGAATTCCATCAATATATACTGGTAGATATAGGCGACATGTAGCAGCCTGTAATTTTTATTTTGAGAAATGTAAGATTAAAAGCCATAAGAGGTACGTAATTGATGAAAGTGCTCTCTTCCAACCTATCGACAATTTTTTTCAACTTCACGTTTAACTGGAAGTATCACCAAAATATTATTTTTTTTTTGAGTCTTAGTCCATATTAAAAAAAAATGTTTTTTCCGTTAACCAGATGTCATCCCCCTACGAACGACAGCCCTTAGAAGTCGAAACTTGTGCGAGCTAAGGATTAACGAGGTCTTACCTTTTAACGTGCGATTCCTAGCACGAGACCAGTGACCATGCTGGGAATCGAACCCACATCCCTCTGACTGATAGACTAGCGCTCTACTATCATGACCACTGCGGCCATCATGGTATATTTCTCTAAACTAACTTATTTTCCTTTCGCTGGACATTTGTTGAGAACAAAAGCTTTACTACCGAATATTTTGAAGTGACTTGCAGTAAGACATTTTTTATTCCAAATGAAGTATGTTGTTTTCTCATTCAGAGCTGATGAAGGACATCCATTTCTGATGTAATTGGATGTTGCAATGGCTTCAGCCCAAAATGATGGGGTCAGATTCGACTGCATCAAATTGCATCGGGCCATTTCCACTAAACATCTGTTCTTCCTCTCTGCTGTTCCGTTCTGTTCTAGAGTATAGACTGCAGCCAATCTTCTGCGTATTCCATTTACATTCAAAAATATATTAAATTTTTGGTTGCAATACTCTGAACCATTATCGCACTGGAACATTTTTAATTTCTTTCCAGTATGATTTTCAGCATACGCTTTGTATTTGAGAAATACCTCGAAGACCTCAGATTTGCATTTCAGAAAATAGACTTCACAATATCTTGATAGATTGTCGATAAAAGTCACAAAATACTTAGCTCCTCCAATAGACTGCACTCTCATTGGACCACATACATCGGACTGTACGATTTCCAGCAACTCTTGGGTTCTTTTTGATTCAGTTTTTAAGAACGGTAATCGAGTTTGATTTCCCTTCAGGCAAATTTCACAAGTCTGCAGGGTATAATTTTTTCCAAATTCAACTCCAAGAACCAATTTCTTTTGCTGTATATCTTTCAAGCTTTTAAAATTCAAATGTCCAAATTTATAGTGCCATTCTTCCAATTTATTTTTTGGTCTATTTATCATTGTTGCTAATTTTGATATTTCAGTGTTTGTTTGAGAAAGTACAAATCTCCGATTCTATCTGCTACAGCCATTGTTTCCAAGTTTTTATCAAGTATCAAAGCCTTTTCTCTCTTGAAATGAACTTCGTGGCCAATATTTGTAATGTTTGAAATTGATATCAAATTGGTTCTGAGTTCAGGAACATGAAGAATATTTTGAAGTATCAAGTTTTCAAGATTCCACCAGAGATAGGTACACTAACTTCACCTATACCTACTATTTTCGTTTTGTCATGATTTGCCAAATTTAATGATCTGGAAATCGGTATGAAATTTTCAAAATTTTCCATGAAAGCACTCATGTGCGAGGTTCATCCACTGTCAAGACACCATTTATTACGAGATTCTACTACAAAAACATGATCCATGATACTCTCGCTATCTTCTAAGATATATGCTTGCTCAGCTTGACCTGCACTTTCTGCAGAATTTTTCTTTACTTTCATTCTACAATCGACAGATTTGTGGCCTACCATTTTACATTTGTGGTATTTGAATTTGAAATCACCCTTCTTCTGTCCAAATTTCTCATTTTTGTTGAATTTCTTATTTGCAAACATTGCTTCTTGTACTTCACCTTCTTTACATCTTCTTGTATCTGATTCTTCAATGATCTTAACTGAGAGCTTCTGGATGGCACATCAAAAATTCTCGAATTCGTTTGGTAAACTGTATAGGAGCATAATAGTTAGATTTTTCGTACATACTTATCCATTAATCAGGATCAACTCAAGTATATTGATCTATATATTCGATAGAGAATAAATGTTGTATACTTTACTTTACTTTACAATTTAAATGAAACGAAATAATTCCGACTACGGTTGAAAGTACCCTTTTCTCCACACATTCCACAAAGTGGAAAAACGAAGCAAATATCTGACAGAAAACTTTATGTTAGATGTACTAATTTTCCACAATCTTGAAATCTCATTGGCAATGAAGTATGCTTATCACATTGTGGCACTGACTCCAGATTGAAAGATATAATTCAAACCGGTTTTTGTGACTCACTCTGTATACATAACAGAAAAAAAATTGGATGGCCATCACTGACGATCTTGAATCATGAATATGTGAAAACATTTATTCAAATCGGCTGATTACCCATCTTATAACCAACCACTTTGAATTATAACAAAAATTAAAATCAAGAACATTTCCTGAATATGAAAATCGACAATATTTATGGAAAATGATGGTAGCAGTAAGACATACATTTTGAGAATTATACTTCATGAACTCTGCTGGTATCATATATTTTGCTGAAACCGGATCTGTTATAAACTATACTGATGACTCACATGCGCATTGCTGAGGAATGAACTTTTTGCAGCACTTTCGGCCTGAGGTATTAGCATTCTAGAGTTAATATATACCATATATTTCTATGTGATAGTGCGGTACTCGGTAGGCTTCAAATTCCAAATATCATTAGTTAGCAGATATTAATAATAATAATAATACGTCATTATTATTTTCCACATAAAGTACATAAAATTTAATAATATTTTTGAAGCAATCTCTTACTTTATCAGGAAAATGTTCTTCCACTAACATATGTTTGACAGCCCTGGTCAATCCTTGCAGGTTGTCAATAACCTCTTTAGTTCAAGAAAAGAAAATCAACATTGAATATCTCACAATATCGGGAAAACTGAGATAGAGAACTATGTTTCTTATTTTTTGTCACGATCCCATAACACGTTCTTTCTATTTATAAACATTAAATCCAATTACGATTCCTCATGCCTTTCCCGAATATCAATAACATATCGACATTTCAAACATCCAAATTAAAAACTCAAATGTTGTTGTTGCCGGTCTGAATTGTATATCCTAAACTGCAACGTATAACTCTGTAAGTGTTCTCAGTAGAGTAGTAGACGAACAAAACAACTTTTTCTACGCCCATGTCTGTGAACGTCAAAAATCGCACTGTCAACATTCCTTGTAAATGACATTTAACAATAACATGCACGTAATGAGATCTCATAACATACACGTGCGTTTTGAGAAGAAAACTTAAACTTCTTGGTTTAATAAAATTACAATAAAATTTTTATTTACGTAAGACTACATTTGGTCTATTTACACAAATTTAGTCAATTAAAAAACAAAAACTTTTAGCATTAGCGAGATATACAGTGAGGATCAAAAGTCCGTCGCCCCCCCCGTAACTTCTTCATTTTCCATATTACAAAAAAATGTTAAATACATAAGTTGTAGGGTTTCATTCGATCTCTTTAATGGTTTAAGTTTCATTCATACAGAGTGTCTCAAAAAAGCATGGTGACTTAGGAGTTAATTTTTTTATTTCATTGCATTATTACATTCTACGTTGAATTCTGAACAAGTTCGATAATGGATTTCTATCAAAAAAGTTAATAGTTTTGGACATATGAACACTTGTAAATAATTATTTCGACTACTTTTGCGCCAGTTCAATGAGAAAATCGTAACAAATGGATCACATTCCTATCCTAACTTTTGAAAGCTATCCAATGTTGCAAACTGCTGATGGCATCATGTGTAACTTACCTCGTCGTACCATTTTACAATTGTTAGAGTTGTTGAATCTCACGAAAAACTAGTACAAATGAAGTTGAAACATTTTATTAACAAATAAGGTAGTCCATAAATACAGATCAAGAATCATTAAAAACTGAAGAGATATTTTAATTTATAACTAAAAACGGTGAGTTTTTATCTATTTCAAAAGATGTTCGACATGTCCACCATGCATTTCTTGACACATAAATAGTCGGGTTGTAAAATCTTCCCTAACATTAATCAAGGTTTGAGGTGTTATTTCTGAACACACTTCAATAATTCGACGGCGCAGTTCATCTAACGACCCACAAACTGTCTTAAAAACTACGGATTTCACATAGCCCCAGAGAAAGAAATCAAGCGGTGAGAGGTCCGGTGAGCGAGCTGGCCACTCTGTTGTACCTCGACGTCCAATCCACCTACCTGGATACCTTTCATCTAAGTAATTTCTCACCTCCCGAAAATAGTGTGGTGGCGCTCCATCTTGCTGAAATGTTACATCCAAGTAAAATTCATGTGGGTTTTGCGCAACGATCTCATCGATACTGGGACTTATTGTGTCTTGCAGCATTTGGAGGTATCTGGGACCATTTAAATTTTCTTCCAAGAATATGGGACCTACAATGTGGTTACCTAAAATACCAGCCCAAACATTAATTTTCTGGGGAAATTGAGTATGCCCCTCGCGGAATTCATGGGGATTCTCATCACTCCAATATCTACAATTCTGGGTATTCACATTTCCATTTAGGTAAAAAGTGCTTTCATCACTAAAGCAGATGTGTTGCAAATAAAGTCGATTTGCAACAATTCTTTCTGCCATGGTCTCGCAAAATTCAAGTCGCCGGTCTGGATCATCTTCAACCAATTGGTGCAAAATTTTTATTTTGTAAGGATGGAATTTATTTTGTTTTAAAACCCTCTTTACTGATGTTTTAGAAACATCACATGTCTCAGCTACTTGCTTAGTTGATTGTTGTGGGTTATTTACCATTTCGGCTGGTACGTGAATATCAACATCATCCGTAATAATTATTTTCGGCCTCCCAGATCTCGGAGCATCTTTCACGGTGCCAGTTTGGTTAAATTTTGCCACCAATTTCTGCAGATATTTTCGACACATCGGACGTTCTGAAAACCGTTCATTGAAAATGCGAATAGCCACGTGGTAATTTCGGTTAGCTTCACCAAATATGATAACGGCTTCAACTTTGTCTGCTACTGAACGAGCCATATTAATCAACAAGAGAAATTGAAAACCGTTTGAAACAAAGTTTTGAAATCCTACAAAATGTCAATGACATTTGGCAAAAACAGATAAGAGTTTTTTTTCGTTGTCATGGATAAAATAACCGCGCCTAGCGTGCATAGCCTACCTCATTAATTTATTCGTGAACTGGTGCAAAAGTAGTCGAAATAATTATTTACAAGTGTTCATAAGTCCAAAACTATTAACTTTTTTGATAGAAAACCATTTATCAAACTTGTTCAGAATTCAACGTAGAATGTAATAATGCAATGAAATACAGGGTATCCTATTTAAAAAAATTAACTTTTAAATCACCGTGCTTTTTTGAGACACTCTGTATGAATGAAACTTAAACCATTAAAGAGATCGAATGAAACCCTACAACTTATGTATTTAACATTTTTTTGTAATATGTAGAATAAAGAAGTTACAGGGGGGGCGACGGACTTTTGGTCCTCACTGTATTTAGGATTGGAAGAGTGATGCCCCTAAATGTAGGCAGCACGTTATGCAATTTCTTTAAAAATAGGACACGTTTTCTTAAGTAGCATGCTTTGAAAATAAATGTTATGTTATTTATATTGTCAATTTCTTGAACAGAATATAATTGTATCCGAACATTTTCATGACAACGCATTACGAAAATCGGAGGCAATTACCAATTATCAATCTTCGTCTTCTGATGTAACAAGCAGTACTACAATTATAAATAACCGGTCATCACCATTAAATAATAAGGCACAATCGATTCACAATAATTGTTCAATTGTTATTAACAACTATTATATCGTGCGTAATGGGTTACTTACAACTCTTGTTACGTAATACACTATTATTTACAACCATATACGTAATGCTGTCATTACTAACGTCATTGCAGGTTGGGAAGTGTCACATTACAAACCTCTACTTCCCGCCCTCACTTCCCGCCCTCACTTCCCGCCCTCATTTCCCGCCCTCATTTCCCGCCCTCATTTCTTCTATTCTTTTCTCCGGCACCAAGCCCTGGGCTGCTGCGTGAGCAGCCTGTCGTACTTTTAGTGGGGTACAATCCATAAATTCTTCGTCGGAAGACATGTTTTTCAATTTATTATTCGCGAATTTAATATCCGACTTTATCATTGGTGACAATTGTATACCCCGTAGTCACGGTAACAATATCTACTTGATTATTCTGAGAAAACCGAGTTCTTGGTAATATTTTAGGTTCAGAACGAAACAGAGATTAATTAATTTTGATCGAAATATGATAGTTTATAAATAAAATAGTATACAAACCTCAGTAGGAAGATTCATTCCACGACAGGAATGAATCTCTTCCCACCTCGGTGTGTAATATACTATTTTCTTCGGGTGAGATAGGGTGGGCACGAAATAACTCATGCCTGATAATCATATGAATTTTTTAACATAAATCTATATTGAAGCCCCCTATGGCCATTCTACCATCACAATAATTGCATCTTAGAATAAAATAAATTATGTAGAGAGAACAATCTGAAGAACTAGATTTTATTTGTAAGTAGGTTATGAATAACGAACGCCTGTGTAAATAAGGGACGAACAGATAAATCTGCAATATCTCTGTTTTTAATCACAGAATAGTGCAAGCCACTATTAAAATAAAGTTGCCTTTTACCGACTAGCGTTTTTGCAATATACCTATCTCTATAGTTATTTATGCAACAAGTGCAAAAAGTAGATGTTTATTGCACTCGACGTGAAATTGTCCGACGAGGCCGTTAAGCCGAGTTGAACAACACGTCGAGTGCAATAAACATTTTTTGCACGAGTTGCATGCAATATTTTTTCTACGTTCATGCAAAAAGCAAAAAATTATTTATTTAGGTGCGGCACTAGGTGAAGGAAAATGAAATACGCAATTTAAATAAATAATTATTACTATCGATTTCATCAACATCATCTAGTTTTCCATTAATATTACTCATTTTAAAACTTTCAGTTCTGTAATTGTCAGAATTAAATTTTGACTGACGTTTATATAACCACAGTTGCATTATAATAATCAAAATCATGGTAGCCATGAGCACGTATATTATCACGAGGTGTGGTCATAGTACAGTTTGCTCTATGCGGGTAGACGGTTTAGAACATAGCGGAACAGTTTTGATTATGGAGTTATACTCGGGAAGGCATTGTTTGTTCAACTCTGACTGCTAACATTAATACAAAATAATATAAAATATGTAGCTGTTTAAAACGTATGGCCAATCTCACAGAATATCTGCTGAATATGTTGTGGGTTTGAACGTTTATGTTTATCATGATGACAGCACGTTGAAGTTGAATGACAGATAAGTGCAATAAAAACTTTATTGCACTAGTGCAATAAAGACCTTCTTTTTCCACTGAATATAGTTCAATAAAGTGATTGCAATTATTATGGAACTGTTTTACTTCAGTTGAAACTGATACTTACTCTTGTAAAAGTTCTGAAATTTTACCTTATATCTGCTAGAGTCGCCAATATTTAGTTGTTATATTAAAAACATTTTTTTTGTGATATTTTGCTCACCGATGTTGTGTAGACATTCACGTATAGACAATCTTCTGAACCAGTTACAGTAAGAGTGCCCTGCACACATTCCGGTTTATCCTTGATGGCATTTAGCGTACCGTTCCATTTTCCATTTTTCTCTGGTGGCTGAAATGAAATCAATATTTTCTCGATAGTATACTATTGTTGTTTTGTGATTCAAGTTTATAAGTTAGCATTTGGAAAATGATCACTACGTTTGAGGATGCTATTACGCTATTATTTGTTATACTCAAAGAAAATATCGAACGAAACAAAAAGGTATAATCTAAATATTACATTAACATTGAGAGAATATTTTATAGCGATGATAACTCACCTCACTCAATAATAAATAATGTACCTAGTACCTACTTGCACCAATGATATATTTCGGCTAGACCCCGTTATTTACATTTCGAGCTGCGGTCAATAGCGAGTCACAATCTAAGTACAATGTTTATTGCAGTTTGTTTCGCGCAATATAGTGGCGATATTAACCATTCAAAGCTTATATTTAAGTAGATAATTGAGCAGAAACTCAGCTTTGCCGGCTTTCGGGTCGACTGATCTCGAAACAAGCTGTAATAAACATTGTGCTTATAATGTGACTGCAGATCGAAATGTTTATAACGGGGTCTAGCCGTAATGTCATTGCATTGTACCGATTCATTAAAAACAACAAACTTCTAATGGTTACATTTGGCTATATCACAAAGAAATTGTGTGGTGATATTACTGGTATGTCGTGAGAAAGTTCTGTGTTGTGGAAATTTGGCGGTTACAGAGTGTTTCATATTCAAAGTTTTGTTGTTTGTGTTGAGTAATTTCTGTATTCCTTATAACCGTGAAAATGTCTGAAAAATGCTTTGTACTCGGTTGTCTGAACACCAGTGAAAATTCAAATAAACTGTATGTGTTCTGTGGTACTAACAACTTTTGTTCCATAAGACTGTAATTATACTTTGCGATGTTGCCAACAATAGTTTTTCATCAAAAGGCAGGTTCTTTCAGAAAATTTGAATGTTACAAATAATATAAAAAAATGCTTTTACGTAAAATTTTTTGATGTGTTGATCTAGTGACAAAGTTTTAATTATTTCCCGATAACTTATAATCAGCCAGTAGCTATATTTTATGGGAGAACGATATTTCCTATTTCGGAACGTGGATTATGGTGGGGGATGTTTATGATGAACGTGACGTCAGAGGCACACTTTCAAATGTGATATTTTTTTTTAATAAAAAAAAGTGGAGTGACACTCGTTGATGAATAGACATTTTAGACTATTAACAATTGATTGAAACGAGTTTTGCAGTTAATTTTTTGTGAATGAGAAGGTTCAATGGATATCTGGTGACAGCTGAAAATATCATATTTTAATCTTAAAGATTTTCCACGCTCTTGAGTTCATCTCAAGACGAAGCTTAACCCCCAGAATGTACAGCCATCGTACACACATTTATCAGACTTGTTCGACATCATCAGTACGGTGAAGTCAAATGCTAGGATTTCATGCACACGTGTGTGGTTGGATTTATGCCGTTTATGTCTTCACAAAAATTAATAACGAACTCATATTAACAAAGTTTCGGAAGATTTTTGTCGAAAGAATTCTCTAATTACAAATTCAACTTTTTCTATGGAAATTTCATTCAAATTCATGAACAAATACATTTCGCAGTTTCAAGAGAATCAGATACGATTAAATTCAAGTCATGCGAAATTTGATAGTTCCAACGAGCTGATTCCGAAAAATATCACAAAAATTAATTATGTTGGCAGATTTCCGACATTACAAAAACATACAACTCGAAAAAGCCTATGAAATCTTCAATTAAATCGGATTCCAGTAGAATTATTGTTAAAATCATCATTGTTGAAAAAACACGTACATTCTTCATATTCCATGATCAATCTTTCAAAATATCATTCGGTTTTATAAATGATTGAATTGGAAGTGAGTTCAAAAAGTTTACAGAAGAGTTTCAAATATATGAAACGAATACTTCCAACAAAGTTGATATACCCTTTGTGGAAAGTGATATATCATATTGTAACATGCGGGAGCCGGACTTGTTTAATGCACTTGATTGCTCATGTTTGGATGATCCAGTTCGGCTTGGTTACAACGCATGTGATTGTTTAAAATTGTTTTTTCCGTTAACCAGCTGTCATCCCCCTACGAACGACAGCCCTCGTAAGTCGAAACTTGTGCGAGCTAAGGATTAACAAGGTCTTACCTTTTAACGTGCGATTCCAGTATCGCATTATTATTCCCCAGATTTCCGATTTCCGAATTGTTCTAGATGACTTCTTCTGGACGCGAGTGGAACAATGAGGAATATATGAGAATCTTCGAGAAGAACCCTACACCGGTATACAAATTTGATTTTCCCACTGGTTATAAATAATTTCCATCCATGAAATAATTTGTAGCAAAAATACTAATTGATAATAATGAACCCTCAGATTATTATCGATGACTTTTAGAATTTCAGAAATAGAAAATTATATTCGGACATTATTGACTAGATTGATACTGCGCCTTATTTGATATATCGTTACAGTTTTAATTTTTAGATGTTTGAAACTACTATAAGTGAGCAAATCATATTGCTTTATAATCTCAAACCTTTCTTAATTAGAAATCAAAATGCTACCAAATATCCGTAAGATTCAAAATTCAAAAAATTAAGAGGAGCACAGAAAGACAAAAAATCAAAATTCTCAATAATCAACTGAATATCCAACTAGAGGGATTTGAATGTCGATTAGAAACGTTCTGAATCTGCGTTTTCATGTATGGTAGTTGCACTCTAGCAATCACATCGATAAATATAGGTGGTCGTTGGATCAGCGGTCTAATGCACAGGCCGTTCGAAACTCCAGCATAGCGATAGTCGGTTCGAGCCCGATGTAGGTACAAGATAATTTTTCTCAACTACTTTATATCGGATCGATTGGCAACCGCATGCCTTGTTGAAAAGCAAGTGTATTATGAGTTGTCTAGATGTCAATCTCGTCTAGAGCTAGGTTGGAGTGCACACCGACCACCCGAGGTGGTGCTGTAGGTTTTCCGGTTTTCCTACAGCTGAAAAGTGAATACATCACCAAAAACAGCAGTAAGTCGCCCCGGAGCGCCACGGCAAATAATAATAATGATAGCCGTCCTCTACCCGCACAGGCTATGCCTTTGGGTACACTCAACGAGTGTTTATGAGGGAGTATTATTATTATTATAATGAAATCGAAAGAGATTTCACCATAGATTCATGAGATCAATATTACTTGAAAAATCTAGTTGTTATGGCGTTTGAGTACGTAATTGCAAAAACAAATATTCGACATAGATACATTTACAACGAACACATAATCATGATTGTTTTTCTTATTTGCAGTTTGTGCAATAAATATAAATCTGTGCAGTGAAAGAAACTCTTTCAAGTAGGTAACGAATTAATATATTGAAAGGACATGGCACTGGATACATGTATTCCTGGGGCTCTATAGATTTTTTTGATTTTTGGATATATCATTTTACAGGTCGAAACAAGCAACTTTCTTCATTAGACGTTTTTTCTGGCTCTACAGCGTGAGCTGCAAAAATGGGTTGATTGTCTAACGCTAATTATGGAAAATATTTTCTGCGAATGAATTTTTCATGATTTTTGAGTATAATATCATGTGAAAAATATCAATTTTCTTTTATTATATGAATTATGGTGTATATTACTAAAGGACGAGGCAGAAAACGCGATTTTTCTGAAACTCTGTAGTTGGGATTTTTATTCAATAAAAATGTGCATTCACATTTTCACATTTTAACATAATACTTCAATGTCACAATACTCACACTAAATCTCAGTTTTCCAATTGGTGGCTTTGCGTAAGGTATTCCTTGGAATGCACAATACTTTTTACTTATATCCGCTGTTTTATCATACCTACCACGAATTCTTCCATCGTCAATAGTTACAGTGGGATCTCCATTATTCTGTGGAAGAAAGAATTATGAAATTATCAGTTATTGAATGACAATATATGAAGTAGTTATCATTGTTTCAAACGAAAGTATCAGCATGGGATCAGTATTTTGAATATAAGGTTTTCTTTACCAAAATGGAATATGAATGTTATATATTTTATAAAATTCAATAACAAAAGGCTATGCTTGTTGAAAAATTCTTCAAACATAACAGTAGCTTGTTTTCTTCCAGGACCAGACTAATACCTCAGCCAAGAATTATCTGTTGGATATTTGGGAGCATAGGGCTCAGGGTCTACAACTTTTCTTCCTGAATATGTCTTCTGCGAAACAATGCTTCGCATTAACATATCAAACACTATTTGTGTCAACTTGCTTTTGAACATTCCTCTTTTGTACAAGTGTTAATCCAAGTGATAATACACAGTAAGATGTATGGTTCTCAGCTGATTTTAGTTCAGACATAGCATCTGTAGATTTTGGCTGTTTCACATTAAATAGATCTCCATATTTTAGTTCCCTCATCGTATAAAGAGTAACAAATATAGTAAGACAATCATATGGGATCCCGACTGGATTCAATGGGAGACGACTTGTGTACTCTCGTCTTCCAGTCTGGTCGTTGATCATTGTTTTAATTTCTCTTGATTTTCAGCATTGAAATTAAGTTAAATATTTATGTTTGCTCATAAATAAATAAAATACCATTCGGACTCAAGAATGCTCTAGCAACATTTCAAAGGGCCATATTCAATATTGGAAGTGAATACAAGAACAAATCTGTTTTTGTTTAATAATGATACTATCACACACCAGTTATCACTTCAAGAACACATGATCAACATCACCAAATTGTTCATAGTAGTAGTAGTAGTCTTAGAAATAAATATGAAAATAGAACTGGACAAATCAGAAGTCTTCAAGCTCAATTGAGTTGTAATGAATATCAGATCCAGGTTCTAACTCAAGGGAGGTAGAGCCTGTGTCCCAGTATATCAGTGTGTCGGGTATTCCTTTTTCCTTCAACTCCCCTTTGCGCTTTCCAACCATTTGAATATTGTGTACTCAAACCTGACCATTTCGACAGTATGCTAGTTAGGGCTGGCCCATTGAATTTTTTTTTCAACATCTACTAAATGAATAGGTATTTTCGCACACTCGCACTCAACTAAACTGAGGTTGCGCTTCTTGAGTTAGTGGATAGACAAATAATAACATCACAGAGCACGTAGCCCTACAGAAAACTATTCAATAGGTATATCGACTAGTATGGGATCCATGGATAAGTCGGTGATTGTAATGTGACGATTTCTCCTCAAACCGGTCCTGATGGAGCTCGTAAACAGCCCAGAAAACAGCGCTATTTATAGCCGATGATGTCACCATTAACTTCGCCGCTGGCGATTGACACAAGATCATTCGAGAAGTGACATCTAGTCGCCAGTAGAAATCCGAGAGATTTCCGGAACTCGTTCAACACGCTATATAAATAAATTTCTAAGGCGCGACGACAGTTCTGGAATCAGCCGGAGTACGATATTTGAATAATAGAGAGTGTTAGTGAAGATAAATTAAAATAGTGACTTGTGATATAAATTATTGATTAAGACGTGTGTAAATAAATTATAAAAATTAGTTAAGTGCAGTTTTACTACAGTAAGAACGATTATAAGAGGAATCTCAACGGGCGTCCTTGTCAGCTGCTCATGATCTATAAGGCACATATAATCTGATTTCTTCTGAATTCGTTTATGTTGGATGTATGCTCTACTCTATTTTCAGATATGTGAATGTCCCATTCTCTTTTAGCTTCAGTTTCAACTAGTTTGACCAGACGAGTTCAGTCCTCACACCCCTTGACGCCTCTTGAGTCTGACTGAACTTAATACTTCCATGGCCAATTACATTCCCCAAAGGTATAACTGTGCGTCGGGGATAATTGTAAGCTTTATTACAGTATTAATTTATTTTCTAGAGTATCGCGATGATGGCCGCTGGGTCAAGTTTATGTGTAGAAGCTCTTACAGAAAACAAGTGTTTTTGTTCACAGTGTGATAAAATCATTATCAATGATAAGTTGTAACAAGTTCAAATACAATTTACACTTATGTTGCTGAAAACAACCCCTTCAACTGAAAAACTCACCATGTATTTCTGATCCTACAATGGAGATATCAAATTTGAAAGATGATGATGAAACTATCCAGGAACTTGGAAATAGTCTGTCGAAAACCGATGTCATATTGATAAAATACACCCTGAAGCAAAAGGGACTCATAATTAGTGAATTGACAGAACAAGTCTATTAAATATACAAAATGAATCTCTGACAGAAAATAATATCAAATCTGAAGGAAAGAACACACAGATATAAAAACATGATGAGGTGGAGCCCAAAAAACTTCATATTTGCTGTCTAAATGAAGTGTAGGCGACCTAACCCCGATTGTTGATAAACAAAACTAAACAACACAGAATATCCATGTTATATCCGATTCCTGAATGAGCCCTTTGTCCCGGAATTGCGTCATACACTATAAACATTGCATCAGCTACTACGCAGAAGATAGAGGATATTCCTCCTTCGTGGAATAACAGAAACTACGCAGTATCCAGTCAGCATTCCTGAACCTATAAAATCGAGGAGACCGGGTTCAAGTCGTTCAAGTCTTTCCAGCCTTCAAACCAAGTAGTTTGGTAGATTTGAATCAATACGAGTTTTAAACCATTATAATTTCGCATGTAAAGTTCAATATTTCCATATCTAATAAATGTAAATAAAGTCTGTTTTTAAAAACTCAAACCAAAGAAGACTGATTTAACATCCATCAAATGACTCGTAAACCAACAGAAATACAAATATTAACAGAATCACTACCTACCACTGAAGTGCAGTCCTTCCTAATTAAAACACTCAAATGTTCAAGAAATGGAAAGCTTTCAACAAAAAATTATGGAATCGGTGATAAATTTAACTTCGAAGGAACAAGAAAATTTGGAAACTGAAGACTGCGTAAAACCTAGAAGAAGACGAAGAAAATTAAACTGTGGCACTTGAGATGACGATCAAAATGTGTACAGTATAGCTGAAAACAAAAAAATCTGGCTTTTCATAATCAAAATATCAGATAACATACAGAACGAAATATCGCAGTAAGTACTTACCTTTATACCAAATTGAATACACATGATTCGATTGTGAAGAAACTGAAATATTCAAATGTTCTTCTAAACGATCAATCCTGATAAGCAAAAATTAATATGCGACCCAAATCTGTCGTCAAAAAGAATGGCTTTTGAAAGGTCCAATTTTCGAAAAAGAAAGACTATTTGTAAACGACAAGAAAGGTTACAGGTAGGTACACCTTGAAGAGAACCTTGTAATAAATTTGTTTAAATTTGTTTGGGTGAACACTGGCTTAGACAAGAAAGTTTAAAAACGTCGACAAATTCAATTTATTCAGTTATTTTGTATGAAAACTATTCAACATGACGACGTTGCCATTTATGCAGGTTAAAATACAGTATGCAGACCACTCATTTTGAATCCCTTCCGTAATGATCAACTTGCAGAAATATGCGAAACTGAATTGACCGGATTGAACATCGAACATCATCCTAATTACAACCTTCAGATAGAGAATAGTAGCCCTAACTAAATTAAATAATAATGATTGTGTTATCGGACTAGTGGATCCTTTGTATCTCTTATCATAGTGGACAGTTCATAGGCCAACAGATATACATGATTTTTCTAAAATTTAATGACAATTACAAAAGTTTTGCAACTTCAGTGGGATGAAGAGTACGTTGAAATGATATTAAGTCTGATTTTGCATCTTTTTTTTTCTGACCAGAACATGTTGAAAACCTGGATTTAATGAATTTTCGCATTATTAGCGAGAAAAAAATTGCAAAAGTTCTGCAAACTTTCGAAGTGTTGTCAAACAGCAGTTTACATCTTCTGATACATTTGCAACCATTCAAACAAAATGGAAATGTTTGTTTCATCAAAAAAATATGTTTTCAATCTAAATTTTTCGAAGAAAATTCTTAAAGTTCTGCAGATTCAAAACAATTATGAAAATATTGTTCTTGAAAATTGTTTCAATTTACAACCTCTTGCGTCAAAAGGAAAATATTTTTTCTTTAATTTGTTTGTTTCTACCAAAATCGGGATTTTTACAAAAGTTTTGAATAATTGTTGCAAATGAAGATTTCCTCACATATTCATCCATTAAATTGCAACGTCGCCTGAAACACGGAAATGGGGGAAAAATTAAAACAAAAATCATTTCGTATTCGTACTCAACCAACAAAAGCAAAACTTCTGCATACTCCCGAAGTGTTTGAAAAACCACTTCACATCTCCCGATGAGTTTGCAATCATTGAAGCGATTCGGAAATGATTATTTTATAAAAGAAATATTATTCCTAGTTTGCACTTTGTAATGTGTTCTTGGCAACACCGTTATTACGGATTAATTTTTCATCTCACGTACAGTGGACACTTTTGCAATTCAGCTGTTCAGCTGAAAGCCAATTTTCTCCACATTCGATAAAATTTTTACATAACACAAAATATTTTGATCATATCTCATGTTCTATCCATAGTTATATGACATTTGAAATGACGATAAAATCTCTGAAATACAGTAAACCCAAATGTTGGGAAAGGAAGGAATTATTTATTTGATTCACAGAACAACACTGATACAACAATGAAAGAAATTATTGTTTCATTTTTAGTGCATTTGTATGAAAACGTATCTTACCATTATCAGTCTTTTGATAACTGTCTTTGAGAACTGTTTTCAATTAGTTTTATTCAATTCGTTTCAGTCAGATCCCCAAAAACCATACCATACCAATTTTGAATAGAATCGGACCATAATCAACTCCGACATCTTGGAGCCGCCATATATAACCCATGATCTTTAAAATAAAATTCATAATCTTCGAAAAAATTCTTTAACTCAGACCTCAAAAACTCCTATGCTCCTACTAAATAGATTCAGACAAAAATCACATATCATATAACTGGTCCTCCATCTTCATATCTTGAATATTTCCAGAAAATGATGAACTTGAACATCCTCACACACTATAGTAGGGGAGCCCACGATGCTAAATGTGGATTTACTCGAGCGTTACAAAAAATGTTATGTAATGTTTCCCTTTTCATCGGTGGGAGAAGCGGCAATAAATTTTCAAATTTGTAAAAAAAAACTGTTAGATGGACATACTCAAGAGTGTCAGATATTGATAGCATCAATGTCCTACGTATTTTTAATAATGTACGTGTGTTAATCTGATCGTTTACATGATGGGGGTGGTCGTAGGTAAGGGTTGAAATGGAATTTTATCGAGTGCGTCAGATTTTCTTAGGGAATGTTGAGTGAACCTAAAAAAAGCTCCCATGCAATAATCTGACGATGTCGATGTGACGCAAACTCGCGGTCATTATTATATGAAAAAAAAAATTGCCATTTTGAAATATTCAAGCGCGTCAGATTAAGATATACCGGGTGGCTACCAAAATATTTTTTTTCGATAAATCTGTTTTTTTGTTATTTGAATAATAATAATTGGATTTTTTGGTATTTCATGTCAAAAAATTACTTTCTATTATATCATTAGAAAGGAACGGTTTTGCTGAATAATACAGGCAAGAAAAAGTTGTATGTTCCTATTCAAGTTATGGACCTACAGAGAATTGTTTTATTCCCAATTTTTCCAATATTTTTTTTGGCGGCTTTTTATATCGCCGACGAATGAAAATAAAATATCACAGTAGTAGCAACTGTTATCAAGTGACGTATGGTTTCCATAGCCAACTTTTCAATTTTTGGCTTTCATTTTGCTTCCACGGCCTACTCGGTGAATTTCAAAAATAATTTTTTTCTGATCTAGTTTCTGGTTAGATACCAACTTGTGATATGTCATTAGAAAGGGAAATGAATGCTGAATAAAGCGAAAAGAAAAAAATAGGGTTTCCATTCAAAACAAGAAAGTTGATGATACTTCCGGTCAGATCGGAAGTTAACTTCGACATGTCAATATGCTCAAATTCTAGCTCTTATGTCATTATATAGACTCTCCAAATTTCACAAACCTACTTCATACAATAACTGAGATATTCCGTAGGTAATACTTCCGTAGCCACCCGGTATATGGTTCATCTTTATATCCTAGATGTGCTGTCTCCTAAGCTGACGATTATCTAGAGGGATTCGCCTAATCTGCCAAAAAAAGATAGGAAAACGGTTGACCCCAAAGGCCATCCCTGCAACTTTCCGCTAACTCCATACCTAAGCGCTCAACATTTCACTCATTTTGTTTTTGAGCTCTCCGAACTCAAAAATATGATTTTTGTGTCATTATGAGCTCTCCGACTTCAAAAGTCTGATAGAAGTTTATACAATTTTTTTAATTTTTAAACCGCAATAACTTTCGAATAAATGAACCGATGTTCACGCGATTTCCACGCGGCATTCGACGCAGTTTTTCAAGCTCCATGAAGAATCTATAAGTTTGAAATAATCGAACTAGAAATTTCAGAGTGATTCCGAAAAAACACTTTTTTCGGTTTTTTTTCGACAACGATAACTCACAAGAGAATCGATTCTGACCGGACTGGCGGCGATCGAGAACTGATTGTTTTTTGAAATCGATCGATAAAGCCGTTTAATTGTTATCCCATAAAAAACACATTCCAAAAAAAAATTCATATTTTTTTTGAGATTTCTCAAAATCTACCGGTACGAATCGGTTCAAATTATATTCAAAATCTAAGTTTGGCTAAGCCAAATAGATAGAGATAGAGTGAGAGAGAAATTGTAACGTGGAGAGGGAAATATAGGCATTACGCAGCTGCACGCATTAGACTTTATCGACGAATTTTTGTTATTTTGGCTTGTGGAAATCATCAGATTATATATTTTTCATTATCCTTGAATTACTTTTTTTTAAATAAAAATAATTTCAGCCACTCTCGAGAATGTCGAGATGACGTTTTTTCTACAACTTTGTAGCCCTTTCCTTTCTTTACGTCACTCTCAAATTGTCAGATTAGTAGAATATACACTTTTTGGCATGTAATTAACTCACCCTACCTTAATCTGACGCGCTCGAGAATTTTTGATGATCAATTTTTTTTACTAATCTGATCCTTTATCCTGGACGCGCGGCCTCATTTATGAGGTTCATATTTGGTGGAGTTACTTAACCGGGTACAAGGTATCCCCCTATATATTAATCTGCCGCGCTTCAGTAAATCCCGAAATCCCCGCTTGGGCTCCCCTGCTATAATTATTTGGGAACGAGTCAAAACTTAATCAATGACAGTTAATTTCAACATGAATATTTTCAGGAATGAATAACTTCAATATATCTTCGGATGCTTTTCTACATGCATTATAAGGATTTTTATGGATTGGAATCGTTTTCAACCTCTCCTTTTCATTTTGTGCCAACGATTTTCAGATTTAATAATGAAATTATCTACTGTATTATTCGTTATATCTAGATTTATTCAACCAAATTTCATTTAACATCAATTTCAATAGGACATTTTATGTTCCCATCAATGTTCTACTCCATTAGGGGGCACGCATAATGCGACTTTGCCAATTCCAATATGAGAATGTATGTCAAACTTTATAGCAGATTCTGATCACAGATAAGATTAGAGATACCCTTGACACATAGGTATATAAAGAACTGCCTCACAGATTGAAACAACTGAATCTCTATACATAAAAGGGTACGAGAGCTTCTACTGAAAAATTGTTTTTACTCAACTGATTATTTGAATTATATTTTTATGAATAATGATTTATGCTTATACTGATAATTTCAGACCGGAGTGAAGTTAGCAGCGTGCGCAAATTTTTTCTATTTTGTCTTTAGCAGCCAAAACGATTTTACAGCAGCTAAAAAATATAGATACGTGCGGGAAGCAGCCGAAATGCACAAAGATCTTGTATAACCATTATAGATAGAAAAAAAAACGATTTCAATCATGTGCTAGAAGGAAAATGACTTGCGAGCCATCTGAGCAGGTCCAGAAGAGCAAAAACGAATTCAAAATTATTAAAAAAAAAATACGGCTGAAATAACCGAGGTGTCACTTTGAAATAAAAATAGAAACGTGTATAACATCAAATTCAATCATGTACTAAAAGGAAGATGACTTGCGAGCCGTCTTAGGGGGGTACAGAAGGTCGAAAACAACTTCAAAATTGATTTAAAAAAATATTTACAGCTGAAATAAACGAAGTGTCACTTTGAAATAATGATGAAAACGTGTGAAACATCGACTTCAATCATGAGCTAGAAGGAAAATGACTTGCGAGTCGTTTGAGGGAGTCATGAGGAGCAAAAACCAATTCAAAATAAATTAAAAAAATATTTACGGCTGACATAACCGAGGTGTCACTTTGAAATAATAATGTAAACGTGTAGAACATAAAATTCAATCATGTACTAGAAGAAAAATGACTTGCGAGCCGTCTTAGGGGGGTCCAGAAGGTCGAAAACAACTTCAAATTTAATTTTAAAAAAATATTTACAGGTGAAATAAAAGGGGTGTCACTTTGAACTAATAATGAAAACGTGTAAAACATCAAATTCAATCATGTGCTAGAAGGAAGATGACTTGCGAGCCGTCTTAGGGGGGTACAGAAGGTCCAAAACAACTTCAAAATTGATTTAAAAAAATATTTACAGCTGAAATAAACAGAGTGTCACTTTGAAATAATGATGAAAACGTGTGAAACATCGACTTCAATCATGAGCTAGAAGGAAAATGACTTGCGAGTCGTTTGAGGGGGTCCTGAGGAGCAAAAACCAATTCAAAATAAATTTAAAAAATATTTACGGCTGAAATAACCGAGGTGTCACTTCGAAATAATAATGTAAACGTGTAGAACATAAAATTCAATCATGTACTAGAAGAAAAATGACTTGCGAGCCGTCTTAGGGGGGTCCAGAAGGTCGAAAACAACTTCAAATTTAATTTAAAAAAAATATTTACAAGTGAAATAAACGGGGTGTCACTTTGAAATAATAATGAAAACGTGTGAAACATCAAATTCAATCATGTGCTAGAAGGAAGATGACTTGCGAGCCGTCTAAGGGGGTCCAGAAGGTCGAAAACTACTTCAAAATTAATTTTAAAAAATATTTACAGGTGAAATAAACGGTGTGTCACTTTGAAATAATAATGAAAACATCTAAAACATCAAATTCAATCATGAGCTAGAAGGAAAATGACTTGCGAGCCGTCTGAGGGGGTCCAGAGGAGCAAAAACGAATTCAAAATTAATTAAAAAAATATTTACAGGAGAAATAAACGGGGTGTCACTTTGAAATAATAATGAAAATATGTAAAACATCAAATTCAATCATGAGCTAGAAGGAAAATGACTTGCGAGCCGTCTGAGAGGGTCCAGAGGAGCAAAAACGAATTCAAAATTAATTAAAAATATATTTACGGCTGAAATAAACAAGGTGTCACTTTGAAATAATAATGAAAACGTGTAAAACATCAAATTCAATCATGTGCTAGAAGGAAGATGACTTGCGAGCCGTCTTAGGGGATCCAGAAGGTCGAAAAACACTCTCTAGACCCCCTCATGCGGCTCGCAATTCATTTTCCTTCTAGCTCATAATTGAATTTGATGTTCTACATATTTTCAATATTATTTCAAAGTGACACCAAATTTATTTCACCTGTAAATATTTTTTTGAATTAATTTTGTGTTTGTTTTCGACCTTCTGGACCCCATAAGACGGCTCGCAAGTGATCTTCCTTCTAGTACATGATTGAATTTGATGTTTTACACGTTTACATTATTATTTCAAAGTGACAACTCGTTTATTTCAGCCGTAAATATTTTTTTAATTAATTTTGAATTCGTTTTTGCTCCTCTGGACCCCCTAAGACGGCTCGCAAGTCATTTTCCTGCTAGCTCATGATTGAATTTGATTAATAATGAATTATGGTGGATGACGTAATACAATCTTCCGCAAAATCCCTATACAATAGGTATGGTCGTCGGCAAGTATTCAACAGAAAACAACTACTGCCCCCTACGACCATTGAATTATATCTGTTTAATAATTGGCAAAGTTTTCTACAAGAACCACTTTGCAATGCATTTCAAATATCAAAGCTGAAATTATTTTTTGATTTAATTGGGGGAACACCTCCGTACCGGTTTCATGGTCATTGCCAATCATCAGCGAAGGCTAGTTCGACCCAATTGAATCGAAAAATCCTTTCATCCTAATTGGAAATCCCTGAGACAAACACTGAAGTATGAATTCAGCGCCATCTCTGGGTTCCAGATTAAAATGCACTCCGACTACTTGTCGACTTCAATATGAAGCCAGAAACATCATGAAAGATGGGCGATACTACTTAACGGAAGATCATAAAACTAATAATGAATTATGGTGGATTACGTAATCCAATCTTCCGCAAAAAACCTATACAATAGGTATGGTCGTCGGCAAGTATTCAACAGAAAACAACCACTGCCCCCTAAGACCATTGAATTATATCTGTTTAATACTTGGCAAAGTTTTCTACAAGAACCACTTTGCAATGCATTTCAAATATCAAAGCTGAAATTATTTTTTGATTTAATTGGGGGAACACCTCCGTACCGGTTTCATGGTCATTGCCAATCATCAGCGAATGCTAGTTCGACCCAATTGAATCGAAAAATCCTTTCATCCTAATTGGAAATCCCTGAGACAAACACTGAAGTATGAATTCAGCGCCATCTCTGGGTTCCAGATTAAAATGCACTCCGACTACGTGTCGACTTCAATATGAAGCCAGAAACATCATGAAAGATGGGCGACACTACTTGACGGAAGATCATAAAACTAATAATGAATTATGGTGGATTACGTAATCCAATCTTCCGCAAAAACCTATACAATAGGTATGGTCGTCGGCAAGAATTCAACAGAAAACAACTACTGCCCCCTACGACCATTGAATTATATCTGTTTAATACTTGGCAAAGTTTTCTACAAGAACCACTTTGCAATGCATTTCAAATATCAAAGCTGAAATTATTTTTTGATTTAATTGGGGGAACACCTCCGTACCGGTTTCATGGTCAGTGCCAATCATCAGCGAAGGCTAGTTCGACCCAATTGAATCGAAAAATCCTTTCATCCTAATTGGAAATCCCTGAGACAAACACTGAAGTATGAATTCAGCGCCATCTCTGGGTTCCAGATTAAAATGCACTCCGACTACGTGTCGACTTCAATATGAAGCCAGAAACATCATGAAAGATGGGCGACACTACTTGACGGAAGATCATAATACTAATAATGAATTATGGTGGATTAAGTAATCCAATCTTCCGCAAAAAACCTATACAATAGGTATGGTCGTCGGCAAGTATTCAACAGAAAACAACTACTGCCCCCTACGACCATTGAATTATATATGTTTAATGATTGGCAAAGTTTTCTACAAGAACCACTTTGCAATGCATTTCAATTATCAAAGCTGAAATAATTTTTTAATTCAATTGGGGGAACACCTCCGTACCGGTTTCATGGTCATTGTCAATCATCAGCGATGGCTAGTTCGACCCAATTGAATCGAAAAATCCTTTCATCCTAATTGGAAATCCCTGAGACAAACACTGAAGTATGAATTCAGCGCCATCTCTGGGTTCCAGATTAAAATGCACTCCGACTACGTGTCGACTTCAATATGAAGGCAGAAACATCATGAAAGATGGGCGACACTACTTGACGGAAGATCATAAAACTAATAATGAATTATGGTGGATTACGTAATCCTTGTAGGTTATATTCTTGTACTTGTCAACGAGGTACTTGGAGTGGACTCTTGTGCTTCCAATGAAGGCATTACATTCAGGTTGGAGTCTGAATAAAGAATTGGTGGTGATTATTTCTGTCACTGGTTCCATATTAGAACATTTGACGGTAATCGGTAAATCGTCCGAAATGGTTATAAGCCAAAAGTTGGGACTCAGTTCTTGAACATTATAGTCTTTGGCATAAATAAGTGATGTTTGGCAAGTTTTCGGAAGTGCAATCACTCTTCTGAGTAGTTGGGCTTCACAGATGGCTTCACTATCCATCGGATACGGCAACAAATCGGAACAAATTCTCACACCATGATTTAAGAATTTACAATTTTCCAAATTTTAGAGTGGGATATACAACAACAAATCATCATCTCTCGCAATATATTTTTGAAATGATAACAAAATATGATGAAGTCCTGTTGTATTATCCGGTATTGGTATTGGTAGTCGATACAAAGTATATGTTTCTGGTTCGACCAATGGTATTTTTAAAATGAATACAATTTTTGAATCAACTTGATATGCTTCAAGTTCAATAATTTCGATGTATCGAGCAATATTTGAAAACGTTGTTGGTAATGGTAAATTATTCTTTTGAATAGATTGTGATATATCTAGGAGGTATTTAATCAAATCATTTGGAGTTATGATTGAACTGTGAAGAATATTCAATCTAGCGAATGTTATAGAATTCAAAATATTATCAAGAGTGTCCTCCAGGAAAAGATAACTTTCCATCAGTGTTTCGCAAATATCGAAGTTTCTCACTTCTCTTTCATAAAAGGCAAGATCTTCAATGTAAAGTTTCAGTCTATCAAAGTTTACTTTTGATTTTTGACGCGTTTTCCAATTGACGAGCATTGCTGAATTTTGAAAAATTTCTATTATCTCAAAGGGGCCATTGAATTTATTTTGAAGTTTGTCTTTAATTTGAGATTCTTTAACAAATACTTTATCTCCTACTTTGTATTCTATAGGTTGTCCTACATGTTTGTCAAATCTAATTTTTGCTTTTTCTTTTTGTCCTTGAGTCTTTTCTCGGGCAACTTTGTAGTAATGCGAGATTCTATTATTGAGATCTCGTATGTATTTTGTAATTAATTTGTCTTGGTTATAGAGAGTTTCTGGTGGTCGACTGGATGTGTGTCCGAATAAAAGTTCATAGGGCGTAAACCCATGTGTTTTATTTCTACTATTGTTGTAGCAAATAATAGCATAGGGTAGACATGTGAGGGGATGGTCATTTGGGTTTTCGGTTACACTTGATCTAATCATTTCCATGAGCGTTGCATGGAAACGTTCCAAAGAGCCATTTGATTGCGGGTGGTGGACACTTGAAAATGATAGTTTAATGTTATAAAGTGTGCACAAGTCATTCAATAGTGTATTTTGGAATTCACGACCAGAGTCGCAATGAATTCTTAATGGGGTACCATAGTGCTGAAAGAATAGCAATAAAGTATTGACAACTGATTTTGCGGATTTGTCATCTATCGGGTATGCCTGTGTGAATTTAGTTAATTCATCTCTGATGGTGAGAACTAAATTTTTTGTAGGAACTTCAAGAATATCGATGTTGATTCTTTCGAATGGTGTTTTAGGTGTCTCTGTTATTACTAGAGGGTTACTCAGATTTTTCCTACAGATTTTTATTTTCTGACAATTTTCACATTTTTTTTTAAAAATTTCCACATCTTTAATTAGATTAGGCCAATTATATTTTTCTTTCACTCTTCTAACAGTTTCATTGATTCCTCGATGTAAATTACTTTTACCGGAATGATATTGATCCATAATAATGGGTATTTCGTCTTTTTCGGGGGTTCTTGTCAAATTTTGGCATACAGTTATTTTTATTTCTTTTTCAGCGAATACGAAAGGAAGAATTTCCAGTATGGGTAATTCTAGGTTATTTTCGACGTAATAGATTTTTGAAAGATCCAGTTCGGTTTGTTTTTTATAGAGTACATAGAACAAATGCACATTGACTGCATCTGGATCGTATGGCAATGCAAGAATAAAATATTTTCTATCTTTTACGGATTTACTTGATAGAACGTTAATTGCATCGTTGAAGAAATCGGTTTTTTCTTCAAAAATATCTTCAATAATTTTATAGTGAAGATCTTCTAATTTATTTTGTCGAAAAAATGTGATAATATTTTTGTGTTTTCTGTCCAATAGTTGACTATTGTCAAATTTAATTTTTGAGTAATCGATCAGAGATTGGGTTTGATACAAGTGTACAAATGTGTTGAATTCATCTTGTATTTTTTTGAATGAGAACTCTTCGTTCTCCTGCGCTTCTCCGGCCCCTTGTGTCTCTGTTGGTTCTTCAGCGTTCTACTGCGCTTCTCCGGTTCCTTGTGTCTCTGTTTGTTCTTCTGGTGGAGTATCCGGGTTTTCATTTCCATTTGTAGCGAATATCGAGAATTTTGATTGAAAATTCGCGCATTCTTTGAAATGATTGATTTTGATACGTGATAGGGCGTCGGCGTTCTTATTTATTTTGCCGGGTTTATACTCTATCTCGTAATCATATTCCTCTAATTTGAGCCGCCAACGTGCCAGCCTACTACCTGGGTCTTTAATCGAAAAGAGCCAAGTGAGGGGTCTATGGTCAGTAACTATTTTAAATTTTCTGCCAAATAGATATGGTCGGAAATGTTTGACGGGCCAGACTGTTGCCAAAAGTTCTCTCTCTATTGTAAAGTATTTGGTTTCGGCACTGCAGAGTGTTCGGGAAGCACATGCTATAGGAAGATCTTTGCCTATGGGTCCTTGTGAAAGGACTGATCCTATCGCAAATGCACTTGCATCCGTTGTTAAAAGGAACGGTTCTTCGAAATTGGGATAAATCAAAATGGGACTAGTAGTGATAGCGGATTTCCACTCCATGAATGATTTTTCGCATTCTGGATCAAAATAAAATTTTACATCTTTTTGCAAAAGTTTTGTTAGGGGTTTAGATATTTTTGCAAAGTTTGAAATGAAGCGACGGTAATAGCCTGCTAAACCCAAAAATGATTTAATTTCTTTTGGATTCCTTGGTTGTGGAAAGTCTCTGATGCATTCTATTTTTGATGGATTCGGCTTGACACCATCCTTCGTGATGATGTGACCAAGGTATGCAACTTCCTTTCTTAGGAATTCACATTTGTCAGGCTAAATTTTTAAATTAGCCTTCCTCAGTCGTTTGAATACTTCTGTAAGCCTTGAGAGGTGTTCATGTATGGTTGGAGAATAAATGATAATATCATCCATGTACACGAGGCATCGTTCATTTTGGATGCCAAGAATAATGTTATCCATGACGCGTTGGAACGTCGATGGAGCGTTCTTCAGGCTGAATGGCATACGAACAAACTCGTAGTGACCATTCTCCACTGAGAAAGCTGTTTTGGGTACATCTTTCAAGTCAATTTCTATTTGGTGGAAGCCCGATGCAAGATCGAGAGTCGTAAAATACTGACACTTCCCAAGTTGGTCTAGTAGGTCAGAAATATTGTATAGTGGGTATTTATCGTCAACTGAGAGTTCATTCAGTTTCCGATAGTCGATAACGACACGCCACTTTGGTTTTCCGGAAGCGTCCAATTTTTTGGGGACAACCCAAACAGGGGATGACCAAGGAGAAATCGATGGCTGAATTATTCCTTGTTTTAACATTTTAGAAATTTGGGTTTTAACTTCTTCTTTGTAGACTTGGGGATACCTATACGATTATGTGAATACAGGTTTGGCATTATTGGTTTCAATTGTATGTTTAATTTCGTTTGTGAAGGTAAGATCACCTTCTAAATAAAAAATGTCCGAAAATTCCATACATATGTCAGTTATCAATTGGCTTTCTTCGTCATTCAAATGATCAAGTCGTAATTGATTTGGAATTTCTTGGGTCCGATCAAATTCATTTTTAAAATTTTGATCATCAAATGTGTTGATGTTCAAGACTGATTCGAATTTTGAAATTGGTTCAACTTTCAAGTCTGAAAAATCAATAGTTTTTGGAATGGCATTTGCATTTATAATTGAAGTTAAAAAGTGCCCTTTTTCATCAATTTTAACTAAAGCGTTTGGTAGTCTGACTTTCTCTGTTTCCTGTGCTAACAGTGTTGGTGAAGCTACACTTCAATTTAAAAATTTGTTCAGTTCTGGGTTCAATTGTAATTTGATTTAATTTGGGTGTTCTCAGAATTTCTTCATCAGTTACTTTAAATAAAGGAACAGTTTTGAAATTTGTTATTAGTTGGTTGTTTTTCAAATCAATAATAAATTGTAGTGTTCGAGAAAATCGGATCCAAGTAAACCATCAAATTCGATGTCAATGTTATGCACATAAACTTTATGTGGATCATTGTCTTTGAAATTTATGAGGGTGGATTCAGTTATTAAAATTTTTTGGTCCGTGATTCCCTGGACTATAACATTTTCAGGAAATCAGTGTAAATATTTTTCGCAAGTTTTTGGTTTAAATATCGAAATACCAGCTCCGGTGTCAATAAGTATTTTGAAAGAGTTTGTCAAGTCTTGAATGTAATAAAGATTTTTGGAGTTCATGGAGTAGAGCGAACTTACATGAAGCGTTGCTCCGGAAAGTTCAGATCGGGGTGGAACTCGTTCAGGTTCATTGCTTGTATTTGAGCCTGGATTTCTGATGTTGGGTCGTGTGTTTGATTGAAATCTGGCGGATGATCTGGGGTTGGTAGTGCGAGAAAATCCTGATAGTTGACTTCATCAAACTGATCATATTGATTTTGTTGGTCAAATTCATTGTATTGATCGTATTGACTATTATCAGTATAATAGTTTTCACTTTCTTGGCTACTAGCCGTAGCTAGAATGTTCTTTGCTGATTGAAATTTGGGTTTCGTTTAATAACCGTGGGGCGGTTATTTTGTTGGTTCTGATTTTATGATGTTGGTCTTGACTGATTGTTTTGAAATTGAGGTCTTGGCAGGATATTTTGAAATTGGGGTCTTTGTTGGGCGTTTTGAGGTTGTGGTCTTTGCTGGGTATTTTGGAAATTATTTGGGGGTCGATTTGGCTGAAAAGAATTTGGTCTTGAGAAATTAGTATTTGGATTTCGGTCAGAATTCGAGAAGTTCGGCTGGGTTCTTTGTCTTTGGCGACATTCATTGAACGAATTACCAAGACGATTACAAAATGAGCATTTTGGGGTTTGGTTAGGTAGAGGTCTTTTTGGAATATTATTTTTATTTTGGTTTTGTCTGTCAAGTTTCTGATTTTCGAAATACGAGAGTTGAAGTTCTCTTCTTATTCGCATCTGTGCTTCGAGCATGTCTCTGGGATTTCCAGCGCGAATTATTTGTCCTAATCTGGGTTCTATTTCCGTCAGTAGGGTGTTCAAAGTCATGGTTTCAATGAGTCTTGACTTTGCGTGCTTTTGCTCTGCAGTAAGAGCTGTTTTTTGAACATATGCGTGCATTTTGGCATTATGCACTTGTAAACGGTTGAAGAAAACTAATGCAGTTTCGTTTGACAATTGTTTCAATCTTTGTAAGTCTTGTATAAGGGATGTAAGGTCTCGAGTATCACCAAAATTGATTGAAAGTAAATTTCTAATTTCGAGGTAAGTGTTGGCTTTTCTGGAACTTATGAGCTGTGCAGCTCTGCCTCGAAGTTTATTTTTGATGTGAATAGTTAACAAATTTCTTTGGTCACGCGTTGCCATTTGATACGCGCAATCACAAGCATTCAAGAAAGTAGTCAGAAATATTTGATCACCTTCATATTCGGAAACAATTGAGAACACTTCCGATAATTTGTATGGTTCGATTTCAGGAACAGGATCCTGATTTTCGGCATTGTTTTCAACATTATTTGCAGGGTTCTCCATATTGCTCAACAATCGATTCAACAAATTGTACCTTTTGAGAATAATCGAACAGTGCGATTATATTGCGGATAATTGAACAGTACTATTATCGAAAATGATTTTTTGAATTGAGTGTGTAAAAATAATCACTCAGTATGATTATTTGAAAATAAAAGTATTTGTAAGTACGAGATGATTCTTTGTCACTTACAGTAATAGTTTCATGGGTGATTCGTCTTGTTCTTGAAGATGGTCCACCAGGGGCTTCACTGGGTGTTCCTTCCGTGGTCTTCAAGTGATGACTCCTCAGCAAGTTCGTTGATTCCTTGAAGGATTAGGATCCACCGCTACCAGTTAGATTCTTCTTGTTCTAGCAGCGTTTAGGAATCCTACCGACTGCGCCAGTTGTTATATCAGTATTTCACTGATACACTTTTTAAAAAATTGTACAGGGGTGGTACGTACCACCGTTATATTGTATACAAATTTATTGATATTAAAACGAATATAAAATACAGACTGACTTCAATCGACTCGCAGGTCGTATTTATAAAGTTAATTATACACTGTCAGCATTTCCTTTGTTCCAGTGCAGGTGGTCTCTCGCTGGCGTCGTTAAATCAGCAAGTCCTTATTTCCTGACATTGGGATTTGTCCGAGACGCAATTCCAGCATATAACAGTCTATTTTCACTATATAACATACCTATTGTATAGGTTTTTTTGCGGAAGATTGGATTACGTAATCCACCATAATTCATAATTAGTTTTATGATCTTCCATCAAGTAGTGTCGCACATCTTTCATGATGTTTCTGGCTTCATATTGAAGTCGACACGTAGTCGGAGTGCATTTTAATCTGGAACCCAGAGATGGCGCGGAATTCATACTTCAGTGTGTGTCTCAGGGATTTCCAATTAGGATGAAAGGATTTTTTGATTCAATTGGGTCGAACTAGCCTTCGCTGATGATTGGCAATGACCATGAAATCGGTACGGAGGTGTTACCCCAATTAAATCGAAAAATAATTTCAGCTTTGATGTTTGAAATGCATTGCAAAGTGGTTCTTGTAGAAAACTTTGCCAAGTATTAAACAGATATAATTCAATGGTCGAAGGGGGCAGTAGTTGTTTTCTGTTAAATACTTGCCGACGACCATATCTATTGTATAGGTTTTTTGCGGAAGATTGGATTACGTAATCCACCATAATTCATTATTAGTTTTATGATCTTCCGTCAAGTAGTGTCGCCCATCTTTCATGATTGAATTTGATGTTTTAGAAGTTTACATTATTATTTCAAAGTGACACCTCGTATATTTCAGCCGTAAATATTTTTTTAATTAATTTTGAATTTGCTTTCGACCTTCTGGACCCCCTTAGACGGCTCGCAAGTCATTTTTCTGCTAGCTCATGATTGAATTTGATGTTTTACACGTTTTCATTATTATTTCAAAGTGACACCCCATTTATTTCACATGTAGATATTTTTTTAAATTATTTTTGAATTTGTTTTCGTTATTCTGGACCCCCTTAGAAGGCTCGCAAGTCATTTTCCTGCTAGTTCCTGATTGAATTTAATGTATTACACGTTTTCATTATAATTTCAAAGTGACACACCGATTATTTTACCTGTAAATTTTTTTTTAAATTAATGTTGAATTTGTTTTCGTCCTTCTGGACCCCCTTAGACGGCTCGCAAGTCATTTTCCTGCTAGCTCATGATTGAATTTGATGTTTTACACGTTTTCATTATAATTTCAAAGTGACACACCGATTATTTTACCTGTAAATTTTTTTTTAATTAATTTTGAATTTGTTTTCGTCCTTCTGGAACCCCTTAGACGGCTCGCAAGTCATCTTCCTTCTAGCACATGATTGAATTTGATATTTTACACGTTTTCATTATTATTTCAAAGTGACACCCCGTTTATTTCACCTGTAAATATTTTTTTAAATTAATTTTTAAGATATTTTCGACCTTCAGGAACCCCTAAGACGGCTCGCAAGTCATTTTCCTGCTAGCTCATGATTGAATTTGATGTTTTATACGTTTTCATTGTTATTTCAAAGTGACACCCCGTTTATTTCACCTGTAATTATTTTTTTAAATTAATTTTGAAGTGGTTTTCGACCTGCTGGACCCCCTAAGACGGCTCGCAGGTCATCTTCCTTCTAGCACATGATTGAATTTGATGTTTTACACGTTTTCATTATTATTTCAAAGTGACACCTCGTTTATTTCAGCCGTAAATATTTTTTTAATTTATTTTGAATTCGATTTTGCTCCTCTGGACCCCCTCAGACGGCTCGCAAGTCATTTTCCTTCTAGCTCATGTTTAAATTTGATGTTTCACATGTTCTCATTATTATTTCAAAGTGACACCCCGTTTATTTCACCTGTAAATATTTTTTTAAATTAATTTTGATGTTGTTTTCGACCTTCTGGACCCCCTTAGATGGCTCGCAAGTTATCTTCCTTATAGCACATGATTGAATTTGATGTTTTACACGTTTTCATTATCATTTCAAAGTGACTCCTCGTTTATTTCACCTGTAAATATTTTTTAAAATTAAATTTGAAGTTGTTTTCGACCTTCTGGACCCCCTGAGACGGCTTGCAAGTCATTTTCCTTCTGGTACATGATTGAATTTGATGTTTTACACGTTTACATTATTATTTCAAAGTGACACCTCGGTTATTTCAGACGTAAATATTTTTTTAATTAATTTTGAATTGGTTTTTGCTCCTCAGGACCCCCTCAAACGACTCGCAAGTCATTTTCCTTCTAGCTCATGATTGAAGTCGATGTTTCACACGTTCCCATTATGATTTCAAAGTGTCACCCCGTTTATTTCACCTGTAAATATTTTTAAAAATTAATTTTCAAGTTGTTTTCGACCTTCTGGACCCCCTGAGACGGCTTGCAAGTCATTTTCCTTCTGGTACATGATTGAATTTGATGTTTTACACGTTTACATTATTATTTCAAAGTGACACCTCGGTTATTTCAGACGTAAATATTTTTTTAATTAATTTTGAATTGGTTTTTGCTCCTCAGGACCCCCTCAAACGACTCGCAAGTCATTTTCCTTCTAGCTCATGATTGAAGTCGATGTTTCACACGTTCCCATTATGATTTCAAAGTGTCACCCCGTTTATTTCACCTGTAAATATTTTTAAAAATTAATTTTCAAGTTGTTTTCGACGTTCTGGACCCCCTAAGCCGGCTCACAAGTCATTTTCCTTTTAGCTCATGATTGAAGTCGATGTTTCACACGTTTTCATCATTATTTCAAAGTGACACTTCGTTTATTTCACCTGTAAATATTTTTTTCAATTAATTTTGTGTTTGTTTTCGACCTTCTGGACCCCCCTAAGACGGCTCGCAAGTGATCTTCCTTCTAGTACATGATTGAATTTGATGTTTTACACGTTTCCATTTTTATTTCAAAGTGACACCTCGGATATTTCAGCCGTAAATATTTTTTTAAATAATTTTGAATTCGTTTTTGCTCTTCTGGACCCGCTCAGATGGCTCGCAAGTCATTTTCCTTCTAGCACATGATTGAAATCGGTTTTTTCTATCTATAATGATTATACAAGATCTTTATGCATTTCGGCTGCGTCCCGCACGTATCTATATATTTTAGCTGCTGTAAAATCGTTTTGGCTGCTGAAGACAAAATTGAAAAAAATTTGCGCACGCCAATGGTCATTCGGCAGTTTTCGTCATTTTGGCTGCTATATTTCAGCTGCTAACTTCACTCCGGTTAATTTCAGTAACACACCTTATTTTCGTATCATCTTCAATCTCAACATAATATTTTCTAACAGTAGGTATAACTCGACATTTCAATTCCAATTGGATTTGTGTACGGTTGTTTTGTAACATAACATTATCGAATGAACTTCATGTCTATCTATTTGAGACGAATTAACTAACACATATTACATGTCAACACTATAGAAAACTTTAACTTTGGAAAACATCAATTTGAACCTAAGATCTCTGTATCCCCACAATGTTCTCTGAAAATCACAGGATATTCCTTTACATAGGAAACAGAAAATTCATAATAAACCATTGACCTGCAGAATCAATCAGCCCTATGCTGTATCACTTCCGTTAAAAATAACGTCACTGTTATTCGCCATTTCCATTATTTTGCTATTGCTTAGTAATAGCAAAACAACGGAAATGGCGAATAACGGTGATGTTATTTTTGACGGAAGTGATACAGCATAGGGCTGAATATCCATAGGAAATATCTTTCAGGAAGTAAAACAATTGTTCGGGAATGAAAAAGATGATAAGGTTCAATAACTTACCAAACTGTCTCTCTCAAGGATGATTTTTTTCTGTAAACTCTCCAAGATATACGTGATCAAAATGAGAATGATAATTTTCCGACGCATTTTTCTACTTGAAATATCTAGTAGTTTTTTTTTCATATATATATGAACGAGCAGTCTTATCAGCTTGCATTAGCATTCGGTGTGTTGGAAAAAATTCAAGTAATTTCATATTATATATCAGCTGTCAACATGTAAGAATTTGAAGAACACCTTCTTAAGAATGGCTTGGAATTGATAAATGGGAAGGAGAACAGAAACACTTACTGAAATGGAACTAAATAATTTTTTATAGGTCTACAGATATGTAATTGGGATACTATAGAGAAGAACATGCTGAATATCAAATAGTAAAAAATATGCATAAAATCATTCCATAGTAATAAATAGGCAGAGGCCAGCCAACATCTGAGGCAGCACAGGCCCCTCAGGAAAACTACTCAGTAAAATGGAATCATCCTCTTTCAAAAGTATTGACAACAAAGGCCAAAGGATAGGAATATTAAATTAGGGGCCACTTTAAGGCCCTCCTTCGTGACAAAGGACCCCGCAAAATCTTTATGGAATTTGGGTCTCGGTGGATTTTTTTGAATTTTTGATATGATGTAGTCCATGTAATTCTCAACCAATGTTACCATTGCGCCAACCCCAAAAAATGAACACTTTTGCCGCTAGGGGTCGTTAAAATCACCCTTTCTCAGAATAGACTATTTATTTTCGAAACCGGGTACGACATTTTCACCTGTTTCATTGTAGATAATGTTGCATATGATCATGCTCTTTTATAAAAAAAATTCTTCACCCCCTCCCCTCTCCCCCCACCACATATAATGAAACGGAAAAAATGATTACTTTGAAATGCATCGTCAGATGTTTGAACATGCTTGAATTAGGGAAACAGCACTTTTTCATGATTATCCCCCTCCCCCCGAGGAGTACAAAACAAAAAAAAATTCGGTGGATTTTTCTGAATTTTTTATATGATGCAGTTCATGTTATTGTGAATAGAAATCAATCAGGTGATCAACCCAAAAAATGGATAGTTTTGGTGCTAGGGGGCGTTAAAATCACCCCTTGCTCAGAATTGGCTATATATTTTCAAGATCGAGAACAACATTTCCACCAGTTTCATTGTGGCTAATGTTGCATAAGATTGTGATCTTTTATAAAAATATTATTCACCAAGAAATTATTCACCTCCTCCCGCCTTTTCCCCTCCTCCTCCTATTATGAAACGCAAAAAAATTATATCTGGATAAATCTGAAAAGCATCGTCGGATGTTTGAATAAGCTTGAATTAGGGAAATAGCACTTTTTCATGATATTCCCCCCTTCCCCGAGGGGTACAAAACAAAAGAAATTGGGAATTTTTCTGAATTTTCAATATGATGCAGCTCATGTTATTGTGAATGGAGATTAACTAGGTGACAAACCCCAAAAATGGATAATTTTGATGCTTGGGGGCTTTAAAGTCATACCTTGCTCAGAATGGACTATAGGAGGGAAAGATATTTGAACGTGTTTAATTTTAGATTACGATGGGTATTGTAATTTTTCATAAGAAGAATTCTAAAACCTCCCCCTATTTCAAAACACTAAAAAATTATTCTTGACTATAGTTTTAAAGGCGCAGTCAAAATTAACGTATTATTCAGCTCAAATAAGGGAAATCATACTGGTTCATTTATACCTCCCCCACTTAAAAAAATGAGGGTGAATAACGCAATTTTTTTTTTCGTATCAAGTGAAGGAAATATTTTATGAAGAAGTAATGAGTCTCAAAACCTCAAAACTCAAGACCTACTGTGAGACACCACTGATTCTCAGATGTCAGGGCTACTCACACTATGTAGGCCCGTCAGGCTATTGCCCCTGGTGACACTTAGGCCTTGTCGCTCATCTTATCATGCCTATATTAAGTACTGTCATAGTCTTGTAAGACTTTGTTTAAGTTCAAACACCAACAATTTGAATTTGGGGTAGTGCTTGTTTAGGATCAATTTGTGCAGGCCTGTTGGTGGCATCCATTACTACATCCAAGAGCGTCGTCCATGGGTATCTGATATTCGTGCAAAGCCCAAGAACCATAACACACTTGCCACATCTGCACAAGAGTCCAAAAGTTCTTGCCCCAGTTTTGCAAGTGCAGTAATATCCTAAAATTGGCACAATCTCCTCTTCATCTTGCATGTTGGGGTTGAAAGCAATCCAAAGCTGATGTTTGATGAGCCTGATATATCTTGAGTAAATGCGCATTCTAATAAATCCATTCTCATTCAAATGTTCATCTACTTGAATAGTTTCACCCGCATCTCTCTGGAACTTGTCCTGAATATAGGATGGAGCCAGCCCAACTTGATAGACACCAACATAGGTGTGAATTAAGAAAGATACCAGACGTTGAAAATCCAGTTTAAATCTATTTTTACAAAAAAGTCAAAATCTCACCTAGAGTTAACCGATTTAAATATTCCAAAGTAAGGCGAGAAAATTGCGGCAAATAGATAGTCTGTTCTGAGCAAGGTATGACTTTAACGCCCCCTCTAGCAAGGTATGACTTTAAGGCCCCCCCTAGCATCAAAACTACCCATGTTTGGGTTTTTTCACCTAGTTAATTCCTATTCACAGTAACATGAACTGCATCATAATAAAACTTCAGAAAAATCCAGCGAAATTTTTTTGACATCGGGAGTGGGGGGAAAATCATGAAGAAGTGCAATTTCCCCGATTCAAGCTTATTCAAACATCCGACGATGCATTTCAGAATAATCCAGATATATTTTTTGCGTTTCATAATAGGAAAAAGGGGGATGAATAATTTTTTTTATAAAAGAGCACAATCTTATGCAACATTAGCTACAATGAAACTGGTGTAAATGTTGTTCTCGGTTTTGAAAATAAATAGTCAATTCTGAGCAAGGGGAGATTTTACCTACCAAAACTATCCATTTTTTGGGTTTATCACCTGATTAATTTCTATTCACAATATCATGAACTGCATCATATTGAAAATGCAGAAAAATCCACCAATTTTTTTTATTTTGTACCCCTCGGGGGGAGGGGGGATAATCATGAAAAAGTGCTATTTCCCTAATTCAAGTATGTTCAAACATCTGACGATGCATTTCAAAGTAATCCAGATGTAATTTTTTCCGTTTAATTATATGTGGAGGGGGAAGGGGGGGGGTGAAGAATTTTTTTTATAAAATAGCATAATCATATGCAATATTATCTTCAATGAAACAGGTGAAAATGTCGTACCCGGTTTCGAAAATAAATAGTCTATTCTGAAATAGGGGTGATTTTAACGACCCCTAGCAGCAAACCTGTTCATTTTTTGGGGTTGGCGCAATAGTAACATTGGTTGAGAATTACATGGACTACATCATATCAAAAATTCAAAAAAATCCACCGAGACCCAAATTTCATAAGGATTTTGCGGGGTCCTTTATTTATTTCCTGTCAGACCTAAATTATTATAATTTTCCTAATGGTTCATTGATTGAAAATTCAACATATTGTAAATATTAAAAATAAAAATAGATTGAAATATAAGCTTAAGAATTGGCGAATAATTGGTGTATTTTGAGATGAAATTACTTCATCAGAATTGCTCAAAATACACCTTTTTGCATAAAAATTTAAAAAACTTCGCGGGAAACTCCCCAGACCTTCCTTTGTGCTGGGGGTATGCCTTATACCCCAGACCCATTTAACTAATATTTCCACACGGATGACACTACGACCCACAGCAAAGTTGATCGCAGTGTCATCTGCACGGGAAATCAAGAACAAGACAAAACACTCCCAAGTATTTCACCTGCCGTATTTTTTCTGAATTTGATTTTTTATTAGGCTTGTATTCAATAAACTGGTCAAATATATATGAGCTTCACAATATCAATGATAAAATAACTTTCTGGAATGGAAATTTTACCAAATTATTCGACAACCATGCACCATATAGAAACTTTATAATATCGAAAGCGGCATCTTGGTTAACTCCAAACTTGAAACTGATGATGAAATTGAGGGACCAGATATGAAAAATTTAAAACCGTACCTTCTTGGAACTATTACAAGTACCTAAGAGATTTCGTTAATATGACCGTGGAGTCTAAAAAGAAGGCCTACTTACCTCTAGTTCAAATCGAAGTCCAACCCTAAGGAGTTTTGGAAAACTATAGATTATCTCAATATAAAAGACAAAGAAAACAATATAGATCATTCATATAATGATGCTGACCAGTTGAATAACTATATTATAATTTTATGAATAATAAGTACCGAGGGATCAATATCGATGGTAACTTGAGCTTCAACTTCACCACTGTAAATGTCAGTGAGGTTGAAAAAATCATCCAAACAACAAAATCAAATTCCAAGTGATTCGACACCATTGCTTTAAGGATGTCTCCCCCACCTGAGTGAAGTACGTGGAAAATATCACATGTTATCCCGGTCCCAAAAAGTCACAATCCCTGCCATATTTCTCATTTTCGACCAATAAGTATTTTGCCGATTGTATCCAAAGTATTGGAAAAAATAGTGTCAAATCAATTGAAAGTATACCTTGAAGCTGCAAAAATACTGTCACCAACTCAGTCTGGATTTCGCAAGTGATATAGCAACACTAAGGCACTGGCGAATGTTACGAGTGATATTCACATTGCATACGATTCTAGACATAATACATGTCTGATACTCTCAGATTTTAGTAAGGCATTCGATACACTCAATCATTCTCTACTTTGTAACAAACTGAGGTACTTTGGTTTGAGTGAGAGAGCTGTATTGTTCTTTCATAATTACCTGAGTGGACAAATGCAACTTACTAAAATTAAATGCCATACAGGTTTCCGTATAATTTCCAGCGGTGTACCTCAAAGTCGTATACTAGGACCCCTATTGTTTTCTGCGTATACTGCAGACTTCCATAAGTATATTGAATTCTGCAAAACTCATCAATATGCAGTTGATACACAAATATACCTATCCTTTGAGAGAGAAAAAATGTACTTTGCATGCGTAAAAATTAATTATGACTTCCGGTATATTATAGCAGAGCTATCTAAATCACACAATTTGAAACTGAATGAGACAAAAACATAACTCATGTTTTTTGGTTAAAACTCAGTAATATCATTTTGACTTCAACTGATTGTTGTAAAAATCTTGAACTATATAATGATTCTGATCTGAAATACAATTCTCATGTCAACCATTTGATAAAAAAATCATATGGAAAGTTACGCGTATTAATACACTCATAAAGATATATTAAATACATCCATCAAGATCAAATTGTGTGAGTCACTGATTTTATCTGGAATAGCTTACTGCAATGTGATCTGTTGGCCAGCATTGACCGCTAGGGAGAAATATAGTGTACAAAAATACAAAACACCTGTATTAAGTTTTGCTACAGCTTACGAAAATATGACCACTTCAGTTACTACTTCGAACATGCAAACTGGCTCAAACTTGAAGAAAGATTTCTACTCCATATCTCGTGTTTGATCTATAAGGTCAATAAAACTCATATTCCTATATACCGGGTGGCTACGGAAGTATTGCCTACGGAATATCTCAGTTATTGTATGAAGTAGGTTTGTGAAATTTGGAGCGTCGATATAATGACATAAGAGCTAGAATTTGAGCATATTGACATGTCGAAGTTAACTTCCGGTCTGACCGGAAGTAACATCAACTTTCTTATTTTAAATGGAAACCCTATTTTTTTTTCTTTTCGCTTTATTCAGCATTCAATTCCCTTTCTAATGACATATCACAAGTTGGTATCTAACCAGAAACTAGATCAGAAAAAAATTATTATTGAAATTCACCGAGTAGGCCGTGGAAGCAAAATGAAAGCCAAAAATTGAAAAGTTGGCTATGGAAACCATATGTCACTTGATAACAGTTGCTAATACTGTGATATTTTATCTTCATTCGTCGGCGTTATAAAAAGCCGCCAAAAAAAATATTGGAAAAATTGGGAAAAAAACAATACTCTGCAGGTCCATAACTTAAATAGGAACATACAACTTTTTCTTGCCTGTACTATTCAGCATATCCATTCCTTTCTAATGATATAATAGAAAGTAATTTTTTGAAATGAAATACCAAAAAATCCAATTATTATTCTTCAAATAACAAAACAGATTATCGCCATACGCAAAAATAACATTAAAAATAATGTGGAATGATAAATTATATCCTGTAGGTTCTAGGTTAAATAGGAACATAAACGTACTTGGTCTGTGCCATCGTCCATAGATATTCTAATATCTACCTATGGACGATGTTTGTGCTATTCAGAATAATCATTCCATTGCAATAATCATTCGAACCAGAATATTAACAAGTAGGCTGATTAAGATGTATTTTGGAATGAAACAAAAAAGAAACGAGAGCTCTCACGAACGCTGCTATCCATATTATTTTGACGTTCGAAGTAGTGTTTTTGATTCTGCCATTTTAAAAGGGTTTGGAAATTGAAATCAGTTAATGGAATATTCAAAAAATGCCCCGTTATTCACGAACCGAACAAATTGACATGCTTCTCATTTATGGTGAATGTTTAAAAAATTCTTATGCCGCTGAACGATTGTATTTAGAGCGATATCCAGGGAGGCAGCAACCGTCAAGAAGGTATTTCCAGTGGCTTGAAGAAAAATTAAGAACTGAGCCTGATGTTCACGAAGACCAAGAAGCATTTGTTATTAATGAGGAAACTGAAATTAATGTATTAGCTTTAGTACAATATGATAGCACAATTTCCTCAAGGCAGATTGGCGCCGAATTAGCTATAAGTAAGGACTCTGCTAGGAAAATTTTGAAAAAACATCGATTTAAATCCTTCAAGTATCAGTTGCATCAACATTTGTATGAAAATGACGGTGAAAGGCGCCTGGAATATTGTAATTGGTTTCTTCGACAAAATGCTGAGAATCACCTATTTAACTATTATATCTTGTTTACGAACGAGCCAAGATTTACCAACAATGGATTATTTAACAGGAATAATACAAGGTAGGTACTGGACATTTTTTTGGATTATTGTCGATAGTCGAAGTGTAAAGTGCTAAAAGTGTGAACGGTCTTTTGTTTCAGGTACTGGGCGATAGAAAACGAGCACCGGTTTCGACAAGGTGGCTTCCAGGAGAGATTTGGTGTGAATGTTTGGGCAGGAATAGTTGAAACTCATATTGTTGGCCCCATTCTTTTTCAAGGCCAACTAACCGGAGAGAGATACTTTAATTTTTTAAAGAATGAAATTTCGGAATTCATTAACAACCTACCAGCGGAAATAACTGAGAGAATGTACTTCCAGCAAGATGGCACCCCTCCGCATAATTCAAGAATAGCGAGAAATTATCTTCAAAATCGCTTTCAAGAGAGACTTATAACAACCCATGGTCCAGTCAGGTGGCCACCAAGGTCACCTGATCTTACTCCGTGCGACTTTTTTCTATGGGGGCATTTTAAAAATAGGGTGTATTCCACACAGCCTACAACTCTACATGAGCTAGTAGTAAAAATTCGTAGACCTTTCCAAGATATCACGCCCCATATGTTGAGAAACGTTTTACATGAAAATATCACCAGAGTCAATAAATGTATTGATGCTGAGGGAATGCATTTCGAACATTTGTTTTGAATTTATTTTATCTTTAATCCTATCAATTTGTTTTTTTTTTTTCGATAAATCTGTTTTTTTGTTATTTGAATAATGATAATGGGATTTTTTGGTATTTCATTTCAAAAAATTACTTTCTATTATATCATTAGAAAGGAATGGTTATGCTGAATAGTACAGGCAAGAAAAAGTTGTATGTTCCTATTTAAGTTATGGACCTACAGAGTATTGTTTTTTTCCCTATTTTTCCAATATTTTTTTTGGCGGCTTTTTATAACGCCGACGAATGAAAATAAAATATCACAGTAGTAGCAACTGTTATCAAGTGACGTATGGTTTCCATAGCCAACTTTTCAATTTTTGGCTTTCATTTTGCTTCCACGGCCTACTCGGTGAATTTCAATAATAATTTTTTTCTGATCTAGTTTCTGGTTAGATACCAACTTGTGATATGTCATTAGAACGGGAATTGAATGCTGAATAAAGCGAAAAGAAAAAAAAATAGGGTTTCTATTTAAAATAAGAAAGTTGATGTTACTTCCGGTCAGACCGGAAGGTAACTTCGACATGTCAATATGCTCAAATTGTAGCTCTTATGTCATTATATCGACGCTCCAAATTTCACAAACCTACTTCATACAATAACTGAGATATTCCGTAGGCAATACTTCCGTAGCCACCCGGTATATTTGTTTTCCAAGATGGTTAAGGTTCGGAAATACATCTTGTGCCGACGCGCGTCCGTAATGAGTATTCAGTCCCCAAACATAGAACCGCGCTATTCGAAAAATCTTTTACAACATATACTTTGATAAAAACATACAACTCGTTGCCAACCGAACCAGAAAATGCTGATAACCTTATGACTTTTAGAAAACTTGTCAAATCCTATCTATTCTCCCAAAGGAACGCTGTTAACCATTAGGTGAAACAATCTGGGCATCTTTTCGGTCACCTATTGTATAAATATACAGTTTCCGCTAAAAACTTGAAGCCATATGGAAAACTTTTTAACTAATAATGGAAATATTGTTTTCATATACGAACTATCTTTTAGAGGACAATACAGGTTATTTGCGTCTTTATTTAAGTGTGAAAGTGTGAAAAAGAGCCTCTATTTTTATCTATTGCTCATTAAGTAATTATTGAAATCAGTAATTGGCAGACTAAACTGAATAACTGAAAATATCTTTCAATTGCAAACATCTTTTTTCAATAACATTTCTCGATATTTATAGTAATGCCATTTTACTCTGTAGTGAAATTGTAATATCGGCCGATTCCCGCCTAACCGCACGCTACTTATAAAAACGACTATGCGCATATTAAGTCCAATCGAATGCACCAACTTTTCATATGGTTTCAAGTTTTTGGCAGACACTGTATAAATATAATTTTTGCTATCTCTTGTATTCGTTAGGTCATCTTATTGGATTTTGTTGGAGGTTGTATGGAAGAGCAACCATGTTGAATACCGCTCCCTCGATATAAAATGTATTTTTTCTTTCTATGGAAATAAAGTCACACATTATTATTATTATTAAGTAGCACAGACTCCGGGGAGAAAAAACTGTAGTAATTCAAAGGAAGTTCGAATATATTGTGCAGAGAGGTATCAACAATGTGAAAGAATACGGGGTACCCTTCTCTCCAAGCATTTCCATCAAGTGGAAAAATAAAGGCAAACATCTGTCAGAAAACAACTACTTCCCTGGCTAATACCACGACGGACATTGAACTACATCTGGCAGATATTTGTGCAAAGTTCTTCCAAGAAGACCCAATTGCAAGTGCTTGTATTGTAATTAAACAGATGTATTCTTTCACATTGTTGTACCTCTCTGACACAATATAATCGAACTTCGTTCGAATTAATACTATTACTAGCATGTAGATGATATTGAAATTTTTTTTTTTCGATATGAGAATAAACATTTTTTGGATGATCTAACTACACCGAAAATGTTTCACCATTTCTATATTTAAAAGGATTGGTAAAATAATGGAAACCTAAACAAGCTTGATGATATCCAAAATTGATAGATTTCAGTAGGAATGGTAATTTTTTTTTTACTTTATCACGGACTTTCACAACTTGTACTCATAGAACATTTAAAGAAACAGTAGGGTATAACAACGCACCCAGTTGATTGAATCTATTTGAAACAATGTTTGTTATAAAGTATTGTCAATTAGAACATAGCGATTTTAGAAATGAAATGTAAGTTTTAAATTGATTTCAAAGTATGTTATAGATTCTAAGTGGTACTCACTTTCGGTATTGGATATAAATGATTCATTGTGTTCATCTTTCTGGATTTTGCCACACAAAAACAGAAGATGGTCAAATTATTTAGGAAAATAATATAAAATACAGGAAAATGAAGGAACGCACATCAATAATAGTCAATAAAATTGCACCACGAAATTTTTGATTCTGCTACAACTATTTTGACTTTCAAACAGTAGATAATTATTCAAAAATAACAAAATTTGGTTTTCCACTTCGAGTATGGAAACTGTATTACTTTAGAATGATATTCAAAAGCTTATTGACATTCCGTAAAATTCAATTAACAACAATCACAACCACTATATCCTTGGAATATTGACGTGAGGATGAGGCGCCATCTTGGATCCGATTACAGAAGCAGACCGCATTTTCATATGTTCTGTTTTCAAAAAAATCTAAACAAAATCAGTCGACACACCAGGGCTTTCAAACATCTCGTGTTTGTGTTTACTTTAATGTCATTGTCAATTTTGAAGATTTGTCAAGTAATTGTTAGAAATGGATGTAATTCAAATTGAGGATGAAATATGGAATTGAACCAAAAACCGGATAAATCAAGAACTGTATAGGGAAGAGATATTGTACAGCTTTTATTTAAATTCAAATATTTCAGACTGTTGATGTCTTTCAGTACAGAAAAATAAACACAGAACAGTATTGCATACAAGAAACACAAAACCCACAACAAAAATCCATTAAACTGCACAGGTTTTATCTGAATGAAGTTTGAAAAATTCTTTATTTTGGTAAAAATTAAGGAACCAGTTGCCTAAATTATTGTACCGATAAGTCTCCCATATTGCAGCATATTTTTATCTTTGTTAAACATTGGAGCTCGACCTAATGATTCAACTGCATCATTGACAACTTTGTTTTGGTCTAGATAATGACGTTTGAATGTGGGTTTGGGTGTCTTCCATTAACGTATTAATATAACGTCGTCATCTGCAAAGTAAGAATAAATATGAGTGTCCTAAATTGTACCGGTGGTTCAATACAATCAACTTCGGAGGGTACAACTTAGGAAACTGTATAATATTTGTTATCAATGTCTATAATTAATTATTGATTATGGAATTATAAAAGCAATTTCAACAGTTTATTTGGGATATATTAACTCAATCGTAAACAAAAATTCAAGTGCTTACCTTTTAAAAGAATGGTGTACTATCATTTTAAATTATGTAAACAAATTACTGCTAGGTGTGAAAATATATTTTTAGCAATAACTCTTCCAACCCTCACTCAGTCTCGAAACCAACCCAGTCTGAACAGTTTTGCCACTAGATGCGTTAAATGAACCTTCGTTGTTGCCAATTCTTTTCAGGTTCCGGATGTAAAGTGGTGGTAAAACGTTAATGGTCTACTTATTCGACGTTGAAAGCTACCCTAAACATAAAAAATAATTGATTTTGCAAAATATCTGAAGTTGCGGGCTCGGTTGAAACGGCAGTCAGATGGTTTCCATGCAAAATAATCCCGAGTTTTTGAAAGAGAAGAAATCGAGGACTTTTTATCAGGTGCCCCAGATGAACTATATTTTTGTGTACGAAGGACCTGTATATTGTATAGCAGAAGACGTGATTACATAATCAATTCTCACTATTAGTTTGATGCTCTTCTGCCAAGAAGTATCAACCATTTTTCTCACAACCCATCATGGTACAATACTGTGGTATGTCGACATCTGAGTATCAAATCCTAAAATGAGTTGGACCCATAATAAGGTTTCCCAAACAGGTATATTTTGGGTGGAACAACGAATACTATATTACATCTTCTGATTCTTTTCAAAGATCTCATTTGCACCATTATTTTGAACGGATAAAGCAAGCTCCTTAGGAAGAATTGAAAAATACACAATTCCAATTTCAAATTATATAACTCAAATGTCTGCATACCACTGGAAAAATCCAAGTATGTTTAAATATGATTTTGAAATTTTCCAATCTAATTACTGGCCAGGTCTATCTAGCTGATGGTAAGGACCTAAAAACTATAAAGGCTTGGGACAAAAAAAACACATTTTTTTACTACTAGTCTTTACATTAAAATAAAATTCCCTTGTGGTAATAAAAAATCGAAAACATCTCAAAGTATATCTGACAACTAAATTATTGAATTTTTTAAAATTACATGAAACAAATTGCGAATGAGTAAGGAGAAAACGTTATTTTCTTGAATATCTCAGTTTAGCAAACCATGACACGATAGTTTTCCATACAGTGACTGGCAGAGTATAAACACCATAAATATATGAAAATAAAAAATTGAGGAAACTCACATTTTTACATTGAGGGATTGCTATTTCATATTCTGGTTTGTTTCAAGAAAACGAAGATATTTTCAATAACACTTCATATTGAGATGATTATCAAGGAAACTTTACTCTCAGACTCATATTCCGTTTATTCCTCTATAATTTTCTGAAATTATAATGGTCCAATTAGGGATTCAATCTAACGTTTTTTCATATATTGGTGGTTTAGATGAACAGGAAGTTTATTACAATATTTTCATGATGATCTCCTACCATATAGTTTCAACGGCTACATCCATCATTTCATAGATTCATGGATTACTTGGTGTAATGAGAGTGAAAATATTTTGACAGTTTCAACAACCATTGAAATTTTGTCATTTTGTGTCATATGAAACCATTTCACCCAATCATGTCAACATTACAATATTAATGTATTTATTTAATTTAAATGTACCCGTATCATATCCGTACATTTCGTTTTTTAAACTAGCTAACGTGAAAGAGGACTATGTGCGATATGCCGAGAGGATATTCAGCGTGTGGACGGAAGTAACATATAGGTATCATGCTTCTGCGAAATTTATTTTCGAATTTTAATAATTTGTTATATTATATAGTGAAAACTAATTGAAAACAATATACTGGCACTAAAGTACGAAAAAAGGTCGGTCTTCATTGATGAAAGCCAATTCAATTAATTAAGTATAAGTTTATATGGAAAACAAGCATAAACAACAAAATACGAAAGACTAAAAACTACAAACCCATCAATTCTAATGATCACATCTTCAATACTGAAACACCAAACGAAAATAATGACAATAACCGAAAAATATGGCAAGCTAGCCCAGAAGAAATAATGTAAAGTTTTTTCAGCAACAGGTCCATGTTGGTTTGCTGGTCTACATAGGATTTTCAGGTATTCTGCATTTCATACGTTTCAATGAAGTAGCAATAAAATTATTCAGGGATTATTTACATAATTGCTATCGATTCGTTGAATTTGATGGAATATTTTCAGAGTTCATTCGCGTCGAAAATGGAGTACACCAAGATTAATTTTAGGTACTATCTTGTTTATATCATACAAATTTGAATTTCATGAAAATCTACATCCACGTTTACGCTGATGATACTCAGCTGTACATAACATTTCCCGAAAATGACTGCGATATAGTCTGCGATGGAATAAATTTTAGTCTACAATCTACTGAACTCTTTCTAGAAGATCCAGTTGAATTAATACATGTAGCTTTTTAATATTGATACCGTTTGTGGGCCAACAGTTATATTGTATATACAGTGTGCGATTTGAAACCGCAACATCCTGTTATTATGGAACCCATGGACCACTTTTGGAAATAAAAAATTTCTAGTTAAAGCACTAGACGAGTTCTATTCAAAGATGTTAATAAATATGAATTATTCTTATTTTCAATGCCTTCTATGCTTTTCTTAAATGGTCGAAATTTCGAGAAGGACCATTAGGAATTTTTTTCTCAAAAAAGTATAACCTATTCAATTTGAGCCTGTTTTTAAACTCCCATAATTCAATTTTTGGCAAAATATGTCATACCTATTGGGTGTTAGTTGTATGATGACAAATTTTCAAATCCATCCGTTTTCGACTGACTATGTATGAAAGTCTATGAAGTTCAAAGAAAAGATGAAGTAGCAATTCAATGAAAGTGACATGTTAAAATGTTTGATAAAGTTGTCTCTATTTTAGCCAAAATCAACAAATCATAAGTTGAAAACGTGTAGGTATTTATTTCAAGAACAATATCCAACAACTAGAACAAATTCAAAAGTTTCCTGCTATTGAAGGTTTCAATATATCCCTCTTCACACGATATACCTTTTTAATTACGCCGTCTCAAATTTTGAAGGTACCTTTCTCAATTGGTTTGATTTTATTGCACCACACTTTTGATTTTTCCTCTTATGTAGTTCGTTTCAGTTTTGTGGTCTATTTGAATAAATACTTTCTTTCAAATATCACTACTGAAAACATCTTATATAGTAAGTTCTGATAATCGAGGGGGCCAATAAATGCAAGGACTGTTCCTTCAAATGTATCTTCCTCGAAATGTTTCATCAAGCTATTTCCATACAGCAATCACATTATGAATGAAGGCACCGTCTAGTAGAGATATAACAATTTTGCGATATTCAATACTTTCATAAATTCCGCATGGGCAAATTTTTCCCACAACTATTTTCGACATTGTCAAAAATAATGGTATGGGATGGTGAGCCAACATGAGACACGTTTACCATGAAGCAGTAGCCATTATCATCGAGTTACAGTGTGTTGCTGAAAAAACTGCACCTGAGTTTCCGAATTTTTGGTCGCCTTCGATTTGTTTTCGCCGTAGTCAGTAAGTGGATTTCAATTTATGTTTATATTGGTGTTAGGTATTCATTCGACCAGGTGAATATTAATTTCATTGTTCATATGTATTACGAGTTGATATTTTCCATTTTACCATGGGCCACAATTAGACACCAAGTTTGGGCCACCTCTCCGAAGGACACAGTAGGTACCCAATGAATCTGAAGGCATACATGAAATATCATGTTCCGGGTGTCCAAGAAATTATCTTGGCCAAAATTACAGGCAAGTTACTTCCAGAGTCAACGAACATGAACTTGCAGTCCGACAAGCATCTTCTACCTCGGCACTCTATGAATATCGTAAAGATACAGGCCACAAAATTGATTTGAAAACCATTAAAAACACATACACAATTGCCACCGAGAAAACTCTCCAAACTAGGACGTCTGGAAAATTGCTTCAAAATCGTATGCATAACGTCAAATTTCAGCAAATTTCAGGCACGGTTCAACCCAAACTTTCAGTTTCTATATGCCTGATATGTATATGACTCCAGAAGAAGGAATCATACAGCTAACTACAGAACGACTACGCTTATCCAAAAGATAATTCATTAAAAAAAAACATCGCACCTTTACGATAAAATAAGATATTGAACCAATGTATATAATTTGAATTTGAACCACAGAATCAAGCTCGACATCCCTCGACATAGAACTACATCATACTTGTTCTCCTTGAGCTATGTGATCACTCGCCTGGTAAAAAGAATTCAAAAGTCGGTGAATTGTGTGAATATAAAATTATTCAGAAAAGTGTTTTAAAAACTACTACTTTTACATGGAGTCAATATCTGCTTATTTGAATGATAAAACAGGATTTCAAATTAAACGTGATACCGTAAGTTATGTTATTTAGTAATAATAATTAATTTTTTTTTATTCCATAGGTGAAGTGTAAAAAGGCGTAGTTATACCTGCTGATTGTTATCAGGCAAAGTGCTACCTGTGCCTTCTTCAAGTGATATGACCAATTAATATTCCAAACACTTATAACTCAATTTGTCTAGACTAGACCTTTCAGGATAGGTACTTCCTTTCTCCAGATTATTCAGTACAGAAACTCATCCACCAGCGAAGGAATGAATGTTTGTAACGTCGCGTCGTTTCATTTGATATGTAAATGAATTCCGTTTTATGGTTCGGCACTCGACAGCGGCATATCTAGGGGATTTTCATCAATCTCGGAACATTATCCCCCTCTCAATTTTGTGTGTCGTCTTCATTATAACGTTCGAATTCTATTGACCAGGTCGTTTAGTCTCTTCACTATTGACGAGGGTTGTACCCATACTCGATCTCCATCTCTAAATCCAGCAGCTCGCACAAGTATCTCAGAGACTTCTGAGAGTTGCTCGTAAGGGTGCAACCGGTTGACAGAAATAACAATTTTAACAAACAGATTCAACTTCTTAGATTCTTTCGTACAGTTTGTCACCAACCATTCATAAATATTCAATACATGAACTTGAGATCATATCCTGAGCACTGATACCTATTGGACAGTGAGTGAGGAAGCCCAGAAAGCAAGGAATAAAGCTTTCAAAAGATACAGACTACATCATTCTAGGAAGGGTAATAGATCTAAAAGTAATATAGCTATTCTCAACTTTTTGTTGATCAGTAGCGATCCAGTCATTACGAGCAAAGGTGAAATAAAAAAGAATGAACTTGAAAAAATACCAGTAAAAGCTTTGTGATTGATGGAAGGGAAAGAAGAAGAAATTGATGATGATACCGATCTTGATTTCTAAAGTAAAGTATGTACATAACGTGTGTTATTTCCATTGAAGAAACTTATTGATTATCAAAATTTTCAATTCATAGTACCTAACCGCAATTCTCATTCCGCGTTTTTTTTATGCATTAGTTTTTTAATTGGCATCATTGTACCTCATACATGAATGAAAAAATCCTTTGTAAGGTGTTTTACCGTTTTCTGATTTATTGCCAACTTTTTGGTGTATCTTGCCCCACTGTGCGTCGGCTCATTTGTTATGTAAATGAGTTACGTTTTATGGTTCGGCTCTCGACAGCGGCATATCTAGGGGATTTTTATCAATCTCGTAACATTATCCCCCTCTCAATTTTGTGTGTCGTCTTCATTATAACGTTAGAATTCTATAGACCACGTCGTTTAGTCTCTTCACTATCGACGAGGGTTGTACAGCCATACTCGATCTCCTTCTCTAAATCCACCAGTATTGGCCTTTAGTATCAAGCCTTCATTCTATCACTAGTTATCTTCAATCTTCTTCTTGCAAATTCATGGATCCCAGTCAAGCTATCTCGCAATTCGTCTGCATAATCCTGTACCTCTTTTTCTTCAGCACTTGGTGAACCAAACACCAAGTCACAGGGCAAACGAAATTATCTCCCGAGGATAATGCTGGCTTGGGTGAGCTTTGTGGAATCGTGCATCAAGAATAGTGGAAGATATCGATCCCAGTTCTTTTGGTGCTCTTCTACTACGTTGGAAATATGTTCTTCCATAGTCCTGTTGAACCTTTCAACCATGACATCAGACTGTGGGTGGAGGGCAGTTGTTATGGTTTTGCTGATTCCCATCAATTCAGTAACTTCCTTGAATAAGTTCGATTCAAAATTTCTTTCTTCAAGAAAACGTTGTCCAATTCTTGTTATTATAAATAGTGTGTAGGTATAGCACTACCTTCTATTAGGAGAGATATACAGGGTGGGGCACCGAAAACGAAACAGATCAAATATCTTAAAAACACATTTGTTGTGAAGAAAAGGCAAAAACACGTCGATTTTATATCTAAAGGGGATATCTTCCTATCATAACCTCCACTGTCATATCTCTCCCCCTACCCATTGTTCACTATCACACAAACAATTTGAATAGGGAGAGTAGTAAGTGTGACAAATCATTGAAAAGGTAATTTCATAAGGAATTCAGCTATGTCAATTTTCGCTACCTAACTTTCTATTTTGCCACCCCTTGCGGGAAAAACAACTGATCCCTATTCCGAAATATTATACTTCATTTGCAAGCTAATTTGACATAAATTCGGTAGAAAATTATGATTTTTTTGTCAATACAGACAACAAGATGGCGGCGAAATGAACCATAATTACAAATTTCGTCCGCCATCTTTGAGCCACAATATTGTTTTTTGCATAGATAATTTCCGACCCTGAAAACTACCACTTATCACGTTTGAATCAAACCGGACCATATTTTAAATCTTAATTCTTTACCGCCATTTTGGAGCCGCTATTTTGTTTTTTTCCTTAGAAAAATTCCATAATGCATTGTCACCGAATTTATATAAAACTAGCTTGCAAATGAAGTATCATAATTTGAAATACGGATCAGTTGTTTTTCTTGCAAGAGGGCTCAAAATAAAAAGTTAGGTACCGAAATAATGATAGGACGATGTCCCCCTTGGATTAAAAATCGACGTGTTTTTGCATTTTCTTCACAATACATGTGTTTTGAAGATATTCGATCTGTATGTAATAGGAAAATGAAGTTGATAAATACCAAACCATATCGAATCAAGTGTTCATTTGAAATGAGAAGCATTTGGTGCACATACTGATTTCAATGGCAGTTAGTTACTCCATTTGTTCCATTCTATCGGAAATTTTATGATGTTTGGAAAAGTGGGTAGTTCCATCGCAACTGAGCGGTATGTCAGTTGGGAGTAGGCCACTCAGTTGATAGGTGCATTTTCAGCATAATATCTATCAATCTTGTGAGTTTCAGAATTCTCGAAAGGAAAGATATGGGGACGTTTCCATGAGAAGTGGGACTAATTATGATTTTTCAGCACTGCCAATTTTTCAGGAGATAGGTGTATTAGTAGTAATTTGGCAATCCTAAACACGACTCCGAAAAAATTTCAGGCCAATTTTGCTCCCTAATAAAACTTTCCGGAGAAATGAGTTGTCCCATCACTGCTGGCGTGCAGTTTATATCACGTACAGTGAAACAAATTGAAATTTTTCAGGATTGAAAAATTTCCAGGAGACAGGTGCACTAGCAGTAATTTGGGGATTCTGAACACGAATTCAAAGGAATTACAGGCCAATTTTGACCCCTAATGAAACTTTCCGGAAAAATGGGTGGTTCCATCGCTACTGGCGTGCAGTGAATATCACGTGGTATGACCCCTTTTGTGCAGGGCGTTCATTTCTAGTGTTTCTATCAATTCTGTAAATTTCATGCATCTACGTAGAAAATGGAAGATACGGGGGCGTTTCCATGAAAAGTGAAAACAAATTTAATTCTTCAAGACTGAAGACTTTTCAGGAGACAGACGCACTAGTAGTAATTCAGGAATCTTTATCATGAATCCGAAAGAATTTCGAGACAATTTTTCCCCTAATATAACTTTCCGGAAATATGGGTAGTTCCATCGCTGTTGGGGTGCAGTGTATGTCTTGTAGGATGACTCCTTTTGTGCAGTGAGTTAATTTTCAGTGTTCCTATCTATCCATAGTTCTACGTCGAAAATACGGAAGATACGGGGGCGTTTCCATGAGAAGTGAAACAAATTAGAATTCCTCAGGACTGAAAATTTTTCAGGTGTACTATTGGTAATTAGAGGATCCCAAACACGATTCTGAAGGAATATTGGACTAATTTTGCCCACTACTATAACTTTCCGGATAAATGGGTGGTTCCATCGCTACTGGCATGCAGTATATATCACGTAAGATGATCCTTTTTGTACAGTGAGTTCATTTTTAGTGTTTCCATCAATTCTGAAAATTTCATTATGCTACGTCAAAAATTACGGAAGATACGGGGATGTCTCCATAACAAGTGAAACACACTGTTTATAAAGATGAAAATATCATAATTCCGTATTGTTGAAATAGTGGCATACAGTGGTCTCTGTAACCTGCAAACGCAATAGTTCCAATAACTTTTTTTTGTAATTTGAAGACTTTTATCGAACTAGTCGCATTGCCCCATAAAGTTATACCATAAGCTATGTGAATGAAGAAATGCATAGTAGGTATTTAACAAAACATACGTACTCACAAATCTTCTCATTTGTTCCATAATGGAAATTGCACTAGACAATTTAGAACAAAGTTGGTCAATAAGTTTTGAACAGTTTAGGAAATCATCGAGAGTAACACCCAGTAGTATTTGTTGAAAAGTTTAAACGACTTGTTTTAGCCTCGTTAAGTTTCAAGCAATTAGTAGAGAACCAGTATCTCGTTTTTCTCTCATTTGGGCACACATTTGCAGAAGTTGAGTGAATCAATGTCAGTAAATCATATTCAAATGATTGATTCCATGTGGCAAAAAACAGCGTGATTTATAGGCTCAAATTTAGATGTGCTTTCATTTGAGCTGATACATTGTTTACTATTTCATAAATACGATTCAGGAAGGTTCAACGGTACCCCTCTGATGCCATAGCGGTGGAGCTTTTCGTTCAGTAGAAGTTCATGTTTGACTCAGTCGAACGCCTTGCTAAGGTCGCAAGGGCTTATGGATGTCCGGCGACCTCCTTCATGGTCCTCCACTATGTACTCCACCACTATGGAGATATCCTGTATGGTTGATCGATTTCTATGAAATCCATACTGGTTTTCATGCGGTAAATTAGGTTTTTCGAAGTAGAGCGATAAACAGGTTTTAGAATTTTTTTAGAATTTTTTTCCAAGAAATGCAATTATTCAAATTGCGAAAATTATCAGGTGTATTGAAATCACTTGTTTTGTGGATTGAAATACCTTTGCTATACTTGAATATATCAAGAAAGACTCACTCGGCTGTGCATGCATTGTAGAGTTTCTCCAGCGGTGAAACTAGTAAATCAAATTTTAGTGTTTATTTCAAAGATATCTATAGCTTGGGAATATATTGCATGGTCCATCAATTGATAACGTTGATTAGGTTATACATAGATTTTTGTGCGTATTTTCCCTCGGAGGGACTCATAGATTGTAGAAGTAGGTCTAGTGAGCCACAATTTCGTACTCAAGATGCTATTCAGGTAAAAGTTTACCTAAGAACCACCGAAAAAAAATTGATCAGCAGACTGAGAAGAGATAATTTCAGTTGATAACAGTGAGGACTCAACTTCACAGAAGTCGTCTTCAGAGATTCTTCGCTAGCGAAAAGAACCAAATCCTCGCTCATGAAGAGGGGTACTGACGAATACGGTCTCTTTGGCTAATAGGAAACAAATTTGCAGTAAACCAAAACATACTCATCCACAATTTGAGGATATGGTACTACGGTATGCCAGCTACAGTCCCGTTTAGAAGTATGATACTCACCCTAGAGGCACGTAGGCACAGGAATCATTTGCCAATGATAATCGCATTTAAAAGGAAAGGGTTCACTGTGGGGAGTTGGCATGTCTCTACAAATCATGGTGCTGGACCACCTGTCTCAACCACTATGATGAGGAGCACTAACGCCTCTGCGGATACGCAGAAGGGTGGAGAAAGTTCTTGAGGACAGTCACTGATAGGCTAAACGATGGTATATGTCTACAGAAACAGGCTACAGTCAGGCTAGGGAAGATTGAGGTATGCCAGCAATAGCTACAGCGCACCGGGATGTTGTACGCAGCGAGATTGTAAACGGGCTTCTTTTGATGAAAAGGAAAGATCCAGTAGTAATTTCAGAATAGCGCGAACGCATCCATCAATGTTGATAGGAACCGTGATCATATATGCCAGAGTACCGTGATATCCGTTGGTTCCCATTTGAATCTGGAGAAATTCTACTATGAATTTTGCATATATGTTTGATAGATGTAAAACAATATCTATTGAGATTTCATCCAGGGAAGTAGTTGTACTCTTATCGGACATATGTCCTACAATCTACACAAAGTTATAATAATTTCTGAAGAGATTTTTATGGGGCGTTTTACAGTCACTGGAACATTATTGGTCCTTGAAGTGAAGAAGTATGGTTTCCGGGCTTTGAAGTATCTTACATATTTACATATACCTCCATTATATATAATTTAGGAGCTGGTTTCATCGTAAGCATAGTGATCTACTAATTTTTTCATAATTTGATTCACTTATTGAGCGCTAATATCAACACAAACGATCAAAACCATATTAGTGACTATCTCATTACAGTCAGTGGATGTCGAATGTACCGCTGATGAAATATATAAGCAATATAAGCATATGAGTAAATAGTCGATTATAAATAAATAGTTTGCCGAATTAGTCTTAAGTTTTCACCCAAGCTTTATTAATTATACCACTGCCATCAATCCTATTTTCCATATAGAGTATCTGTATCTATTACTCTGATTTATATACCTAATAAATCTTGAGCACACGTACAATAAGGATTGATGAATAAATCACAAATTTTATTCATTTCCAATTCTATACTTGATAACCCATTACATCGAAATTGACCTCAATACAAACTTTAATGTCCTGTTCCCCCATATCCAATAGCTCCATTGTGTACATATGCTACACCTAGTCCTGTGGCAACTCTTCCTGCATATCCTGTTCCCGTTCCATATCCCGCCACGCTGTATCTCAGGTAACCTGCAGGTATATTTACGGGAACTGAGGTAACGATTTGTTGAACAAGTGGTTGAGGATTGATGATGTCTACTCTCGACTGAGAACTGGTGGCTGTAGGAACACTGTGTACCGCAGTAGCTACAAAAGTAGGGGTTGCCGGGATAAATGGTGAAGCTGATGATACTGGGGTAGTGTCTATTTGTGATGCACTCAGTCCAGCTGAAATTCCATATTGACCTCCATATCCTGTGAAACTCAATCCTCTTCCATATCCTGTGGAGCTTGATTCAATTGCCAAATTTCCTGGCTTAGCAGAGGCCACCGTGAATATCAAACAAATGATAAAGTATTGGTACATCTTGTTGTGAACTGCTATAATACAAACAATCTAATGAATGTACAATCGTATATCGTGGCACTTTATATACAATCCTGTGGAAGAGACTGTACCTCAAATGATCATACGTAACATGATATAACCTACCATTTTTTTCATTCACTATGAAACTTTATCTTCTTCTCAGTAACTACATTTTTTTATATAGGTGATCTGGGTTGCTTAATGATGGTGTCAGGTTTGTTTCATTCGTTAATTTGTTAATTCAGCTGATAATATAAAAATCATCATGTTCTTTTAAATTCCTTAGTGCATTTTATTTAAATTTCATGAACTAATAAATTCTGTAGCCAGACTGATCACACTTTGTATTGAGATATGAGGACGACATTAGATATTCGAAACATGAAACAGAAAAAATAACTTTTAGGGTAATGGAAGCGCTTTTAAGGTGGCGTATGGATACAGTCCATATAAAAAAAACTCAAGACTCATTTGGCAAACTCTTCAATTTTTTATGGGGTAATAAAAAAGAAAGTAATAACCGGATGGTGAAGGATTAAATTGGCGATTATAACTGCTCACGTAGCATATTTTCAATAGTAACTGCCTGCTTTTTATCTTTACAGGTTACCGGTTGTTTTCATGTATATTACTGAAAATGAAATTTGACTTTATCCACCAATTTGAACAGTAAAAATATTAATGAATTATGGAGCAACTAGTAAACAAATTTTTTTTGCAGCCTAATATTTGAAAAATTTGTTAGTAACATTGTCTGTGGTCACAATGAAATAAGCATTTAAAAGAACTAACTGGTCAATGAATGTCATCACAATTGGACAGTATCAGCGATTCGTTTTGCGAAGCTCTACGATATTTATCCCATTTTGCCTTTTTGGCTACCTTTTAATGAAGGTGATCGAAATATTATTTGGATCCGTGTTACGAAGAAACTCTATGATAAGTTCAAGAGTTCAAGTTATAGAGTTGTTTTTTGACGATGATTTCAATGATCTCACCAATTATCAGAATAATAGAAATAGGACTAAAGTTATTGACAGTGGTTCCTTTCTTCAAAACAGGTATGACAACAGAAGCAGTCGGGAAAGTTTCTGTACAAAAACAGTCATTTATCAGGGAAGCTAGAGGTTCGGCAAAAATATCTGCCAGCGATTTGATAATTTTGCTATTTAATTAATAAGTATCAGTTACGTTAGAATTTTACAGACCAAGAATAACTATCATACGAGGACTTAGCATAAATGAATGTACCGGAGTTTATAAGGTTTTCAAATAATAAGTAGGTTCATAGGATATGTGAGGTAGTGAGCTTATAATCTTCTCCGAAATTGTAGCTAAGTAGTGAATTGTTCACCGAAATGTTTGTTTTTAGCGGTTTTTTCTGTTTCTTATTTCCTTCATGATTCAACAGGTTCCAACTGTCCCTCATAACGTCATTGGATTTCAACAGATAGTCATTGAAAGTTTTCATCTCACAATTTCTTATTTTAGTCTTAAAATCACCACTCAGTATCTTATAAGCATTCATGTAACACACATCTTCATAAACATCAAGTACGGTTTTTATAGCGTTTAAAGTGTCACACATTTTTCCCAGTTCGTCGTTCATTTATTGAACTGGTTGCTTTTTAGTTACGTTGTTGTCTTTCTTCATATGGAAGTACTTACTACTAGACCATTCAGTAGATCTTGAAATTTTTACATTTAACATCAGGGGTTGAAATATAATTAACAAAGAAACTCCAGTCAAATTTTATCAGTTGAGATCTCAATTTCAATAAACCTTGTCTATGAATTGGACGAATCCAACGAGACTCATAATTGATTTTTGATGACATGTTATTTACGGTAAAATATTGCCCGCGATGGTCAGATAAGCACGGCTCTGATACCCCAGAACTGTGAAGCGCCTTATCTATCTATATTAGTCACTACATTATCAACTCGAGTAACAGTAGTGGGAGTTACACGTGTGAATTCAAATATTGTGGTATGTTAATTGAATGACTCTGCTACAGCAAAGTTCACTTCGAAAACACCAGTTAGTATCACCTTGGATTTTTCAACGTTAAGGATTTGGAGGGGAATTTTCAAATGAATCTAGAGATGTACTAAAGTTCCCATTGCAAGATCTATACAAACAAACAATGTTCTATATTTTTTCTGAATAGAACCGCTCTAAAATAATCGGTTTACACGAAATATTGTTTTTGACAGATCTGCTGAAATTACCAGCTAGGTAGTAACCATGAATATTTACTGTTGAAAGATATTCTGCCGATTGGCAATGTTCAGATATGCAAAGAACATCATATTGACATTTATGTTAAAAAATTTGAATTTCATCTAGCTTATTTGCCAGACAGCGGACATTTATGTGATAGACACTCACCCTTCCTGAATTAAGACACATTCGTTGTATGAACAACATTGGACGATGGAGAGTTCAAACTTATTTCTTCTTCCTTTGATTCTAGTGAAAAACATGTTTATATAAGCTCCCTGAGACCATATTTCAGGATTCATCGTAGCATTGAAGTTGGATAGTTAAGAGCCTTTTCATTGATATGGAGCTTGGAACTCCAAGGCAGAGTTCTTGGCCCGTTAATATTTTTATTATTTATCAATGACCTTCCCAGTTACCTGACTGACGCTAAAATTCTCCTGTTTGCAGATGATACATGCACAATTATATCAGACAGAAATGAAACTGCACTTACTGGAAAAATTGCCAACACATTGAATCAATTTCAAGATTGGTGCTTTCGAAACAGATTGATGATGAACATAAAAAAAAACTGCTTGCATTGAATATTACTCCACTTTCAGTATACCATCAAACTGTTATATTTCTTTCGACAGTAACCTCCCATGGGAAGAGCAAATTAATGCTGTAAGCAAGAAAATTAATGTTTTTACTTATTGACAGTCTTGAAATCCATGCTAGATAGGGATACTCTATTGAACGTATATTATTCATATGCATATTCTTCAATTGCTTACAGTATTATTGTCTGGGGACAAGGACGCAAAATACAAAGAGTGTTTGTATTGCAAAAAAAGGATAATTCGACTCATATTTGATCTAACTTTTCAAACTTCGTGCGCAACATATTCAGAGACAAGAAAATTCTAACGGTGATTTCTATCTATCTTTTGAAGTTACTGAGCAATACTTATCGAATCCAACATAAATTTACAAAAAATAATGATATACATAAGCATGACACGAGAAACAAAAATGACTTATTGCTCCGAAGAGCAAAACGGAATTATCGCTGGGGCTTATCATTTCAATAGGCTTCCCAGCCATACTTAAAAAACAGTCCCACATACGAAGTCTTTAAATGTAGGTTGAAACACTTCCCAGCAAATAATTGTTTCTATGATTTGGGGAAGGTTGATGATTTTCTCTCCAATAATTGATTGAAATGTAATTTTTTTAACTAATTTATTCTGTACAATGTCAATGTAATTGTATTTGTTCTGTCTCGCATTTCTTGAATAGTCTTAGCTGTTATATTAGTTTTTTATGTTTCATGTTCCACTAGTTTACATCCATACTGACTCGTCCAATCTATTGTACTAAAGTGAAAAGGATTTAATAAAACATTACATCACAATTAGAAGTAGGATATTTGGAATAAGTGTTCGCGTAGTGAACAGTCTCCGTGTTACGAAAAAAACTGAGATAATGATAATATTAATTTTTCGAAGATGCTGAAATTGGGCATAAAGAAACGCCATCTATTCAAAAAAGGAGTACGGTATCTGGGCTACGTATTTTCTGGAAAGAAGGAGCAGTAGAGAAGCAGAAAATCGTATTCATTAAGGAATGACCAATTCCAAAAGACATGCACCAGCTTCGGAGTTTTCTTGGTCTTTGCTGGATTGCAGAGGAGAAGGAGTCGACCATTCATAGAATCACGGCAGTAGATGATTACTGCATTGACAACAAGATCCAGAAAAACAAAGGGAAAGTCCCAGATCCCACTTTGGTCATCGTCTAAAAAAAGGGTATTTGAAGACTAATTCAGCAGGAAATAGCAAATTATTCGTCAGCCTTTAAATCCTACTGAACCCAAGAGTTCTCCCTTACCCTGGACAATGGAGTCCTGAAGCATGTAAATATGTGAAAGACAGTAAGTACCCCAAGAAATCCATGATGGGGTCCCTGGAGGACATCTGGGAGTGACAAAGGCCCTCCAAAAAGTGTGGCTACAGTTTCACTGGGCCAGTTACCAAGCTGACGTCAAAGACTGGTGCAGTAAGTATGCTTTATGTGCTGCCAGCAATGAACTTGGAACACGACCCAAGTACCCGATGCTTCAGTCCAAGTTAGGCATACCATAAAAAAGGATCGCCGTTGACATCGCTGGCCACCCCGAGGAAAACCGAGGGTCTTTCATTTTAATGTGTTTTCTCGTATGCTGGAAATTACAACCAAGTTCGCACCCTCTGATTACCAGAGGATTAGGAAATTAAGTAGTCATTGTCCTTGTACCTAAACTGGCAGAAAGGTCTACATGGAGTTACTGGAGAGGAGTCACGAGACCTCTTTTTCTCGCTAGCGCACTGTATGACCTTCAAATGTCCACATGCATCGCCGTGGTATTCTCTAAGATGTTCGATCAAATCCAGGAACAGAATCCAGAAATTGGAGAGATGCTGCATCTGAAGAAGAGCCAGAGAAACACCTACCGCCTGGTTACCAAGAAGCATTTTCGAAATAAATCAACGTATGAAGATGTCTGGAAATGCCTTAACCAAACTAAAGAAAATAATGGTGGATCAAAATCTTGTGGACCTGCCAATCCCAAAATTGTTACAATACACAATAGGTATTCAGACGCCTTTTTCTGTCGATACAAGAGAAATGGTTTGTTATTATGCCGCGTTTATGACTGTCATACAATTCGTAAGAAAGGTGTATGAAATATGATTTGATGCTATTTTGCAAAAAAAAAACAAAAATTATAAAACTTTCCAGTTTAGTACCCAAAGTACATTGAATGTTGAAGAAAAAATTGATAAGACAAAATTAGCAAGTTTTATCGATATATGATATCAACTGGACACAACTCATTTTACATGTAAAATGACAATCGTCAATTTTTTATGAAATTTCAATATATCGTAGATCATAGCATCACTATTATCTAATCCAATTTACATTACGGTCCTATGATCAGTTTTCGAGCTACATGGTGTCAGAATTTCGGTTTTGCTGTTCAGATTTTTTAATTCCTGTGTTCTAATAATTCAAAATCAATATTTCTCAGGCATGAACTCACCCCGTCGATATTGTAGCTCATGAATTCCTTCATTTGAATAAAGAAAAATATTTCACGAAGAAGGCAAGACATTATTCATAGAAATGAATAAATATCGATATAATTATGAAAAAAAGGTGGATTACGTAATCCAAGTCTTCCGCAAAGAACCTTTACTATGGGTACTGTCCAACAACAATTGTCGAACATGAAACAAGTACTGCTCCCTACGACCATTGGATTATATCTGTTGAATATTTGGCAAGGTTCTTTACAAGAACTACTTTGCAATAATTTTCAAATATCAGATCTAAAATTCATTTTCGACAATATTCGGGGAACACCTCCGTACCGAGTTCATGGTCCTTGCCAATCATCAGTGAAGGCTAGTTCAACCCAATTGAATCAAAAAATCCTTTCAGCGTTATTGGGAGTCCCTAAGACAAATACTGAAGCATGTATTCAGCGTTATCTCTGAGTTCCAGAAAAAGCACTTCGACTTCGTGTCGACTACAATATGAAGTCATCAGCATTATGAAGAGGAGCGATACAACTTGACGAAAGACCATTGAACTCTTTATGAAAAACGATTGACTACGAAACCCAAATCTTCCGCGAAAAAACTATACAATAAGTACTATCGTCGACAAATATATCATATAATGGTAAATAAAAATAGTTTTTCATAAGGATTGTGATGCGAGTATAATGAACACCATTTTATTTTACGATCCAGAAGAATCTATTGTCAGTGTGAAATTCTTAATGTTTTTAATGTGAAGGTTGGATATAACCCTTTGAAAGTCGACTTCATATGTTATCAAGCCCCGCACGTATTTTATGTTGGAATGTCCGTATCATTCTGATAATGTTATTATAAATTACCTGTCAACGGCAAGGAATTCATATACATATTCCTAACATTTTCACACAGTTGTCATTGATAGAATGAAATATTGTTACATCCACCAAACATGTTAAAGGATCGTGAGCATACCTTGCCAAATGATATAACTTTTTTTTCTATTCGTGAAATCGTTGGATAGTTAATGTCATAAATCGAACAAAGTTCGATAACTGTGATTAAAAAAATGTGTAACGTTCCTCCAGGAGGACAATATTTGCAAGTGCTGATTGTAATAAAGCCATTGAATATCATCCTTCATTTTGTTGGAAATGACCACCTGCATATATGCATGTTTCTAGGCCATTTTCTCTCATCGGTTCTAGGATGGGTCAAACAACAATAGACTCTTTGTACAAATGAATGACAGATGTAATTCAATGTGCGTATAGGGAAGTAGTTTGATTTATATCAGATATGTGCCTCATTTTTTCACTTTATGGAAATGTGAAGGAAGAACGGTATTTTCGGCCGTAGTCGAAATTATTAATTTTGAAATTGTTGCATTTCAAAATTGTTTTTTCCGTTAAACGGCTGTCGTCCCCCTACGATCGGCAGACCTCAGAAGTAGAAACTTGTGCCAGTCAAGGATTAACGAGGTCTTACCTTTTAACGTGCGATTCCTAGCACGAAGCCAGTCACCATGCTGGGAACCGAAACCACGCCCCTGTGATTGAGAGGCATGCGCTCTATCATCACGACCACTACGGCCCGGTTGACATCCTTTTCCACTACAACGGTCTCTTCAATCAGTCAATATGGAAAACTCCAAGTGGGTCGAATTTGAAAATTCAGTAGTTTACTATTGTGGTTGGGGGATATCCGGTTGGAATAATTTCGAAAATTTAGCACGTTCGGTTGTAACGTGAGTGGATTCTAACTCTCTTATTTTGAATGGGCTTAACAGGCCGTATTTTTTATGTCATACCACTATTGGAATTTATGGGCTGAAACGTAAAAACAAATAAGACTAGTACTACCTACTTGAATTGATAAAGAAAAATTCAGATTCGTATTTGAGAAAATGGAGCTGACGGTGGCGCCCAGAGAAAAAATACACTGAGGAAAATTTTTATTAACCGTAGTTAGAATTCCAATAACCATAGCAAGAAACTACAATATCATAGGGTACAAGCGAGCTATCACCTGTGGTTATAAAGTCGACTTTGCTGATTATAACTCACTTGGGATAAATAGACATTGTCGACTAACGTAGTTTCTCGAACTTTGCTACCGCTATGGAGTGCATTTACTTGTGGCCAGTGGACAATGTTTTTGTAGTTGCTGGTAAACTTTGCTACCGCTAGCGAGTGCAGCTACGTATGACTAAAAGGTATTGCTGTAGTCAATATCATCATTCATGTTGTACGTATGCTATGGTAACACATATTTGTATTTCTGTATCTGTATAGTTTTCAATGAAAAATTATTGCAAAAAGTCTGTCAGAATATGTTCTCTCTCTCTCTTTCTGTTGTGTTTGGACCTTGCTCCCTATTGGTGCACTCGTCCAGCACTCCCTCTATTGCGTAATTGCTAATAGAGGCTTCGTCCTGTGGGTTCACGAGTCTTGCTCTAGGCAAATGTTTACCCATGTGAATTGTATATAAGTTTGCTGGTGTTCTACTGTTCCACTTGTGACCTGTTGTTCGTTTTCTTCTTTTCTCTTTTTCTGCCTCGTTGTATTTCTTCTTGTGTGCTAGAATGTTAGTTAGTGGACAGATAGCACAAACAAGGGGTTATATTTTATGACTTTTCTTGTTTCGGAGTAGCGGCGAAACATTTAACAACCCGAAAGCTGCCTCGGATAAACAAGAACCCAGGAGTGGTATGAGAAAAAGTAGGAATTTCCAGTTGGAACTATCTTTTTATTTTTTCTTGCTTTTGTGTTAAATATACTGGCTTATATTTTACTACGATTATAAGTTAAGAATTTTTGTATCCAATCAATGATTTGTTTAGTTAGATGTCTCAATACTATGGTCATGTTCAGAGGGGGTGGGACTCCGTTTTCTATAAATTTTGTATACATGTTCAATTCTGGGATATTACTGATAGGACAGTCGAAAAAGATGTGATTTAATGTGTTTTCCTTTCCACATTCACAATGTGGGGTGTCCTTTACTCATATTTTAAATAAATGTTTGTTTGTCATACAGTGTCCTGTTTTCATTCTAATTATTGTTGTTATGTGTGTTCGACTCATAAATGGATAATTATAGTACCATAGTTGTTGTGGGAAGTCTGTGTGTATGTTTGCGTAGGTTTTTCCTTTGTTCTAAATGTCATGTTTCCATTGTCTAAAGAATTGATTGTTAATGTATGATTTTACGTGGGGGAGGATAGCTTTTTTGTCCAATTTTATATCCATTGGGATGTTGAGAGTTGTTCCTAATTTTGCTAAGGTATCGGCTTTCTCATTTCCCTTTATGTTTTCATGTCCGGGAATCCATGTCATTAAAAATGTTGTATTATTTTTTGATGCAAGGCACGCTATTTGTTTGATATTCATGGTTATCTAGTCCATATGTGATGTTACATTATTGCTTTTGATTTTATAAAGAGCACTTTTTGAGTCTGTTAAGATTAGATTGCTTTTCAAATTACTTTCAAGACATACCATCATTCCCTTATGTATAGCAATTAATTCTGCATCACATATATTTGTAATATTATGAAGCCTAGAAGAAAAAGAATAATCTATGTGTACCCCAATTCCTACTTTATCATTTGTTTTTGATGCATCTGTATATATCAGATTAAATTCGTTATATTTTTCTATTTCATTTTGGAATAGTATTTTATTAAAGTTGTTATTTTTAGTTATTTGAAGATCTACTGTTTGTATTTTATGTACGTATACTGCATAGTCAAAACTGAATTTGGGTATAATATTATTTTTGTAAATATATTTATCATAGTAATTGGTTATGTGTAATGCTGTTATTAAATATGGCGTGTCCTTTTTTTTCCAATATCCTTGTTTTTGTTCACATATCTCGCTTGATGTTGATGAATTGTTTATTATTGGTGGGCTGTAATCAAATCTTTTTATGCCAAATTTATTTGCTAGCCATTTACATCTATATTCTTAAGTAGTTTCTCCTGTTTCGGCAAGAAGAGCAGTGATTGGAGTTGATTTCATACACCCTGTAATTAGTCTCATTGATTGGTTTTGAATCTTATCAAGTTTATCTGGTTATTTTTTGTACATGGCTTCATTAAAATGGTGCCATAATCGAAATGAGTCTTTATCAGCCCATTGTATGCCATTATCATGGTTTTGGATCTACTCCCCACCACACTTTGCAAAAAAAATGTAATACATTGATTCCTTTACTGGCTTTAATTGCAATATTATTTATATGTTTGTCCCACTTTAAATTCGGTGTTAATATTATTCTCAAGTATTTGATTTCTGTTTGTATTTTGTCCGATGTTTATTTGTGGTATTACTGGCTGTTTTCTTCCGGGTTTAAACCATATTGCTTTGCTTTTTTTTGCGGAAATTTCAAAGTCGTGTTCTACCATCCATTCATTAATTATTTTTAATGTATAGTTAATGTTTGTATTCATTTCTATTACATTGTTTCCTTTTGTCAAGACTACTAGGTCATCTGCGTATGCTTTTAGTTTGCTATGTTGTGGTATGTTTGAGAATAATGATCTTAAGTATATGTTGAGAAGTAATGGGCTCAACGGAGAGCCTTGTGCCAATCCTCTTGTCGAAATACCCGGGCCGTGGATTTCACCAGTGTTATCTTTTACATAGTTTTCCCTGCTAGATAGTATTATGAAGATTAGATTTGCCATGTCTGTTGGTACATTATATTGTAAAAGATAATTGTATAATTTGTATATGTTTACGTTATCATATGCTGACTTTATATCTAAACATACAGCCAAGACAGTTTGATTTGTACTGAATGAAAGCTATTTGCATGTAAGATATTATGTATGCTAGGCAGTCCGTGGTTCCCATTCCTTTTCTAAACCCCATTTGGAATTGTGATAATATTTTTTGGTTTTCAATTTGCCATTCTATTCTATTTCTACACATTTTTTCTAGAATTTTCAGTCCACAAGCTGACAGGGCTATTGGTCTGTAACTCGTAGGATCGGAAGGATCTTTGTTAGGTTTCAAAAAAACGATAATTACATATTTTTTCCAGGAGATGGGAAGTGGAATTCCTCGCAGTATTTCATTGTCAATAATTTTATTTTTGCATTATTTGGTAGATTATCGAGCATTGAGTATGTTATTTTCTCTATCCCCGGACTTGAAAATTTAGTAATTCGCATAGCATTTTCCTGTTCTACTGATGTAAAAGTTTCTGATTCTTCCGTTCCGTTTGTTATTTCAAATTCTGGGAATATATTACAGATTGAGACCATACTTTCTGCCATTTTATCATCTGGTAGTTTTTTTTCTAGTTGTGATTTTATCTTATTTGAAAATTTCCCTATAGTTTGCCATACATACGATATATTTGTTTCCCTATTTATTGACTCACAAAAGGTTTTGAAACTTTGTTTCTTTTTTTTAAGAAATTTTCTGGTCTGTGCTTTACATTTTTTTGCTTCTATGTAGGTTTCTAATGTTAACTTCTGTTTAAATTTTACTATACTTTCTCTTCTGCTATTTATTGATTTTTCACAATCATTATCCCACTTGGTCTTTTATTTGTATTTGTTTTACTTCTTGGAATTGTTAGTTCTGCAACTTTGTTTATAATATGTTCTAATTGTTCATAGTTATGTATGTTACTTTTTTCTATTTCTGTACAAATTTTTTCAGTATATTCTTCCCAAGTGGCCTTTCTGAGTAGTCGTTTAGTTTCGTTATTCATCTGTGTTTTGATATTTTTATTATTATAATGACATAAGGTGGGATAATGATCACTGTTACCGCTGTCATCTAATACCAACCAGTTGCATTTTGTTGCTATTGTATTAGTTACAATGGTGACATCCAAGGGTCCGGGATTTTCCTCTGGGTTACTAATTCTGTTTGTAGTTCCATCATTCAATATGACTAAGTTCTCTTCATCTAATAATATTTTGAGATTTCTGCCGTTCCTGTTAGAATTAAAACTTCCCCATAATGGGTGATGAGCATTGATATCTCCCATCCATATTATGTCTCCTGATAATCCTTCAATAATATCTTTCATAGTATGTGTTGATAAAGTGTTGTTTGGTGTGTTATATATATTTATTATATTCAAATTATTTATTTTTATCATAATACTCTGACATTGTTCGCTCTGCAACGTTGAATCCAGTTTTACAGTTTGGTATTTTATATTTCTCTTAATGAGTGTAGCTATTTCTCCGTATCCATCTGTTCTGTCTTCCCTAATTATATTATAATATTTGATTTGAAGGTGTTGTTCCAGTTTTAGCCAGGTCTCATTGAGAATGCTTATATCTGGGATGTGTTCCCTGATCAATTTAATCATATTGTGATAATTCGAAAGTATACTGCTGATGTTCCATTGTAGGATGTGTAAACTGTTTGGATCCATCGTTGATTGCCCCATTGTCCTAGTATTCATCTGGAGGGTCATAATCATTTGATAATTTATTTAATTGATAATGAGTATTAATCAGGTGTATGATTTTTGATTTATCTTCATTTGAGGTTTGAGTAAATTGCTTGTAAAATTCTTGAATTATATTTTGTTCAGTTGTATTATTATTGTTTTGGTTTGCAGTTGATGGCCTGTTGATTCTGTAATTTATATTTCTTTGATACGTTTCTTCTGAACTTGAATCAGTTCCCTGTCTTTCTCTATTTATCGCCCTTCCCCGTGGTGTTAGAGAAGGTTGTCCGTTTGGGTATAGTAATTGTTCTCGATGACTGTTTACATCATAACCTTGTTGTCTTGTCATACCTTTCAGTTTTTTTTGGTCTGTTTCTGTGATTTTGCTATAAGTTCTTCTATTATTCCTAATATTTGTGTTGTGTGCTACTTCTTGTCGTTGACTAATTATTATGTTATTGTTAGTAGTTGATTGAATATTGTGTCGTATTTCTGGATAATCTTGTGCCCTTGTTATTATTTCCGTGTTTCTTGTGGGAAAGAACTGTGCAGCTTCGTAAAAGGAAATGTTTTCAAATGCCATATTTTTTCAAATTTTTTTTGTCGGTCAAATTCTTTGCAAATCCAGTTTGTCGATTTATGTTCGAGACTTTTACAATGGTGACATTTAATTGTATTACATTCATCATACATTTCATTCGATTCATGAATTTCTGCACAATTGAAGCATTTCCTTTTACTTTTGCATTGTTTTTTAGTGTGTCCAAATATCAGACAATTGTAACATTGTGTGACTGGGGGGATGTAAGGGGTTATGTTGTATGTCATGTAGCATAAGTCAATGTTTCTAGGTGATATGACACCTTCAAAAGTTACCAAAATTGTGGTTGTTGGTTTGTACTGTGTTGTTCCATTGTCATGTACTCATCTGTTTAGTCTCCTAACTTCGATTATTCCGTATGTACTGCCAATCATACGTTTTAAGTCTTGTTCTTAAAGTGTGTAGTAATTTTTCTTACTATTCCTTTGCATGTCACTTGATTATATGGTATATAAATGTTGTAACCTTTTTGTATCATTTCTGGGTTTTGAACAAATTCATTTGCTGTATCTTTATTTGTAAAGTCTACTCCTATTTTATTAGCTCCTTTTGATTTAATTTTAATAATATCCTTTAATTTTAAATCAAATACTTCTTTGGCAATTTTGAGATGGTTGAATTTCCCTATGTTGTTTTCCGACTTTTCGGTGGCTTCAATTATTACCGTGAATAGTCTCATAGCTCTATCTTTATAAAAAAGTGTTCCTCTGTTTTTTGTCAATTGATTGTTTTGCTCTTCATTGTCGTTTTTTGTCAATGGGGGTTCTATGTCCATGTTCAAACTGTTTTCTACTTCATTCACATTTTCCTGATTTGTAGTAATTGTATTCAATATCAAATTGACTTCCATATCTGTACTATCTAATATACTATGAATTTGGTGAAGTTGGTTCTGGATGTAATATATTAGTTTTTTTTTGGGGGGGATTTCCCCCCCTGAATCACTGCTCATTTTTAATCTAATTCAAGATTTTATTATTTATTTAACTGTTAGTCTCCTTTATTATTTAAGGAATGTGGTAGGTAAGTTATACAAAAGGTTGTAATTAGTATGCACACCTGTTTGGCTTATCTCACTCGATATCTCAAGATGCTTCGATACAGCTTCGTCGAAATCACAAGTGAAACTGATGGAATGTGTTCTAACAGTGACAAACAAGAAAGAAGTTTCGAAATGAAACAATGTAAGACAATGGGTCAGGTGAATAAATTTCAGCAGAAGCTCTTACTATTGATTCATATTCCGCATACTTCATTAACACGAATATGTATGTCTCGAAAAAACTTGAGTGATAGCATTTGATTATATTCATTCACTTCACCCATTATCACATTCCTATGTTGCTTGTTTGCAAGGAGCACTATTCGAAACTATGGCTGGACTAGAACAGCCGGTAACACTGAAACAACCTTCAAATGTTCGTTGCGTTCGTGGAGGGGGTAATACCCGTCAGAATTTCAGCAAAACATCGAATAACCATAGCATGGAACAAAATAGTCATAAGTAGATTCTTCGAGTAATATTTTAGTAGCAGGTTGACAACTGTAACTGGATGAACTTCTATGCGATAATCCGCTTATCGTAAGCGAAAACCTTACGGTCATAGGCATGTCATTCATTAGTGATTATTCACTTGTAAAATTATGATTTTCTGATTGAAAAACTTACTGTCCTAGACTGACTTCCTAATAGCGACAGCATTATACCTACTTGTGGCAGAAAAACCACCTTCAGCAAAATCATTTTTGCTGCCATAGAATTCGAATGTGCTACTTCTTATTCTATATATAATTTGTTATAGTAATAGTATTTCTTATTACAGTAGTAAGAAATATCCCAGCAAAAACTTTAATAGCTAAATTTTCCTGTGTAGTTTACTTGAAAATCGGAGTACAGCATTCACTGTGTATGCGAGATTATTGAGTTGAAAAACTTGAATTTGTTTAAACAAAAAAAATTATTAATTTCGAATTGAACGAAAATGAAGATAAAGAGTCAACATAAATTTTCATTACAAAATACACGGAAACCAGTATTTTACAACCATGCTGTAATGCAACTCCCGTTGTGAGATATCATTTTCTTGATCGAATGGGGGAATTCATGAGCAACAACTAAGAAGTAATGAGAAATTTCATTTCTGAGAACGATTATTTTGGATTAGGAGTACAAAAATTGGATCGATCCATAATACCCTATACAGCAGATATTGCACTTTTGTTTTGGCACCCGTTTGCTCAAAAATCGAAAGTCAGAAGAAAAAAAAAACTCTGTTCATCCATGAGACTTACACATAATAAAATATACAATGTACAAAACCTATCAGACTAGTCAATTACAAAGAAAGAAGAAAAAACACAGAAAATACGTAGAAATACATTCATGATATAAATATATTTTAATATGGACAAATTTTGGACGAGCACTTTTATATTGAAATTGAGGAATTGATCTGCTGAGTAAAATTACTTCAAATATAGATTAGATTAAACTGTTAGTTATACATAGAACATATATGGGACTAGCACAATATTTAAAAATTGAGGAATTCTTCTACATTCTAGAATGACTGGACCTTCTTTCTGAAACTATTTGTGGTGTTGGGTTGTATATTCCCATCTAGATCCATTATGTTTCTGAACTTGTTGAAGTACTTGATTCCAATGTGCGTAGCTGAATGATGACCTATTCCCAGGCGTGAAAATGGCTGACAAATATTTGTTTAATTTCTTTATCATAAGAATGTTTGTCTTCGTTCTTCTCAAGGCAATACTAATTTTGTTTTGTCTATAAAATCAATTGAAGGATGAAAATACTAGGTTTTCATAAAGTGGCTTGCACGATGTTGACGGTGGCATAATAAACAAGGACCTCAGATTTTTTTCTGAGCTATGAAGACTCTATCGAAGTAAGTTGATGTACTCCAAAATATTATGCCATATCCAAAGGTTGTCTAAATAATAATAGAGAAGCATTAATACATTGAATTCTACTGTTTCCCTTAAGTTTCGCGACATATAACAGTGAGTACTCAGTTTTTTGTTACTGTGTTTACTGTGAGCTTCCCAGGTAAGTTTGGAATCTACTGTTAATTTTATAGTTTCCACACTTTCGATGGATTTACTGTCAATGGGTAAGTGTAAGTCATGGCAAGGTGAAACATTTCTCGGCATAAAACGCATGAAATGAGTTTTTTTGCAATTAATGTTAGGCCATTTTCCTTACAATACTCAACAAGCTCCTGAGATGCCTTGTTACTATTGATGATTATTTGTTCTTTATTATTAGTAGCCATTAGAATATCGGCATCATCATCATATTGTATAATCTTATTTGAGGTTGAACAGAATTTGTTAATATCACTGACAAAGATGATGAAGAATAGAGGGCCAAGTATGGAACCTGTAGCACCCCCATTGTAGGTTAAAGAGGATCTGATCTAGCATTGTTTTTTATAATGATTTGACTTATATTTGATAGATACGATTCCGCCCACTCATTAAGTTTGCCACGTACTCCCATCCCATACATTTTTCGCAATAAGAGATTGTGATCCACCATGTCAAATGCACGCCTGAGATCATAGAAAAGCCCCAAAGTATTTTCCTTGTTATTGAGTGATTTATAAATAAATTCCAAACAGATTTCATTGGCGGTTATTGTGGATTTTTTTTCTGCATACCTACATTCTGAACATCTGGTAACATAATAAAATGCTCGATGTATTCAGTAAGTCTTGCAGAGTAAGTGGACTCAAATATTTCTGTTATTTGGCTTGGTATAAAAATGAGACGATTGTTTCTAATATTTCTTACTGATCATTCATGTTTATAGATTGGGATTCCTTTCGATTCTTCCATATCAAGAATCATGTGAAAGATTAGTTCATGAGGTATGATAGAGGCTCGGAAATATATGTATAGCAACTGATTTAAGAATTTTGCATTTATTTCATCATACCTTCTGCTGGTTAATAATTTTCTCAGAAGTAATTGGAGAAAGATGGAAGAGATGGTTCAATTTTCATATTAAAATTGGGAGAAGAATGATTTTGATTCAATTTTCATATTAAAATTGGGAGAAGAATGATTTTGATTCAATTTTATACAATAATTGTTAATGATATTAGCTTTGTCTCTAGGCATTAAATTTTTTCCCATTTCAATCACCCAATGAATTTTTGGTTTTTATATTCCACGATTATTATATTCCACGTTTTTTTCATTATTATTCTGAATTCTATCGTTGTTTACTTCTTTCAAATGATTTTGTGTTATATTTTTATATTCCTTAACGAAATATCAGAAAAATTTGCAGAAAAACATATTGAATAGAAAATATGAATTTACTAAGAATAGTATCTTCAACTGACATAATTGGCATTATTGGACTGACTCAAATCAACATGTATTCAGGGAAGTGAATGTTCAAGAATTTAGCAGTTTATTGTGCGATAAGAAGTGATAAATTTATGAAACTGCTTTCTATAAAACTTGAATAGTCAGTGAAAAACAAGTTATTTCAAATCTTTTTTGTCCAATTCGAGGAGCTGTTTAGCTTTCCTCGGCGATAGGCTCATTAGACTTTTCGCTTGTCAATGTCCTGGCATTTTATTTCAGTGAGTTTTCATTTCATCGGGTTCCCAGCGTCGGAATTCTTCCTTTAGGTGGGCTTTGGAGAGTCCACAGAAGGGTTCTGGGCCAGGAAGTGGTGTGTTTGCCCTTTGTTTGGCAAGGCAGTCTGCTTCCTTGTTGCCTTCGATGCTCTTGTGACCTGGCACCCACATCAGGGTTACCTGATTGTCTACTGGCAGTTGTTCCATGATTTTTTTACAGTTCCAAGTTAGCATAGACTCTCAAATCAGAGCCTTTAATGCTGCTTGGCTATCTGATAGTATAAAGATTTCTGCCCTTCGGGTGCCCCTTTCGAAGCGTTCCTGAGCACAGATCTCTATAGCATGAACTTCTGCTTGGAAGATGGTTAGGGTCTTGCCAAGGGGTTTTGAGAGCCTGAAATTTGGCCCTGTAACGCCCACTCCAACCACTTCATCCAACTTGGATCCATCTGTGTACCATACTGAGGCATCCGTTGCCATTTGAGGTCCGTTCTCTGTGCAAACCTGGTGGTTGTTGATGACCACTTCAAACTGCACTTTGAAGTCGTACCTGATCGGCATGATATCTGACGGTTTAGACATGTCTTCAAGGGAGATTCGTTCCAAAATCTTTAGATGTCCGATCAGATCTCCTGCTCTCAAGTTTTTTGTCTAGCTCAGCCTGAAGGCACTGTTTGCTGCTTCATTCATTCTTCGAGTGTAATAATTTTTTTTGTTAAAATAATGATATCTGCAGATGCATACCGAAAAATTCATTGTTTTAAAGATTATGGAATGCAGGAGGATATAATTATAATCCTATTATATAGATAGATGATTGATATTTCTGAATCATTATCATCCTCAAAAATTATACAGGGTGGCTAAAACCGATTTTTCAATTTGGAAGTATTTGAATGGAATTTTCTCTAGTTTTTTAAATGAAACACATATATTTTTCGACCATGTGATGTAGAATTAAGATGCGAATGGTTTTTGTATTAACATCCCTGTGGCTATTCCAAGCCGTTTTCGAGTTATTCACTTGGACAATTTTTAGTAGCTCATTTTTACTGACACCTCTAATAAGAGTTATGGAAACACATCGGTTCAATTATTATTTCAACGAATTCGAACTCCTTTAATTTACAATTGATTGAAAAATTTAAACAGTAACATGAAAAAGCGAAACGAACAAATTATAATAAATGCTCCACATGTTGCCCATTTTGGTTAACACACATATCTACCCGCCTATGGAACGAGTTTTCCACTGTTCTCAACACTGCAGGTGATATAATAATAATAATATCGTTTATTCGCATAATAATTACATTGCAGGTAAACATTAAACAAACATTGAACATAAAGGCTAGGCCTTGAAAGTTTGTTTTGTTTTTGTTTTGAATATCAAACAGTAATATGGATATCACACTCAGTCGGTGGATCAGCGGTCTAATGTGCATCAAAACTCCGGTATAGCGATAGACGGATCGAACCCAATGTAGGTACAAGAGAATTTTTATCATCTACTTGTGTATTGTGTGTTGTGTGTATTGTGAATTGTCTACATGCCAATCTCGTCTGGTGCTATCTTGGAGTGCACTTCGAGTGCACAGGTGGTGCTGTAGGTTTTCCGGGATTTCCTACAGCTGAAAAATAAATACGCCACCAAAAATCAGTATGTTGCCCCGCACAGGCTATGCCTTTGGGTACACTCAACGAGTGTTTATGAGGGAGTATTATTACTATTATTATCATTATAGTTGGGGATATAGTGAAATTAAAATGGTGGAGAACTTAATCCCCCCCTAGTAGGTCGCATAAAGCAGTTCATACCCAGTATTTCAAATTGGTCCATTTATAGGAGACGGCTGGAAAATTACTTTCTTGGTAACAATATTAACAAAAATTGAAGAGAACGTGCCATCCCTTTGAGTTTGTTGAATAGCATACAGACTTCTCTTTGATATGTGTTTACCAGATGAACCAGAAGCAAAGGAGTACGAGGACAACATTTTAGACCGATACAAGACCAAGATCAAGACTTGATAAATATCACCAAGACCAATACTTCACTTTCGAAACGAAGACCATGATCAAGACTCTCCCCCAAGAGTATTGGTCTTGGTCTCGAAAGAAAAATAGTGAACTTAAATGTACTCAATATTGAGAAAATTTTTATGGAAAATGTTATGGCATTTTAATTCAATTATTTATTTCATGTGGTAGGTTTTCTGACAGAAAACAACAGATTCTAGGGAGAACGCTGCACAGATATCTGTCAGATTCAATTCAACGTCCGTCGTGGTATTAGCCAGGGAAGTAGTTGATTTCTGTCAGATATCTGCCTAAATTAAGGAGAGAATAAGGGTTTTTTACTGAAACTGAATGTAATGTCACTCCTGCTTTAGTAGATGTCAAAATTGACAATAACAACACATTCAATTTCTGTTTAGACACAGGGGCTAGATACAGTGTCATTTCAGAAGATTTTTATGATACACGTTGTTGAACAATAACAGAAAATAACACAAATGAAAAAATAGGTACTAAGCTACAATAAATGTTCAACATGATCTCCCTCAGACGTCATAGAAGATTCAACTCTTCGCCTCATTGATTGTCGTATTCGCGCAGGTATTTCTGGTGTATTTCTTTTTTTCTCACAGCCCGCTATAATTCAATTCCTCATGTCTTGAACATTTTCTACGGTGGTGGAATAAACTAATGACACAAGAGAATTCCAAACATAAACATCTAGAGGATTTTAATCGAACAATCTAGCAGGACAATGTTCCGCACCTCCCCTACCTATTCAACGATTCGGATATACCATATCTAAGTGATTTTATACATTAATTCTGAAATGGGCTAGTGCACCATCATGCATGAACCATAAATGTTATCTTGGCTGTGGAGAAATTTCTTCAAGAAGACCAGGTAACTCTTCCTGTAGGAGAATAAAGTAAGAGTCACCTGTTAGTCGTTGTGAGAGGAAATATGGACCGATTAAATGATCATCAATCAACCCAAGTCATACATTAACTGAAAACTGATGCTGAAAATGAGGTTCAAAGATTTCATGTGGATTTTCCTCGGCCCATATAAGTGATTGTTGTAGAAATTTCGTACACACTTTCGTCCAAAATTATTCTTGCCTTGTCAGTAAATAAAACGCCATTTGAAATACTGGAAATGCGACAAAAAACTAGGAGCACAAAAAAGTCTCTATGTAGTAGAGCATGCACACGTTGAATATGAAACGGATAAAATTGCTGCTCTTTGAGAATTTTAAATAGATTGAAGTTGCTTGCATTCAATTATCATATTGGCAATATTTCGAGTACTCGTTTCAGGTAACTTCGCAATTAACGCGAGAGCTGCTTCTTCTAGTTGCACAGTTCATACTTCTCGAGGGCGCCTGCAGTCAGATGTTTGTTTCTCAAGTGAACCATTTTCTCTCAGACGAGCAAATATTGTGTGATCTTGGATACAAATTAGTATCGACCATTTCCATTACTTCGACCGACATGATGCATGTCTGACAATTCCGCATTTATGTAATTTTCTATTTTTTTTTCGACAAAAGAAAAATCTATTACGTATTATAATAAAAATGTTATACCAATCTTAATGCTTAATGAGTGTTGACAGTAGACTACTAGCGTCGCTACTGGATAATGTATTAAAGAAAAGACATCTACGCGTTGAGATGTTTTTGCATAAAAACGGCGCCACATACGAAAAAAAAGAAAGATTTTTTTTTGGCAAATTGAACGAGGTTTTTAGTTTAGAATATCGGAGGCGTGAAATTTCTTCCTTTGAAAAAATTGAGATCATTACCCGTATGCACGCCAGTGATGAACATGAAATTATTATGCAGCCATTGTCTCGAGAGACCATACAAGGCTCCTACATTCTTCGATAAAGTAGAGCTCTGGAGTAAGTCTTTCTCATGGCAAGAACTGATCATAAAATGTGAATAAACCAACCAGTCATTTCAAGGCAAATATTGAGAGACCAGAATCTTTTGTAACTTTAAAATAACAAATTTGATTGTAACTTTGTCACTTTATTAGAATCTTGTCACACATGTTTTGTCACATGGGACTTTTGTGAACATAGTGTTTTCTGAACTTTGTTTTTTTTATTGTTGAGAAGCACAAAGATCATTTTTTGACAAATCAATGTTTTTGGTATTTTCATTTAATAAAAAAGAACCTGGTGCCCATGCATAACTAATATCATTTATCTTTATACCTTACATTTGTCAAAGGATATATCTGTCGTACTAGCAGATAACGATACCCATGACCTCCCGTAACAATCTGAGCAGCTCATAGGCATTGCTGTAAAAAAAGAGCAAGCAAATAAGGATTAGTGTTTATCTTTAGTTGCAGCATGTCAAGAAATGCACACAATATATACCTCTCAAAACAAAATTTCATTCACATATCCCGACCGGTCTCAGAGCAATAAATAAAAAGTAAGTTTTTACGAAAAACTTGAATACCCCTTAGCTCGGAAATCGAAGCATTTTCGGCCAAAGGTTATATAGCAAACTGTCATTATTTTTTCGTGCAGTATCACCCTATGAACTTTGCCGCACTTATTCTAAACACCCTAGCTGTATATTGTATGGAAAATACATCTGAATCGAATTAAACTGCATATCATTCAGTTACATAAATTGGAAAATGGAGAACAGGAAACTCTAAGTAATACTGAACGTTCCCAAATTAGCTTACAACCCATAATGGAAGTTTTTTTTCAATAATAATAATAACGTTTATTCTTAATTCAATGCTATGGGTACAAAGTGTATACCAATTCCTTAGAAAAAAGAAATGTTTATCCAATGTACAATCTTTTTGTTTTTTCTTAAGTAACATAAAATTATAAGAGGGTATATTTATATGCTTAGTTTGATTTCTACATTGGATTAGCATGAACAGTCAAACAGTATTATACTGGTATGAGACTGTTTATGAACCTTTTATTAGTTACAAGTTTCAATAAATTAAACTTTCAGAATTACAAAGAAACAAGAAACGCTAAAAACAAAGAATTAATCCATTTAATTTCAATTTATTTTTTCTAGAAAATATCTTTTTATTTTGATTTTGATTTCAGTGATATTTCTACAATTTTTTATGTCTTCGGGTATTCATTGAATTTTGAAAGTGCTTCAGGATTGAATCTTTTCTGACCAAATACAGAATTTGCAGAGTCAAGATGGAACAAGTTATGTTGTCTTGTAAGGTAATTGTGAATTCCTGAATTTCTCGTTAATATAAAATTAGATTTCATCATTTTATTTATGATAAGGTACGATATTTTGAGAGAGTCCATTGCATAATGCTCCTCCAAAGAAAATGTGTTCGTCATTGTATACTTTCGATAGATCTAAATAAATGGTCAAGCCTCCTGACAGGTACGTGAAGGTAAGATTGATTTTTTAGTGGCGTATTGGGATAACGTTGATAAAGTATGATGAAAATATTGTCAAAATATTCAAAGCTAAAAAAAAGGAACATTTCGTGATATTGGTCCGGTATTACATCTTTTTATTTCAAAGAATCACCCAGTATTTTCCACTCAGCACAATTATATGAACAACAGCACATGCTCTTCACATTCCTTTTGGAATGATCATGTTCTAAGAATATTCGATTTGTAGGCCATATGAATAAATGAAATTTTATAGGAAAAGACGAATGGCACCTGAATGTGTCTTCTACAAGTTCTAGGAATGTGACTTAGCACCATCATGACATATTCCTGGTACATATCTATTATATTCCTTCTTATACATATATGCAAATAATTGGAAAGTGCTCCGCACTTTCTACAGAACACTACACAAAAAAAATACCCATTAATTCAAATTCTATTAAATTACCCTCGCATTGACAAGGAAGAATCCTGCCACTGAAAATACTGAACTAACATATACTCGTTTTCAAAATTAAAAATCGCAATATTTCAATTCAGTGAATTCATAGCACAAAGTCAAGCATTTACGGACAAATTCGGTTATAATATCATCAGTTCGGATGATGCTCTGTGAATTGACAGGTCAATCCGGTTAGCCTCTCTTGCCCACGAGAATTCCGTAGATGGGTTTCAATGCGTTTAAGTGTGGAGTGCACTAGGTTACTGAAAGAGTCGACAAGATGTTCAACAACATGATATAAATGTTGGGATACAATTGCCTGTTGCACTGTCCGACAATTTCGATAGAGCAAGAAGGCCCTGCCAAAACAATTTCCATAGTTAACATTTGCCTTGTGCCTCGTCTAGTTCCACCATATCTCCATATATCACCAGGTCCTCTCTGGGGAATGGCGTTTTCATTTTAGAACATATTGCAGGTATAAGAGTGTACATAGCAGCCAACACTATTTTTGTTGCCATAAATCTCAATTCGAGCTGAGAGTTCAAGACTTCTAATAGGGGTATTACAACAGTCATGCAGTAATACTGTTCAGGGTCATTGGTATTTGAGTTAGTGCGATGCTTATGTACCTACTGATGTCAATTGTGGAAGCTTCATCTGTTCATTAACATCGGCCAATAAATTATCTGCCTCCGTTAATGCATATACAAATTCTTTTTCGATGTTGGATCGAATGGCTGGAAAGTGTGATATTATGTTTTCAATTTGATCAACAGCTGTTATCAAATCACACAAAGGAGACTGTAGGAGTTTGTATACTGCTGAGGTTGCTGCAAATACCTTCGCCAAAAAAAAGATTCACTAGTGAGAGCAGATCTAAGAAAACAAGAAGCTTCTGTTGAGGTCTCCATATACGGGTCTATGATATGAAAATTCGTTTAAATTTCTAACTGCTTCCACAGTTCCTATACAATTTTTTATAGGAGCTACAATAATACTGGGCCAAGTTTGAAGCTCAGTACCATACAGTCCCTTGTTCAAGTTCATAGTACAGTAAAGGCTTTTCCTCTTCACAAAGAAATCATCAGTCATTGATTTTCAAAACTGTTTGTCATGAACCACTTTATTAGTTCAAATTCATATACATTTTGTTTGTTTGTGTCACGATGACAGTTGACATTGTCCAGGTACTAATTCTAAATTTGTTATTGATTCTGTCTTGCTTCTTCTTTCTTTTTAAAGTATGTAGTATTTTTTGTATGTGCGGGGGAAACTCATCCACCCCAATTACTCGGCAAATTCGATTTTTATCAATCTGTCGATTCATAAGCATGTAGACATTAGTGCTTGAGCTATAAGCCCCAGAATAATAACTTCGTTGAGGCTCACCACCATATGTTTTTCAAATATCGTCTTCAGTAATCCCACTAACACTTTGATCATCAAAACAGAACCAAAGGTTCTTATCAAAATATTTTATGTAAGCATAATAGTGAACAGCCAATGCACTACCCGAATGAATAATGATACTGAACAGCTCATATGTGTACGGTCTAACATCAATTCCTTTATCAGTATCTGTACAATTATCATCCTGTCCATCAACAGTAGACGATACGTCTGTTCCATGACAACTTTCGTCATCTGCCGATTCTGAATTTGTCATACTGCAATAATCACATTTGACAATATTTTCTCGTTCTTCCGTAGGTTCACTATCTGACCGGCTTGCTGTTATGAACGAATTCAAGTTCAATATTTCATTGAATCCGAAACAAAGTAGGTAGAAGATAGATCATAGCAGGTAAATCATAAAATGAAGTGAATAATTGAAGTAAGTACCCGATTTAAAAACATAATCAATTAACTAAGCTACTCAGATAAGTGGTATGAATATGATTAAATTATCATAAGTAATTCAGTACGCTTTGAGATCCTCTGATAAAGCCAATTTTGTTGGAAAAACGCCCGTCGAGTGAAACTGATGTTTTTCGGTGTTTTGATTGATTTATTTTTCCCGAATTTCATTCTTACCAAAGGTTCCAAATATTTATTTATTCGATTCAACAAACAGGAGTGAACTTTTTTCTAGATGTGAAATTAATAATTTTTCTTCGAAATATCGTTTATACTATGAATGAGTTTTTCACGAATTCGTTGTACCTATTTAGGTCTCCCTTCCGTAAATATGCACTCATCCATGAATTACAAAATACAGGGTCCAAAATCCACGCGAAAACACAAATACGGGATAAGTACAGGTCAAACAAAACAAATAGAAATCTGTCAACTTCGAAAACAATCAAAAGGGAAATTCTAATAACGACCTTCACACGCGAGCATAAGAACAATACAACTTTATTTCTGGGACCACAGTGAATAAGTGCTATCTGGCGTTTTTAGGTTGCCACGGATAAACTCATAATCTATGTGGGTGCGTTTCAACAATTTTTACCGTCCACATGCACTTAAATTAGCCATAAATAAAAAAATGGTTTGGGGGTTTCTCTGGTTGAATAAAAGTGAGATCGTGATAAATCGATGTATTCTAATATCTACATGATTGTGTATATTGCATTCCTAATACTAAGTGTAAGTATAAAATCGACCACAGCCCTATTCTTCAAAACTGATGAAAAAATCAAATGGGATATGGTTACAATGAATATGCATTTTTATAACGAGTATCACATTCACATTTTCATTATTATATTACATATTCATAACAGAAACAACACGATGTCTTTTGCTAAAAAAATATTTCTTATTGTAATAAATAATGATAATATAGTAATATCTACATAACAGAAAGATTTTGGTTTGTCATTTTTATAAAAAAATATTATTTACAACTTAAAGCGAATATATCGTTTTTCAAACAACTTCATATTATGATCACGTTTGTAACGAATGCTACCTGCATTACTTTCAATACTCAATAAATACTATTCTAACTATACAAGGATCTTTTTTAGCATTACCAGATTTGAAGTGTTATATTTTAACATGTCCAAAGGTAGCGACGGTTCATTTTTTTTTGTTTGTGTGTGCCATACTAATATCTGAAACATAAAACAAAATACATTACGAAATTGAAATTTGACAAAAAAAAAGTATATTCAACAGATCCTTGAAATATTCGTAGGTAATATCCCAAGACCATGACAAATAGCCGACTATTATTTTCTTCATAATTCTATCCAGAGTACCTTGTATTTTGACAATTTAATGAGACCATATGAACATTAATAATCTGAATAACTCCCGAGAGCTTTAGCTCGAGGGAGTTATTTTTGATTATTAATGTTCATATGGTCGAATTGAATTTTCTTAAAATACAAGTTACTCGAGATGAATTAAAGAAAATAATAGTCTCTATTTGTCATGGTCGAGTGATATTCAGGACGATTATTTCATGAACAGTATAAAATCATTCAAATATACTCGTTCATATACTCTTTACTCTTCACGGTATTTTCTGGGATGGATTTGCTTATATTTGCATTGATTTCTGTCATAGAAGACAACCCAAAAAGAGACATTTCAATTTTGAGCGACTGAGTTGTCAACGTTTGACACTTATACAAACAAAGGAAAGATTTGTTTACATGAATAGCCGTGTTTACCTAAATATCCGGTAGTTTACCTAAATAGCCGCTCATATCACATATCATGTGACTTCAGTCATGAAACGAGAAAATATACATTGGCCAATAAGATGACCTGCAGGATCATCCGATCTCACTATTTTCAATGGGGGACATTGAAAAATAGGATTTACGCTGGCGGAGAGATGGAAAATGTGGAAGACTTGAGATTGAGGATTTTGAATGCTTTCGCAACAATGCAGCAAAGAAGTGTGTTAATGGCCATAAATAATATGAAAAAACGAGTTCAAAAATATCTCGAAATGGAAGGTCTCCAATTCGAACATTTATTGCGCCATTAATTTTTTTGTGTCTATAAATCGCTTCATTTCAATTTTCATTACAATTATAGTGTTCGTTTCGGATGTAATTATTGCTATCATTTCTTTTTCAGGTTATCGAAATACATATAATCCACTATTTTTGTAGAAATGTTTCAGATAATCATAAAAAGTTTTGCTATTCAAAGTTCATTGTAGAAAATACTCAAAGAGCATTGAAAATGTGAAGAAATGTGAATTGGTACCTAAAAATGAGAAAAATACTTTCGAAAAACACTATGGTACATGGGGAGACGTGAAAGTTGCTATTGTGTTTTTATTTAACTCAGTCAACCAATTTCTAGGGCCATTACTTAAAAGGGAATAATTTACCCAATTATACTAAAATATTACCGAAAAATCCAGAAATATAAAATTAAATTTAATTTTTCAGTATGAAGTGAACGTCGACGATCCAAAAACTACAACAAAAAATGCAGGTCCGTATTTAAAAATTCAAAGATGGGGGTGGCCCAAGTAAGATGACACCCTATAAAAGATTCATGGACATATTCTGATAGCAGTGCCAATAGCAAAATGTGGACAGATTTTCAATATGTCTCCGAATAAAGAAGATACAGGCAAAAAAATAATTTATGATTTTTGGGTTTTTCCTGTATATCTCCAGATCCAAAAGAGCTGAATTAAATTTTTTTAAATCATTGAATAGGTCTCTGAAATACGCAATTTGCCACAATTCAACCGACACTCTACCTCTTATAGTTTGCGAGATCCCCATATACAGAAACGAATTTGAATAGCCCTTTATATATACTGGGCGACCACGAAGTGAGGTACGCCTCCCAATTTTTTTATAGTTTTGAACATACAGTTTTCAAATTTGGTACGTCAATATATACTCAAATACGCATATTTTGATTCCATTATCAAAAATTTACCACTCCGGAAGTGACCCTAAACTTTTTTTATTAAATGACAATTTTTTTCAATATCCGGAAGAGCACGCAATTTGTGATAACACTGTTTTTCGAAATTGAAAATCGATTGAAAAATGGCGAAGATACAGTTGATTGTTCAATCGAACAAAATTGGCCATGAACATTAAACTCAAATCATCACAACTGACGAACAGCGTCAACATTTACGAGAGGAAGGTTCAAGGTAAGATAGAGCTGAAAATTGGTCTTCTCATGTAATTGCAGCAACCATATTTTCCAACAAATATCAAAAATTTACTCAAAACGGAGTAGTACCCATAAAGAAAGAAATGCTCACAACGGCCATTTCTACCATTTCTCAAATGGCAACATACTCTATTCATATTGTCGTATTGAAAAGTTATGAATTATCCAAATAATCGTGTTAAAAGTTTCGGATAATTCTGAAAGGAATTGAAGATACGGGATGTTTCATTATGAGTATTCTCAAAATTGAATATTCTTAAACAGAGGCAGCTTGAACCTACGAAAGCTAAACAAAAAATCAAATATTTTTATTCGAGTAATCTGATAATTTATCATATTTATACGACAATGTGAAAAGATTATAATTGCCATTTGAGAAATGGCAGTTGTGAGCATTTCTTCATAGGTACTACTCCGTTTTGAGGAAGTTTTTGATAATTGTTAGAAAATATGGTTGCTGCAATTACATGAGAGCTCAATTTTCAGCTGTATCTCACCTCGAACCTTCCTCTCGTGAATGTTGATGCCGTTCGTCAGTTGTGATGATTTGAGTTGGATGTTCATGGCCAACTTTGTTCGATTGAACAATCAACTTTATCTCCGCCATTTTTCAATCGATTTTCAATTTTGAAGAAGAGTGTTATCACAAACTGCGTGTTCTTCCATATAATGGAAAAAAAAATTACAAGGTGTCATTTGAAAAAATAAGTTTTGGGTCACTTCCGGTTAAACCGGAAGTGGAGAATTTTCGGTAATGCAGTCAAAATGTAATATATCGACATACCAAATTTGAAACTTGTATCTTTGAAACTATAGAAAAATTGGGGTGCGAACCTCATCTCGTGTTCACCCGGTATAGTATACATGAACTCTTACGAGAATATGGTCACGAAGTATTGAGATTACCATCTTATTACCCAGACTGTAATGCTATCGAATTAATTTGGGTAAATTGTATTGTTGGCAGAGACAGGAATAGTAAAATGTCTTGTATATGTGGAGTTGCATTACAGAAGTGCAACACCGAGTACTGGGCAATCACTCATAGAAGAATGGTATTAACGAGAGAAGTATATTTGTGATATGGATATTGAACCCATAATCATAAACATCGGTGACAGTTCTGATTCCAAAACTGATTAATATCCTAATTTTTTTTACTCAGGGTCATAAATGATAAATAGTTCTATAAGCCTGTAATATACGATGAAAAAATATTTTTTTTATGAAACTTGATGTTATTCATGTGTCAAGTATTTTCTATGCAAATTAATTTTTATTTTTATTTTTATACTACTTGAATAATTATTTACTCATCAAAAGTCTGAATACCTACCTCAGAGTAGAAGTTTCTTCTAGGTTTTAGTCTCGTTTCAATGATAACTTTCTATTTGATATTGAAGGGGGTTTGTAAATATTTCTGCCTCACCCAGTTTTCTGAACAACTTTTTTTAAGGTTTGATAGAATTATGTCAGAGGCTGCCAAGTTACATGCAAAAAACCCTCATATATTTTGAGAGTGTACCTAACCGAAACTAGACGAAAGTAGGAACGTCAGAAATCTCTTTCACCCTTACTGGGTGAATGCGGATATTTCTTTGCATCCATTCAACATAATCCTATCAAATCTGGTAACACTGGATTCATCAATGAATATATACTGTGAGGTTGAATTCAAAAAAACTTGATGACATTGATGACATATAAAATAGTAGCTCCAATTTCTACAAATTTTATTCAGAATGTTATAATTGTTTTCTTCTTTATGAAGGCTTTTCTATAAATTTTCCTAATTCACTATTATCATTACACGTACTAACATTAGCCATGTCGATTTGCATTTTAATACTTTAGACTTTGCTCGTGCTGAAATGTTTCGACTTCTTTCATATGCATAATGATGACGTATGAGTAAAGATGATCGAACTGTAGATACTTACATTAGTACAATTTGAAGCTAATAACTCAACTTCCTTGGGCTCAAAAGGAGCTAGACTTTTTAAAAATCCATCCTCCTCGAATCCAGGTTTGTAAGGCATCTTTGCATTAGGACGTTCCATAAGAAACTCTACTGAAACCGCAAACCCTGCCATATCGACAGCAAACTTTCTTCCTCCTATCCACCCATCATAAAAACCAGAAAATACTCCTTGTTTGACTATTGGAGAACTCACACCAGATTTGGTTACCAAACCAACAGGAAACATAGACACTTTTTTCGTATACCTTATCTATAAATTAAAATCAATTTCACATATGAATCACTAGGAATGTTTCCACAATACTCACTTCATTAAATAAATCCAAGTCGTAAGTGTTATCATCATCCGCAAAATAGAATGCTCCACTTTTTGCATTTTTTCTGATCCACTCCAATCCTTTGTTTCTATTTGAGACACCTCTAGGCTTCGGTCCTTTGGTCTTGTTTTTATACTGAGCTGGCATTGGAGCTGAAAATTATCAACAAATCAAGCATTTCCCAATAAAAGGTGAAAGTGATTCAATTGCTATACAGGGTTGTTATGAATATACCTAGATATGTTATATGTGAGGATGTGATATGATTGAAATAGTTGAAATTTATATCTAGGTAGATATCACAGACGTTCAACGAAGCAAATTAACTCCCACCTGTAGGACATATCATGCAGAACATATCAGTTTAGTCTCCACTATGCCTGGGGTCGCAGAGAGCAATAGAAGGTCTGAAGTCAGTACAGATTGAGTCAAAGCAGGTTTGGGAATGCCTTCAGAGCCTCAATGAACTGGCAAAACACAACAAGTTATCACTTATGTGGGTGCCTGGACATAGAGGAATAGAAGGTAATGAAAAAGCAGACCAACTTGCAAGACGGGTTTCTGAATTACCATTCACAGGTCCACAACCAGTGTTCGGAATTAGCAAAACCCGATGTGGAAACCTAACACATGAGTGGAAAAAACAAAACACCAAACATATTGAGACCAAATGGTTATTCTCATACAGAGTCACTCAGCATTGTAGTTTTAAGTTGTGATTATTTGTATTATTTTTTGTTCAGGAACATAATCAGAACAAAGTAGAAAACTGAGTATATGAACAATATTTCATGAGTTTCATCTATTTGCAACATCTTGTATCGATCGTGGTCATAAGCATTAAACATCTTTGTGATCTACCAAGAGAAATTCCGTAAAATGAGTACATGTCGGCAGCATTCCACCTTCAAATTGGTTCATTTTACTAGTTCATACCATGTTTGTTGAAACATTATATACAGATTATATTTCTCAATGGCTCATATACCCCATAGAAATGGAGTTAAACGATCTAGAAATCTAGAGCGTATTCTCCTTCATTAAGCATTGATATGTGCATAACCATCCGAATTCATTGTTACTCAAACTACTCTCGTCAGATTTCTTGCTATATCATTGTAAGATTGACAATTTTTCTCATCTTAATATTGGTGCATGTAACGCAATCCAATAATGATTACACAAAAAAAGGTTCTGAAATATCCTTGCCTATTCAAATGATGTGCACATGATTGAATATGCGCACATATTTTTCTTTGTAAGTCAGGGATTTCACAGAGTAATTTCATCGGAGAAGAAGCCAAAAGAGATTTGAAGTAAAATACAAACCAATATTCTTTAGTAGTAACCCTTATCATCAATATACAGGGTGAGTCATAATGAGACCGACAAACTTCGTACAGAGATTCACCTCATTTCGAGGTGAAACGTTCCTATCAATGTACATCCTGAAATGCATCCCCTCTGAGAAACCGGGTGTCGAAAGTCCGAAAAAAATTGTATTTTTTTTCTTCAAAACTCCTGGAGGAAAAAAATTAAAATTTGGTACCCTGATCTAGGTTTATCGATATGATTTGATGTTATAGTGTTTAATTTTTTGTAAAATAGTGGCGTAGGTATAGTAGTATATTGCCATAGTTTCCTTCATATTTTCTTTAGACATGTGAATTGACAACCTTCTTTATTATATTCATCAATGATTCACCTGATGATCTCGAATATTCAGAGTGTCTCATGTTTGCAGATGATTTAAAAATATTTAAACGTATCCAGACAGTCGGAGATTGTGTGCTGTTTTTTTTTAACTTATGCCGATTATCATATAGTAAGATCAACACATTCGAAAAATCGATTCAAAATTTTATCTCTAGAAAATCGCCGCAATCTGTACCTGTTGGTGTTCCTTTATGAAATTATCAATAACAAAGTTGATTCAGAACTTTTGTCACTAATTCGATTCAATGTTCCTCCTAGACGAACACGGATTTAGACTGGACAGTGTCATTGAAGGTATTTAGAAAGGCAAATTGAAACACACTCTCGCCCTATCAATATGAATTAGCCACAAATGTATACATATCTTAGCAATGAAAAATATCAATCTTGTATATGTGCAATATAATTCATTTTACATTGATATATTATATTTCTTTTCATTTGTATTTATATCAGTTTATGATTAATTAGATAAATTATCCATGTAATTAGGTTATCAAATCTGTATGGATGATAAATAAATAGTAAAGGCTCACGGGAGACATGTGCATGGTCTCCCTAGATGACATCATAAATTTCAAATCTACCGGTACCAAGACCATTTTGAAAGGTTAGGGAAATTTTTTGAAAAATCATGGGAAATGAATGTGAAATTATAGCCAAGCAAGTGCAATTTTCTATTGAAATCCCGATCTGATATGGGGCCTTCCATATTGATAAAAGATATCGGCAGATACATTTTTTGGAAACTAGGTTAAATTTAATACATTCATTATTGAAAGCAGTCGTGATTAAATTTCAATTCACGCATATTATATGATAATTTGACAATTGATCAAAACTTATGTTGTTATTCACACCTTAATAGTTGGATTCAAAATTGTATCTAGTTCAATACTCACCAACCATATAATGGTACTTCACACCAGATTTTTTCAATACACTTTCAATGAGATCATTGGTTTTATAGGCATCTTCTATCACTAACCAGGTTAAATTGGGCACTAACATTAGAGTATGAGATAATCGAGTCAACTCAGCAAGTTGTTCTGGTCTTCGGTACGTTGGTGTTATGATATACAGAGGCGGTAAATCTGATCCGTCAGCGAAGGTTAGAATACAGCACTGAAATGGAAACAAGGAATGAAATTCATCGTATCAAAGGAATTTTATTTCTGAATATTGAACAGAATCTGAAAACTACAGTGGAGCTTTATAAATTTTTTATTATATTTGATATATTCTAATAATGTGTGATAATGACGTATCGGCTGCTGGCCTCCATAAATAAAAAAAAACTGGCTTGTTCTTTTTCTATTGGTTCTCATATTCTCTGAACGCAACAGGATTTTGTTTTTCGGAAGAACCAAGAAAAAAAATTCATAATGCATATTTTTCCACATTCATTCTTTATCATAATTTTATCTTCGAATACCCAAAAAATACTTAAAAAAATACCGAAATTCTGTTTCCAAACCTGTAGTTTTTCAAAAGTGGATAGTTCATATTATCTATTGAGAAAAGACAAGACGGCAGATTAAATTGTTGGTTTCACAGGAAGTAATACCAACTCCTTTTTTATACAGAAATATTCAACATGCGTATTACTACTAAAATATTCGTTATCTAGCAACAGATTACAAATAAAAATTCGCGAAAATTCAGTTCTGGTTGGGATCTAAATGAAATAGGAGAGAGAATTTCAACATCACGAATGAAGTCTGAATATATCTCTGTTAGTTTCAAAGGTAATTGATTGAAATATCCCATATACATTATAAGCAGAATTTTTTTTCACTTCCCGTTTCGCCGGAAGTGAAACCAACTTTCGATTTTTGAATGGAACATCTTCGGGATTATGGTAAGGCTCTCTTCGGAATTGATTTTCAAGACGATTAAACTAGGGTTCCATTTGAAAAAATTGAGTTTTACCCTTAAATCGATTGCGATGCACTTTATTTGTCATAAAAAACACAATTAAGTATTTTTGACGGGATTTAGAATTTCCTATTATATGGGGGTGTACCATGATCCTGTTACATCCGGTATATTGTAGATGCTGTAACAGATATTTTATCCCCCTCAACATACCATCTCCTTATTCAAACGTTTCTACTCATATAACTAAGCTATACTACTGGTTACCCGATAAGTATAAACGTACGTCAATAACAAGCATGAAAAATAACCTTAGAAAAGATATTTTGACAAATTTATTGATCCAGACTAACTGAATTCGGTTCCTAAGATTCAAACTATTTTTGTTCAAACTTAAATATGTAAGGGTGTGATGTAAAGATTACGATTTCTTATCATTTATCATTTATTGTTATTTATTATCATCATTCATCATTCATCATTCATCATTCATCATTCATCATTCATCATTCATCATTCATCATTCATCATTCATCATTCATCATTCATCATTCATCATTCATCATTCATCATTCATCATTCATCATTCATCATTCATCATTCATCATTCATCATTCATCATTCATCATTCATCATTCATCATTCATCATTCATCATTCATCATTCATCATTCATCATTCATCATTCATCATTCATCATTCATCATTCATCATTCATCATTCATCATTCATCATTCATCATTCATCATTCATCATTCATCATTCATCATTCATCATTCATCATTCATCATTCATCATTCATCATTCATCATTCATCATTCATCATTCATCATTCATCATTCATCATTCATCATTCATCATTCATCATTCATCATTCATCATTCATCATTCATCATTCATCATTCATCATTCATCATTCATCATTCATCATTCATCATTCATCATTCATCATTCATCATTCATCATTCATCATTCATCATTCATCATTCATCATTCATCATTCATCATTCATCATTCATCATTCATCATTCATCATTCATCATTCATCATTCATCATTCATCATTCATCATTCATCATTCATCATTCATCATTCATCATTCATCATTCATCATTCATCATTCATCATTCATCATTCATCATTCATCATTCATCATTCATCATTCATCATTCATCATTCATCATTCATCATTCATCATTCATCATTCATCATTCATCATTCATCATTCATCATTCATCATTCATCATTCATCATTCATCATTCATCATTCATCATTCATCATTCATCATTCATCATTCATCATTCATCATTCATCATTCATCATTCATCATTCATCATTCATCATTCATCATTCATCATTCATCATTCATCATTCATCATTCATCATTCATCATTCATCATTCATCATTCATCATTCATCATTCATCATTCATCATTCATCATTCATCATTCATCATTCATCATTCATCATTCATCATTCATCATTCATCATTCATCATTCATCATTCATCATTCATCATTCATCATTCATCATTCATCATTCATCATTCATCATTCATCATTCATCATTCATCATTCATCATTCATCATTCATCATTCATCATTCATCATTCATCATTCATCATTCATCATTCATCATTCATCATTCATCATTCATCATTCATCATTCATCATTCATCATTCATCATTCATCATTCATCATTCATCATTCATCATTCATCATTCATCATTCATCATTCATCATTCATCATTCATCATTCATCATTCATCATTCATCATTCATCATTCATCATTCATCATTCATCATTCATCATTAATCATTCATCATTCATCATTCATCATTCATCATTCATCATTCATCATTCATCATTAATCATTCATCATTCATCATTCATCATTCATCATTAATCATTCATCATTCATCATTCATCATTCATCATTCATCATTCATCATTCATCATTCATCATTCATCATTCATCATTCATCATTCATCATTCATCATTCATCATTCATCATTCATCATTCATCATTCATCATTCATCATTCATCATTCATCATTCATCATTCATCATTCATCATTCATCATTCATCATTCATCATTCATCATTCATCATTCATCATTCATCATTCATCATTCATCATTCATCATTCATCATTCATCATTCATCATTCATCATTCATCATTCATCATTCATCATTCATTATTCATTATTCATTATTTATTATTTATTATTTATTATTTATTATTTATATATTTTGTTATTAATGAAAATATTAAATTTTATTCCACCCATTTATCCACACGTTAGATGAATGGGGATGAATGAGGGCGACCTGGTGTATCGTTAACACCAGCAAACACTCCCTACGTCCGTGGGGTGAGTGATTACTGGGTCCGAAGTGAACCAAGAATGACGGCCTTCTGCATTCTTCCGGCTACGTTTTCTGCCGCATCACGGCATGCCGGTATGATTTTCAGATTTGAGAGCAGCGTGTCCATCATTCCACCAAGGACCCCTATTATCAGAACCATCATCTTGACAGAATGGTTTGGATAAAGCCTGCGGAGTTCAAAGAGAAGATCTCGACATTAAGTCCGTTTTTCCTCCTCTTTTCGGACGATGTTCGTTTCGCCAGGAGCTGAAAACTCAATGACAAAAATCGTCCTACTTTGATGGTCGAGGAGGACTACATCAGGCTTATTGGCTTGTATTTGCCAGAGGGTGGGGAATGAGTAGTTCCAATAGATTCGGCACTTCTCTTTCTCCACAACGGACTCAATGTCCCCCGAAGCATAAGGCAACACCGGTGTCTCGTCTACACCGTACGAGTGTCGTAGATAGTAGTACAACGCTCGTAGGGCCGCGTTATGCCTGTGGATATAGGCTGAGACCGCATAAGCTGGACAAGCTGACAGCAAATGCATTATGGTCTCAGCTACCCCACGACACGCTCTGCATCTAGTGTCAGGGACTTCTATACCCATCACGCGACTACGGTAGACGAGGGTGTTGAAGACACCATCCTGGCAGGCCATTATGAATCCGTCGGTTTCCGACTTCAGCCCACTTGACCTGAGAAAAGCGAAGGTCAGGTTTCTGGATAAGCCAAGGTCTTCAATGTTCTTGAAGAAGACCCCATGCATTGGCTCATCCCTATGTAGCTGTAAGAGCCTGTCACACTCGGGTTCCAACTCGGTGACAGAGTTTGTGTTCGTCCGTTCATTGTCGAATATGAGACCGAGTTGCTACCTTGAAAAGAAATGCTCCAATCCCTGCTTTTTCATGATCACATACCAAGCAGTGAAGGGGATCTGAACTCCTGATGACTTTACAGGCTCCATCCAGTACCATTCTGTTATGTAGACACTCCAAACTCAAAAGTTCACGGCCTCCCCGTTGTCTGGGAAAGTATAACCGTGGAACAGACGATTTAGGATGCAAGCTTCTATGAAGATGCATCATTTTGCGAGTTTTTACGTCGAGTTGTCGCAGCTCTTCCTGAGTCCATTTCATTACTCCAAAGGAGTAAAGTAGAATCGGAACGGCAAGCATATTAGTTGCAGCAACTTTGTTCTTCCCCGACAGTTCTGAAGACCAGATCTGTCGGAGTTTGTGCTGATACTTGCCGCGGAGAGAGCTTTTGACAGTAGCTACCTCTTGGGTGTGGCGTTGTTCCACCCCTAGGTAGGTATACGTCTCTCCGGCATCCAGATGATGTAGGATGCTTCCGTCTACGAGCTGAACGTCCTCTCCGTATTCCTCGCATCGTCCTATTTTGAGATGAGCCGTGGCACATTTGTCGATCCCAAACTCCATTCCGATATCATGCGTGTACTCTTGCACCACCCTTAAGGACTGATGAAGGTCCTTCTCTCCGGAGGCATAAACGGACAATGGCAGTAGTGAGATGCAGAAGAGAAGAGGACTGAGGGAGTCTCTCTGAAACACGCCCCTTCTAAAAATAACCTGCTCTGTTTGGACTCTAACTTGACCAGATGTTATAGTAAAGCGAGTCCTCCAGAGCGGCATCAGCTGTTTGATCGGGTATCGCAAGGCATCTGAGCAAATGAATGATGAGTTCATGCGATATTGTATAAAAAAAAGTATTTTTTATCATTATTATTATTCATTGTTAATAAGGCATTGACTACTGAGGTCATTAGCCATTCATTTTTTTTTTTTGTTGAGCTTCTACTGCCAGGGCCATTAGCTCTTCTACATGATGTTACAGTTTCCTCAGTATATCAATACTTCTCAAAAAAGTGAGTAGTTTCTGTATAGCTCCAAATTCATTTTTTAAAGTAATTTCTATTTCAGGGGATACAATTCCACTTTGCCGTCTGTGAAGTTCATAGGTTGGGCATGTGAGGATATGTTGTACTGTCAGGCGAACTCTACAGGTGTTGCATCTGGGTCTTTCTGAGCCTTCTAGAAGGTATAGGTGAGTGAGATTTGTATGTCCTATTCTTATTCTGCAGAGGGAAACTTGTTCTCTCCTAGAAAGTTCTCCTGGGTAGTACCATTTCTTTATTGATGGTTTGATTTTCCTGAGGGGTCCATCTTTTTCCAACCAATGGTTTTGCCATGCATCCAAGAGTTTTTGTTTAACATATTTTTTAATATCTTCCACAGGGACAGGTATTCCTTCATCTACTGCATCGGTGGTAGCATCTCTGGCAGTAGAATCTGCTAATTCGTTTCCGGTTATATTCATGTGGCTTGGGACCCACATGATTGTTACTATTTTATTGGCTGCCATAAGGTTGGTGTTCATTTCTAATATCTTGATAGCCCATTCGTTCAATGTAAATGGATCTTCTAGGGCATTGATAGCACTCAGGGAGTCTGTACAAATCAGACATCTCTCATTTTCGTGGAATGAGAAATATAGCATTGCTTGCCATATTGCATATAATTCTGCTGTAAATATGCTACATATAGGGTTCAGTGTCCAATGGTAAGGGTTATTATTCACTACGAAGGCAGCGCCGACACCATTTTCAGTACGAGATCCATCTGTGTAGATAAACAGATAATCACTGTATGTTTGACTTTGCTCCAGAAAAAGAGATTTATATGTCAAGGCTGATGTATCTTGTTTCTTCAATTCACTCAAGGATATGTTGATGTCTGGTCTTTTCCTCTCCCAGGGTGCAACGATCGGATGGTTGTGTAGTTGTTGCATATAGTTATCATCATCCTCTGGCAGTAAAGAATATTTAGTGGCTGCCTCTAAGTATCTTATATTTATTGGTCTTGTTGAACTTCGTGAATATGTATTTTCTATATTCGTGAAACACTGATAATTCAAATGTTTTGGGATAGATCGGACTTTCACAGCATATGTAATTGTATTCATTTCTCTCCGTAGTTTGATGGGTTGAGATGAAGATTCTACCAGAATAGCTTCTATTGGGCTAGTTCTGAAGGCTCCGGTAGCAAGGCGGATGGCAGTGTTTTGGATTCTATCAAAAACTTTCAGTTTTGATGGGCGTGCAGAGCCATATATCATGCAACCATAATCAATCTTGGATTGAATAACTGTTTGATAGATTCTCAGTAGCATTTCTCTATCCGAGCCCCAGTTGATGCTCGCTAAACATTTCATGATATTGATGACTTTGCGGCATTTAACCTCTAAGTGATTTATGTGTGACGCCCAATTCAGTTTCTTATCAAAGATGATACCCAAAAGTTTTGTTTCTTCTCTACAGGATATCAGATTTTCTTCTAAATATAGAGTAGGGTCTGGATGGTCTGTTCTTTATCTGCAAAAGTGCACGCTGTGTGTTTTTTCAGGGGAAAATCTGAAACCAGTTATTTTTGCTAGAGCATTCACTCTGTTGATTTCTCTTTGGAGGGTATGTTCAATGGTTTCCATGGAGTGGTTTCGACTGAATATGGTGAGGTCATCAACGTATAATACGGTTTGGATACCTTCAGAGGGATTGCAAATGAGGTTGTTTATAGCGATTGAAAAGAGAGTGACACTGAGGACGGACCCTTGGGGTATTCCATTTTCCATGATCCTCTCAGATGATTCCCAATTTCCGATCCTCACAGAGAAAGATCTGTCAGCAAGAAAAGAAGTCAAAACTTTTGGTAGGTTTCCTCGGATATTCCATTTATGTAATTCTTTTATGATTGCATATTTCCATGTCATGTCATATGCTTTTTGTAGATCCAGCATGATGGCTACAAGATGTTGTCGTTCTTTGAAAGTTTCTTGAATTTCCATTTCGAAAGCACTGAGAGCATCGATGGTAGAACGATTTCGTCGGCAATCAACTTGTCTTTCTGAAAGGAGGCCTTTGGATTCTAGAACCCAAGTTAGTCGGAGATTTATCATCTTCTCAAATAATTTTCCCAAACATGAAGTTAGGGAAATCGGGCGGTAATTCTTTGGGTGACATGAATTCACACTTTCTTTTGGAACTGGGATTATGATTGCTTTCTTCCAGTTGCTTGGGTATACGTTAGAAAGCCAGATTTTATTATAGAATTTGAGTAGATTGTTTTTGTCGTCCAGAGGTAAGTGGTTCAACATTCCATACATTATTGAGTCGTGACCTGCAGCGCTTTCTTTACAAGTATTGAGTGCGTATTCCAATTCTTGTATCTTGAAAATTTTATTGTACGTGAGGTTCTCATTTGTATCAAAATCTAAACTTTCTCTCTCTTCTTGAGATTTAAGAGTTTGGAAATCCTGGTCATAGTTCATAGAACTGCAGATCGATTGAAAGTGATCTGCAAAAGCTTCACTTATTTAAGGGATTCCTCTTATGAGTTCACCATTGATGTTTAATATTTCTGGTGTTATGAGTTTACGGTTGCCTGCTATTGTTTTTATTTTTCTCCAGACCTCGGTGGTAAGTGTATCTGCAATCAATGATGAGACATAGTCCTCCCATGAATTTTTCTTAGCTTTTTTTATTGTAAGTTTAGCATGGGCTCTAGTTCTTTTGAATGTAATCAGATTAGCTTCTGTAGGATATCGTCGAAATTTATTTAGTGCTCTCTTTCTTGCGGATACAGCTTCTCGGACATTTTCATTCAACCAAGGGACTTCTTTAGATGTTTTCCTAGTTGAAGATTTTGGTATACTTTCGTTTGCAGCCCGTAGAATGGTTTCAGTGGTTCGCTGTACTGCCTCTTCCATATTATCGTAAATATTGGGGTTGGGTACGGAGACACAGTTTGAAAAGGTATCCCAGTTTGCTTTTTTGATTAACCACCTTTCTTGAGTTCTTTAGAAGGAGAGTCAATTCCAATGATGATAGGGAAATGGTCACTAGAGTGTAGATCATCCATTGTTCTCCATGTAAAACGTGGAGCAATGTTCGGTGTTACGAAACTGAGGTCTATGGTGGAGAAGGAACTCGATCTCATATTGAAGTAAGTGGGTTCACCATTATTCAAAAGGAACAATTGTCTTTCTTCCATTATTGTTTCAACACGTCTGCCACATGTATCTCTTTTTTGAGAGCCCCAAAGTCGTGAATGTGCATTCCAATCTCCAACAATGATGGTAGATTCAGGGAGTTGGTTCAATATATTTTGGATTTCATTTACGGTCCAATGGGGATTCGGAAGATATATGTTACATATCGTGAGTTCAATTGATGTCCTAATTCGGATGGCAACAGCTTGTAGGTTAGTGTTCAATCTTATTTCTTTCGTAGGAATCGAATCTCTGAAGAAGATAGCTACTCCTCCTCTTGCTCTCATGTCAGGTTGTACATCTTTACGGAAGCATTGGAAATCTCTGAGAGAGAAGTTTTCTTCTGGTTTCAAGTGGGTTTCCTGAATAGCAATTAGAATTGGTGATATTTCACATTTAATGGCTTGTAGTTCGGGTAGATGCAATTTTATCCCATTACAGTTCCATTGCAGTATATTTGAGTGAGTATGTATATTATCCATTATTTATAAATTATGTGGGGAAAACGATGGCTCTTTTTCCTGAGGTGGTGGCATCTCAGGACGTGTCAATTTTCCTTCGCTAATTTTGCGTGGTTTACCTTTAGGCCAGCCATTTTTAGTTTTTTTTCTAGTGCTCGTTTGACTGGACAATGACTCCTCACCTGATGAATCTTCTCGGAGACGTTTGGATATCTGTGAGGATTGGCTGTCAGAGGCGAAGTATTTCGCAATCTGTAACTCGGAGAAGGATTGCGGGGATTGGATTTGGGAAAAGATGAGTTCTTTCTTCAAAGCGTTAACTAATAGTTGGACCAATTCCTTTATTAACTCTTGTGTATTCGTTATTGTAGGGGAAGTTGTTGGGCAAGGGGTGTTGGCTGCTTGTGAGTACGATACATTCGGTTTCGGGGTGCGTACGACTACCTTTTTTTTGCTTCTGCATATGTTAGATTGTTCTTTACTTTGATTTCTTGGATAGCAATCTCTTGTTTGTAAACAGGGCACTCTCTAGATCTTGCAGGGTGTGGTCCATTGCAATTCACACAACTGATTGGTGGTTCGCAAGGTTCACCAGTATGGGGAGGTTTTCCACATACACAAACTTGGTCTCTCGTACATCTCATCGCAGGATGTCCAAACCTTTGGCAGCGGAAGCATCTCAGCGGTGCAGGGATATAGGGGCGGACTTTCAAAAAGTAAAAGGCAACTTTTATATATGGTGGGAGTTTAGGTGTATTGAAAGTAAGAATATGGCTGGCTGTATCTGTTAGAATTCCATCTTTCCTTGTTTTCATTCTCCTTACTTCCACGACTCCTTGTTCATTCAGTTCTTCCAATATCTCTTCTTCTTTACAATTCAAAAGATCTCTACATGTTATGACTCCACGTGCCTGAATCAGTCTTGAGTGAGGTATGACTTCAACTTCTTGATTTAAGATCACTTTTAATTTTCCTAACTCTCTGGATTGAGCTCCTGAAACGGTTTCAATCAATAAACCATCTCGTATCTTCTTTAGATTCTTCACTTGACCAACTTTTCCATATATAAACTTATTCAAGAGGAAGGGGTTCGTTTTCGCGAACTCACCTTCTTTACCCTTCACGATCAAGAACCGGGGTGGTGCCGCCGTCTCCTGATTCATGTTTTGTTCAGTAGTGATTTGTGTGGCACTACTATCCACATCCTGATTTATAGAGGTAGGGTCCTCATTGAAATTTCCAGGTGAATTTACGTCCATTTAAATCCCACGAGTTGGGTAGAAAGGGGGTCGACCATGGCAGTGCTCCCTTACCATAGTAAGGCTGGAATACAGGTGAGTTTCGCTAGGTGCTCACGGGGAATCGTTAGTGACTCCCTACGTGTAGCCATTCATCTTTCGGCACGATATCTTCCACCTTAGATTCCGGATTTTTACAGGTTTACTCCTGTTGAGCTGTCCTTAGCTTCACTACTCATCTTTGACCTTACCGGCTTGGGTGGCCCTACCAGGAGTTTAGACTCCCGCCGGCATCGCTCGCAGAATCATTGTAGCTACTGAGCCCCTCCACCACGTCAAGGTCCCACAGCTCCTTGAAGGAGCCCTTTCTTATTATTATTATTATTATTATTATTATTATTTATCAAAATTTTATTACAAATGTCATAAATTATAGCTTCTGTCATTATAATTATAATACTGATAATAAAAACACCCAAAAAAAAAAAATAATAATAATAATCAGGGAGGGCCAGCAGCCAAGGCGCATCCTGGATGAAATGCTTATCACCTCTGATATCGGCCGTAGGCATACAAAGCTAACCCCCGGGTATACCCTAAGACTCGGTTCCCAATATACGAGGAAGAGAACCCCACCGAGTTGAAACCAACGAGTTTCTATGAATAGAGGTTGAAGTAAACAAACCAAAGTGGCCCTTAAACAAAGTTATTCAGATTTTTCCTACGCAGATAACACAGCCCATTGGCTAATAGAAAAATCGTGTTAATTATTCCTACACAAATAAAGCCGTAGACACAATAGAAGTTTTATGTAATAAGTTTTAAGTTTTGGGATTTTGGATATCAATTTTACAAATAAAACAAGATGCAAAACAGAATTGAAAAATGAAGCTTGAATTTTATCAACAAGATTGTTTATGAGGCGTGATCAGAATAATAATGGCAATGATAGTTTCGCGATAAAAAATATCCAATATTCTGAAAATTAAAACTAAAAACATAAAACTTCCGTTGTGTGTCAGCCTTAACGCAACCAATTTGTTTTTCAACAGTGACGATTTGTGGAGGTTCTGTTTCCGTAGTTGCGCAGTTCGCAGAATGGCGAGAAATATCGCCGATTAACATCTAGGATCTAGGCGGGAAACACGAAGGAAATGTAAAAACTTAACGTGCAGTGAATTTTGTAAACAGTGGTTATTGCATATCATTCCTGTAGTTAAAACTCTTCTTTACTTTTTTGTGGAATGTTCTTGATAAACAATATGATGATGTGTTGTATTATATGTAAAGCTCGAGCAAAGACAGCTAATACTACATCTTTACATTGGTGATTATTTTAATCAAATATTGGTAGATAGGTACCGCCAAATTCCTCAACTTATATGCCAAGTTTTGATAGAAAATATGCTCAATATATCGACCTCTATAAATATAGAAATATTATAAAATTTTCAAATTTTATTTTTCTATAATTACCCCTTTTCAAGTAACCGCCACTGGTGGTGTCATGAGCACACTCTGTGACCATGAGCTAGTGGGCTGGTGTTTCCTAGTTGCGTAGGAAAACTGTCAATTGTTTACGTTAGTATTGATCCAAACAAAGCTTTCACGCCTAGGTGGGAATGCTTTATCTAGTATATGAAATCGGTGGTTGGAACCTGTTCAGCAAAAATCCCACTTTAAAGCTGCGGAGAGTGAGAGTCTTCTGCAATTACATAAGGATAAGCCAATGCCTGGGGTCTTCTTCAAGAACATTGAAGACCTTGGCTCATCCAGAAACCTGACATTTGCATTTCTTAGATCAAGTGGGCTGAAGTCGGAAACCGAGGGATTCATAATGGCCTGCCAGGATGGTGAATTCAACACTCTCGTCTACCGTAGTCACGTGCAAAGGTCCCTGACACTAGCTGTAGAGCGTGTCTTAGGGCAGCTGCGACGACAATGCATATGCTGTCAGCTTGTCCAGCTTATGCGGTCTCAGCCTATATCCACAGGCATAACGCGGCGAGTGTTGCCTCATGCTTTGGGGGATATTGATTCCATTGTGGAGAATGAGAAGTGCCGAATCCACTGGAACTACTTATTTCCCAACATCAGGCCAATACAAGCCAATAAGCCTGATTTAGTCCTCCTCGACCATCAAAGTAGGACAATTTTCGTAATTGAGTATTCAGCTCCTGGCGGAACAAACATCGTCCAAACAAAGGAGGAAAAACGTAATAAATATCGAGATTTACGCTTTGAACGGATAAAAAAACATGCCTTTATTTATTATCTAAAATGCTTTCCAAATGAAAGTTTAACACGAATGATGACTTGGCGGGATTCAGCTATTGAGGTTGTTTTCAAACCCAACCATGGACGTACACACCCAATTCTACAATAACATATATAAAAAAATATAGACAACAATGTAATGAAATATATAATTAAATATAATTGAATAAAAGATTGTTAATATTGGTGGTCGGTGGATCAGCGGTCTAATGCACAGGCCGTTCGAAACTCCAGCATAGCGATAGTCGGTTCGAATCCGATGTAGGTACGAGAATTTTTCTCAACTACTTTATATCGGATTCGATTCGATTGTTAAAAAGCAAGTGTATTGTGAGTTGTCTAGATGCCAATCTCGTCTAGTGCTAGCTTGGAGTGTACACCGACCACCCGAGGTGGTGCTGTAGGTTTTCCGGGTTTTCCTACAGCTGAAAAGTGAATACATCACCTAAAACATCAGTAAGTCGCCCTGGAGCGCCACGGCAAATAATAATAATAGCCGTCCTCTACCCGCACAGGGTATGCCTTTGGGTACACTCAACGAGTGTTTATGAGGGAGTATTATTATTATTATTATTATTTTAAATTTGAGACTCCATGTACATGTGCCAAAAACCATTGCAAGCGATATAGGACATACAAAACCATTATAGCCCTGTTAGAAAGACGACTTTCAGGCATTATTTATTTTTCAAGCTTAGATCTTTGAGTTCATGGTGTAAGGTACTGTACAGATTTGAAGAGTTGTATGAAAAACTATGAGTATAAATTGCGGTTGTATGCCAAGGAATCAGCAAATGATATCTATTTCGGGAATCTCTATTTCGTGAGAGAAGAACTAATTTTTTTCGAAGATATACTGGGGTTCCCGTTTGCAATATCTTATGGATTATGGTGAGAAAGAATATTTCCCTCATTGGTTTCATTTTCAATAAACCAAAGTTCTCAAGGGAGCTACTGATATGGTCAAACTTACGTGGACCGTAAGCGAATCGACTGCCACCATTCTGTATTATTTGCAACCATAACACATTGTGTTGATCTAGGCAGGTACATAAATGAAGTTACAGAGACTCGCAGAGATTCAATTTAATTTTTTTTTGACATCAAGTGCCTACTAGGATATAATTGCCGTAATACGATATGTGATGCCCTACATAACTGATGTATATGTTATATAAATCTCCAATCTGTATGTATCCATAGACTCAAGTTCTTGCTCTCATTTACGAATTGAATGAGAATGTCATGAAGGGCAAAGAGGAGTGGTCCCAAGACAGAACCTTGTGGAACGCCGTGATGTCTTCCTAGAGAAGAAGATTGGTTACCATCCAAGTTGACAGTTTTAGTTCGTCCAGTTAATTAGCCCTCAAGAAGTGAAAATGCTGCCAGAAAAACCAAAATATTTAAGTTTTTTACATAAAACCGTGGGCTCCAAAGTGACATAAAGCTTTGCTGAAGTCTAATTGAATGAGATAGGTGAAGTTTCCCTCATCAATATCTTTGAAAATTACATCGGTGATCAGACTCAATGCTGTAGTAGTAGAGGGCAAAATCAGTCAAACTAATATAAGTTGACACTTGTTCTTTGATTATTATTTCGAATGCCTTCGAGAGAATTGATAGTATGCTGATTGGTCATATATCGGACAGTTCTGCCGGAGCATTACATTCTGCTAGAGGTCTGATATTGGCGTGTTTTCACAGAGAGGGAAATTTATTAGATTTAATAGCAAAATCAAAAATATATATAATATACTCCAGTAGATGGGGCACTACCAGGTGCAGCATACGTATGGAAATTTTATTAGACCCTAACAGCACAGCTTTTGATTTTATTGAGGTATTTCAGAACAGTTTCCCAACACACATTATTAAACTTGATATCAGGCTAATAGTGAAGGTATTGCGTACTTATCAAGCATAGCAGTTCGTCCTTCGATTTCATTGAGTACTGATATACTTATTGGTGAAATGATCATTCAGTAAATCCAAGTTTTTTAGTTGTTTAGGAATTTCAGGTGTACTTTTATTACGAAGTACTTCATGGGATCTCAGGCTTTTCCATGTATTTCTGTATATTTTTTGTTTCAAATTATAGTTAGTAGCTTTCTTTTCTCGTATGACACTACCTACATAATTCCGTAAGTCCTTATAGTGTCGTTTTCAGTTTTTTACATCGTCGAAAAGGTTTATGTTTGAGTTAGAGCATTTGTTGTATTTTATAAGTAATCAAAGGTGTCGGTGGCTTGGTTGCCTTTATGGTACGGTAAGGCGCATGAACAATTGAGTACATTCAAAACTGGGTTAATGAAAACAGTGAGTATGTCATTTACGTTATCTAGATGGAGAATGGTATTCCAGTTGTCATGGCATAAGTCTCGATTGCAAGAGTCAACATCAAAGTTACTGAAGTTGCGGTAGGTGATGTATTTGACGTATTTGTCTTTAGGTAAATCAAATTCACAAGTGAGTAACCAGGTGATCTGAGATACCGTCAATATCCAACACATTTATCGATGAAAAATTTTGTGAGTTATTGACAATCATAAAATCTATGAGCGTTTGACTGTTATTCGTTTCTCTAGTTGGGGTGTTTATTAACTTAACCAAATTATGAATCGCGTTTTTATCATCCACATTCCGAAAAGGAATATGTAAAAGAGAAGGGCTTTTGAAATCCACAGAAAATAAATATTTCATGTAATTTTGCAATGGATTGTAATTATGATTTTTCTATTCAAATTGATTTTTTTTCAATCTGTGTTTAATCCAAATTTGAAAAATCATAACCATGACAACTTCATTCTCAAACTACAATTATTACTTCTATTACTGTTTCGTTTCGATGGTGAAAAGCCCGCCTGACCGATGAGAAAACCAGCTTCTTTTTGGAAAGAATTCAAAAGTTTCAGGGTGTGTTCAGGCTCACTTTGTATATGGGGACAACATTCCTGCATGGAATCACTTATCTTTCCTAGCTCGAATAAGTGTTTGGAAAACTTTTGGGGGTTGCTCGTAAAGGTACACCCAGTACCTTAGAAATCGTAATCAGTTATTGAGGAACGAAAACGAAATAGCTCTCGGCACAAAACAGAGAACCAAGATTTTTCGAGGCACTCTAGGCAATGGACCTCACATTAATTTTCCATACAAGTTTTCTGCTGATGGTGATACCGGACGAAATGGAGGATTTGACTGAATACTTCTGAGATAATTACATTGTCCTTTCTAAGATCAGTCTTTCTAGAGAAAAAGATATGTTTATGTTTTATACTTGCATTGAATTCTGCCAAGTTGTTCTATTTATCCTAGAACTTTTGGCAGGTGTATATTTTAATTCTAAGAAATAAAAACCACTTAAAACACCAAAACAACGTCATATTCACTCGACACGCGTTTCACCAATAGAGTTGGCATCCCCAGTACCTCAAATAGAGTACGCTTTGTGTTTGCTCCCGAAGATTTTCACATACGTAAGTTATGGTGGGGTTATGTTTCATGCTACTTATTTCTAATGTCTGAAATTTGTAAGTCTGTGCTATTTCTCTCTTTTTGGGTCAAACCCTTCATGGAGCATTTGCTTGCTCCACTAGGTACCGAAGTAAAGTTCTAAATAAAGTTTTGAATAATTATATCCATTAATTTTCAACTGAATTTCATAAAACTGACTGATACCTAATTTTTCTCTCTGTTGTTTCCAAGAATCAATATTCTGTGAATTTTCTATAACAGGATTATTATTGTAAAAGGAATTATTATTATTTATATCAAAATTTCTTCCATCGGTCCCACTCATAGAGAAGGAACTGTACCAATAGAAGTGTATTCAAGAGTTTATGGGGATATAAGTTAACAAGAAGAAAACCCTTCAATTCGTTAATACACTCATTTTTGAAACTCGGTAGTAAAGGCGTACAGTACGCTTTTTCGACATCCTAAGGATGTCAACTCTGTTGGCGGAACTAGTTCATATTTCTCACAAAGGTCAGTGTAATTATGTCGGAAGTAGGTAAAATTCTGTCAACTAATAACAACGGAGAACAAAAACTTGCGTAGTTTGGCTTCCTCAACAAAAAATCCAAATAAAATGTTTGGCGTTCTCAAGTAATTCCGGAAATATGGTCCTAATTTTAAGTGATGACTAGCATTTTCTAGCACACATTTCTACCGCAAAAAAACTTTCAAAATTCTTCTTCCTTATCACTTGCAGAATGTAAACATCCTAATTGACCTGTTCCAGACTTTTTTTGCTGAAAATCGTTATGTTTTAGGAATAACCTCATCCTTCTTTTATGATCACATAACCAAAAAATCTAAGCAAAATGGTTAGTGAATATTATCCATGTAAAGTTGGTAAGTGGAAAAAAAAAGTGAGTGAATAATTTCTTATTCATGTTGAAATTAAATGGCTCAAAAAGTTGGCTGTGAAAATTGCAAAGTTTAAAATTATCAACTTGACATGAATAAATGTACTTAATATTTTACCTAAATTTGTTGATTCGATATTTTTAAAAGAAGGTTGAATTTTTGAATAAACGATGCCGTTTTCAATAAAAATATAGTGTAAAAACGGCCAATTAGGGTGTGTACATTGTGTTCGTTTGAAGAAAAAAAAGAATTTTGAATGTTTTTTCGCGGTAGAAATGTGTGTGTGAAATGCCATTCATCCCTCAAAAATAACTCCGGAATCACTTGAGACCGCCAAAAATTTTGTTGGATTTTTTGTTCAGGAGGCCAAACTACGTTAGTTCCAAAACAAATTTTGTTGATGGCTATCAGTTGACGGAATTTTGCCCAAGGGCATTCAATTGCATTCTCCATTTCGGCATCAGCAGAATCCTTGTATGAAAAATCAATGTGAGGTCAAACACACCCTGAAACTAACAAATTATATCCAAAAAAGAACCATTCTTCTCGTCGGTGATCAGTCGCCCTCAAGCTCGCTCATTTCTTTGACCTGATCTGTAAGGCGGGTTTTTCACTATTGAAATCAAACGGTGCCAAATGTCATTTCAGTTTTATGTTATGAAAACTCTAAATAAAAATTTCAATTCTTAGAATCAATTTAAATAAAAAAATCATAATTACAATTCTTTGCAAGATTACTTGATCAATAATGACAAAAAACTATTTATTTTCTGCGGATTTAAAGAGCCCTACGGTGTCAAATTTCAATATAGGTATATTTCATTAGAACACAAATTTTTCAAACAAAAATCTCACAAATTGACCCTTCTCACTTTTCAAAGATAAATCAACTCATATTCATTTTTCACAATTACGAGCACCAACCCAAACGTTGTAAGAAATGAACCTTATTTTATGGATAAACCAAATATACTTTTTCAATAGCGCTTATAGTGGTAATGAATTTGTGAAATTTATTTTAAATTTAATGTTCGCCGTTTAATTTAATATATATTCAATTTAATATATATTTCCGTTAACCAATAGCTACAAGTTATCAACAACATTTTTTTTGGGACTTAGTTTGGCCTCCTGAACAAAAAATCCAAATGAAATTTTTGGCGGTCTCAAGTAATTTCGGAGATATGGGCCTATTTTTGAGTGATGACTGGCATTTTTTAGGACAGGCATATTTCTACCGAGAAAAAAATACTCAAAATTCGTCCTTCTTCAAACTAACACAGCCTAATTTACCCGCTAATTGAAATTTGTATAAAATGTTCAGTGAATTCATTTATGTCAAGTTGCTTACTTACTTTGAACTTTGCATATTTGCACAGCCAACTTTTCGAGGTATTTGATTTCAACATAAATAGGAATTTATTCACTCACTTTTTCTTCAGTTATCAACTTGACATGAATAACATTCACTAACGATTTTGCCCAGATTTGTTGGTTATGTGATCATAAAAGAAGGACCGAACTACGTAACAAAAACGCACAAAAGACTTTATAGGTCGAGGTGCTTGTGAGGCTGCAGAGCCTGCATGACCACCCTACAATCTACAATCTCTACGTAACATCGCTTGTTTTATTTGAATTCAGGTTGTAATATACTAAGCTTACCTTTACCGTGGTAGAAACCTACAAATTTGAAATGTTTCAAATTGAAGACATTATATTCAAAAACTTTTTCTTACCGGCAGTTGTAATCTCCTATCCACTATTTGTTCTCTTATAGCATTATTGTTCATCTGAGGTATCACCCAAGGGTTATATATATGGTATTGTACTAGTATTATGAATACACAACCGAATACTACTAGGTAAAGTTTTGTAGGAATCCTCATTATGTCATGAGCTATCTCTTGCTGAAACAAACAAAACTATCAAAAAAACGGAAAAAGAATTGATGTATTGCACGTTCACATTATCGGATAGAACAAAGTAATACATCCTTATTTCAGCTGGTTGCATAAAGTATTCACCAACTCGTGTTCAGTTGACTTGAGACATTTTCGATGCGTCAAATATTAAGTTTGACATTTGCAAAATTTAGTAAATAATCATAGTTGAAGCTGGTTCATATAAACGTAAGGAAAGTTAAACTATTGGAATCATGTAGACACGTTCATGATGAAACGCAAGGTGAGTTATGAAACGTCAGTCAGATGGTTTGAGAATTTGAAAAGTATGAAAATCTGAATAAATACAGACGATACTCATTTCATTAGTTTAATCGAACTATCCCTTCATATTTATGACAAATTGAATGAGCAACTGTCAGTCGTGCCAATTCTACCTTCTTTTTATGTGAACCGTACATTTCCATTACCTTACTTTATGTTCTTGCGTCACCTCACCTTATGTTTACATGAACTAGCCCTAATGCTTTTCAACTCACGTAAACGCTAAAAAATTGATGATGTTCAAATAACTGTAGCAAAAATTGAAAATGATGAGACCGATATTTAGTTCAAGAACATTATCATCTCATCATGGTGGTGGGCTGATGATAAATATTTACACTAGTAAAACCACTAGAGGTCAAATTATGGTAAAATTCCGTCAACTAATAGCCATGAACCATCAACATAATTTCTTTCGACTTACGTAGTTTGGACTACTGAACAAAAAATCCAAATGAAATTTTTGGCGTTCTCGACTAATTTCTTAGATATGGGCCTATTTTTGAGTGATGAATGGCATTTTTGAGGACACATTTCTACTGCGGAAAAAATACTCAAAATTCTTCGTTATTTAAACTAACAGAATGTACACATCCTAATTCACCCGTTTTACACAATTTTTTTATTAAAAACGGCAACGTTTATCCAAAAATTCAACATTTTTTTTTTAACTACCAAAACAACCCATTTATGTGAAAGTTTAGTGAATTTATTTATGTCAAGTTCGTAACTTTGAACTTTGCATATACGCACAGCCAACTTTCCGATGCATTTAATTTCAACATGAAAAGGAAAATATTCACTCACTTTTTTCCAGAAACCAACTCGACAAGAATAAAATTTACTGACCATTTTGCCTAGATTTGTAGGTAATGTGATCATAAAAGAAGGGTGAGTTTTTGTCCTATAAAGTAGCGTTTTCAATAAAGGAAGAGTGTGAAACAGGTCAATTAGGGTGTGTTTATTGTGTTAGTTTAAAGAAGGAAGAATTTGGAGTGTTTTCCGCAGTAGAAATGTATCCTAAAAAATGCCATTCATCACTCAAAAATAGGCCCATATATTTGAGACCGCCAAAAATTTCATTTGGATTTTTTATTCAGGAGGCCAAATAAAGTAAGTTCAAAAAATTATGTTGATAGCTCGTGGCTATTAGTTAATGGAATTTTACCATCAAATATATTTAGAATTTATTTTTCGATTCTCTGATTGTTGAGTTGCCATGGTTACTTAGTGAGACCCTAACCTCAAAATTATTTTTTCACTTTAGAAGCTGTCAAGTGACACGACGTAAAAAAATTTTTCGCTTCGGTCATGAAAGTAAAGAAAATATTCGCCAGGAGATTGAGCAGTTGACATCCGCGAATACCTGGAAATCGAAATCAAACGTATGGAGGCAGTTTACAAACTTTTGCGCAGAAAAATCGTATAGTTTCGATAGAGCGGATATACCGGTGGCAGAACTGGCACTTATTCTTTCAAGACTATGGGTTCAACATGCAAAAAAAGAACTCCGAAGACTACTAGGAAAGTGTTATCAAAGTTTTATGGAATTCCACGGACAAGCAGTTGCAGGAATATTTTTTTGAAAAGTATAATCGCAAATTTAATCCATTCTGACATACAATTTTTGAACGCAAGAGCTGCAAAAAATGCTGAGCGCCGGAAGCTACGAATGGAACCAACCAAGAGAAAGGAAAGTTCATCTGCACTATCAGCAAAAGAGCTGAGAAAAATTATTGAGCTTTGAGACGAAAACACTACGGAAGGACTGCAGAAAAGTTTTTCCACGTTGCTGGTCATGAATTGGCCTGGAGAGGAAATTGAGGAGCGGCAGCACAACTCGAATATTTTGTGGAGGATATTGACAATAGAGGGGAACCATTGAGTATAATCCGTTTTTTTCCAAGACCACCCAAGGCGATTCAAAGAAAATGGCTGACAGTAAGTGGCTAGTACCGAATACACTCAACGAAGAAATATGCTCATTGAGACTGTTCAAAACACTAACAAGCAAGCGAGGCCCCATCAAATCCAAACTGAAAGAATCCCAGTTCCAAAGGCTGGTACAAGAACATTCCAGTCGTTGGAAGAATACAATATCTTCCTGGTTCAAATCCGCTGCCTCATTGATTGGAATTGATGTCAAAAAGATCAAATTAACAAATCATTCTACAAGGGCCACTGCTGTTTCAACTTTAGCCAAAACGGGAATTGGAGAACAGCAATTGATTAAAATAACCGGTCATGGTAGCAGCCAATCAATAAAACCATATCTGGAAATTTTTGACGCAATGAGGTCTGCTTCAACTTCGCCAAAGACGATTCAAGAATCTCTGAATCAAGAACAAGCAACTTCTTCCAATCAACCAGCCATAGTTCATAATAATTGCGTTTTCCATATAAACAATAAGTAATTACAGTAGTCAAAATAATATAAATAATTAGATTCATTATCACTTGTAACCGTTCATATAAAATAAAAACCTAAAAATTCATCAATATTTTCATGATATTTTTCAACTGCTGGAAACCTAGCTAGGCAAATATAACAAATTTACATTGCGTCGTTTCTTCTAGGTATGGGTTACAAGCCTGCGATAATTCTGAAATTTTCACTCATGAAAATGGCAACCTAAACATAATATATTCTTCTATTTTATATCAATTTTGGATTACTACAAGTGGTAGAAAGTAATAATTGTATCAAATTTAATGTAATGGCTTCTCAGCCTGCCCTTCAAGATATTGTTTTCTACTCATTGTAGTTACACGGTAATGCAGTTTTATAATGAAATATATATTACATTATTTGATTTTTTTATTTACTTCAGGCTACTACAAGTGGTACAAAATGAAAAAAATATTAGTTTTATAGATACATACTCATACATAATATTCAGTTTGTCTTCACACCAATGGACTCTTAGCCTATAAACTGTTGATTACTACTGATTGTAGTAGCTCAAAAGTGCCATTCATTTAATAGTTACTTGAGCTTACTACAAGTGGTAGAAAATTATAATTTCAGAGGGTTTTCGGGAAGCTGCATGAACAGATTCATAGCGCGTCTTAGCTTTGTCAGTAATTATTTGGGCCTTCAAACTGGTAATTTGTACTCATTGTAGTTGCATGGGAATACCATTTCAAGATAGAGAATACTATATTCTTCAGTTTTACATAAGTTTTGAGTATTTACAAGTGGCAGAAAATCGATTTTTTGCGTTTTTATTAACGTGCGTTATGCGCGCTTCAAAGGTGTGGAATTCATAACCAGCGTCAGAAAGCATCAATCATAAGAGGCTGTGATCATTGTATTTTGACACCTCAAAACATCAAAACAACTCGTGTTTTGTAGCAATAAAGAATATTGCACAGCTAATAAAACCAATAAAATTCTTTGTTTAAAAATGAATCGATTTGAAAATCATACTATATGCGTGAAATTGTCTGATGTAATGATCAATCATCGTACCATGATAGGCCAAGCTGTAGAGCCACAAATGGTTACTTTTTGGACAAAAATACTACCTAGAAGCCACCTGTGCCATCCCGTGCAGGACAGTCTGTAGTTTATTCCCACCATTTCCTCAACTCAAAAATGCAATTTTTTAATTTGTTATAAACAATAAACAACAAAAAATCGCATTTATTTTAGTTTTTTATTGTAAAATGGAAACTATTGAAGCAGTGATAACAGTGCAAGAGGGTGAACTGTAGAGAATTGAATTCCGAAGAGAATGACGGATAAAACGATCCGATCGGATAATTAGAACCGGAGAAAAGCGGGAAAACCGGAAAATTGTGTTTTTTTCTTTAATTCATAACTCTGCCATTTTTTAATATTAAGAGCTGAAACTTTGAACGATAGTAGCTATTGATGTGCGCCTTATGTGTGCAAAAAATTCAGTTGGATTAATAGTTTTCGCACAATCCTCATTTGAATTTTTTTTTGAAAATATTTTCGCGGAGAGCTGGATGCGTCCGATTGAAATTTAAAAAATAGATTTGGAAAGTAGACGTGAGCAGTAACAAAACGTCTATTCTGATTTTTCGATAAAACGCGTTTAAGTGTGTTAAAATCTAGTGAGAACATGAGGGAAAACGACCAACCGCGCGTGAGCGATCGAGTGGTGGGGAACTGTGCGAATCGAGGTGAAACGTATATAATATAGTAATAGGCGCGCGATGCGCGCAACTTATAATTCTTTGCATTTGTTTAACTGGGCATGTACTGCAGCTATTTGATTGGTCTTGGAGTGAAACGTCTACCTCCAAAACTACCCCCTTCTTTCCGACAAGACCTTCCCTGCATCCCGCTACATACTAGATCCACTACCGAAAGAACCATGCCAGTGCCAGTGCCTACGAACCAAGATGGTGGACCTAGCATGAATCAAACTTATGGGGAGTTCACATGCTGGCTTTTTGCTTCATGGCTTATAGCGTATTGTGATTCCATTGGCCGAATAGTGTCCGAAATATCTGAAAGCGCTTTTCAAGGTCATAGCCAGAAAGTCGATAACAGTCCGACTTTTCGCGGAAAAAAGCTTTGAAAGTTAATAGAAATAGGTTAGAAAGCAAAGCGATGTCAAAATTGATGAAAAATGTGTTCTAAAATGCTTTGTGTTTAACTGGGACGTGTACAAATGGCATTCATCTTATAATCTCAGATACTCGTTCTCTTGCCAATTCGAAAGTTGTAGAGGCTATTAACGTAAGAGCAAGTTTTAGTTTCTGGGGGAATTAATTGCATTCCTCACAACATTTAATTTCTCTACAAACAGTTAGATGAGGCTGAGAATATATGTGAATCAAGTTTGGTCCATTTTGAAATAGTTCCTAAAGTTTTCTTCATTATTTATCAATCTCATGTTCACCAAAACCTTGAGTTTTCTTAAAATTTTCAAGAGGGATTGGGATCACCCAGATCCTTCGATTCTTTTTATTTTTATGTATTTTATATTTATAATACAATGCCGCAGCTTGAATATTTTTTCTCAGTAAGAACACCTAATTCAAATCATGTAAACTATCTGAAACTTCTTCCAACTCCTCAGAAAACATATCTCTCTACGTCTCCACCGACAGGATAGTAAGCATGGCCTATGGCTTTTTTGACATTGTTCATGTGAACAGTGCGCTCGTTTTTTTCAAGCTTTCTGCGATAGGCGAAAGCTGTCATGTAAATGCGGCATAACAACACTACGCTGTCTACGAACCGACCTGATAAAAGAAACCAAGGATGCTGGCGAAGTGGACAAGCCGGCTAATTTAGAAGCCAGTGTCGAGCAGTCCCTCGTATCTTCTACTAGATATGCAAACGGATTGGATTAATGTCCCGTGACCACAGAATAATACTAAAGAACCAGTAGTTGCAGTATCCCCACTTTTTGGTTTGAAATCTCTGCGCGCATGATCGAATCATAGCGTGAAGATTGTAGATGTGTCGTGAATTTCCTCGATAATCGGCGACGTTGTCAAGTGTAAAATTTTTCTTATATTTCACCACATTTGACCTTTCGAAGTCAAAACTTTTGTTATACCTACCTACCTCCCAATAATATATCTATTTAATTGTTATTCTTCTGAAAAATAAATGATTTTCATTTCAATAAATGCATATCTTTCTTGGTTACCAATTTCAATTACCGCGAAGAGCACTCGGAGCATAATCGTATCTATTAAGAAAATTCCTAATTCCTATTTTTTACTCACTTCCCAATTTTCTAGAAGTATTTTATTGAATAATAGTATATTCATATACATTAAGCACGAAGTGCAAGTTCCTTTGAGAAATCGATTAGTAATGATAGTCGTTGCCGGCCGATATTTCCCCATTTTTTCCAGCCGGGGTGGTATGCTGTAGGTTTTCCGGGTTTTTCTAGAGCTGTAAAGTGAACACACCACCAAACAACAGTATGTCGCCCCAGAGCGCCAAGGCAAATAATAATAATAGCCGTCTTCTACCTGCACAGGCTATGGCTTTTGGTGCACTCTTTGAGTGTTTATGAGGGAGTATTTTTCCCTATCAGTAATTTTTCAGAAATAGAAATACTCTTTATTTCCATTAGACAATAATTACATTGTGTCGGAAACGTCAAAAAATACCTAAAAATACATACACACATATAAATACTTAAAACAATACAAAAAATATAATTATTGTTCTGGACAATTCAAGAAATCTTGCACTGTATTAAAACTATTTTACACTAAAAATATTTTGAGGCGAGTCTTAAAGATTTCAAGCGTCAGACTTGATTTGATATGTTCAGAGAGATGATTAAAAGTGTGTGGTCCTACACAGTTAGGTGCATTTTGTCTTGTTTTGTCCACTAACATCCTGTCTCCTAATTCATCTGGAGGGCGCGCCGGTGTGTCATCAGTAAATACTCCCCACGTCCAGGGGTGAGTGATTCCTGCTGGATCCCAGAATCATGTGCCCTTTGTAGGCAGAGTGAACCAAGAAATTAGGCCTTCTACATTCTTCCAGCTAAGATTTCTGCCGAATCACGGCAATCTGGTATAATTTTCAGATTCGAGAGCAGCGTGTTCTTCGTTCCATCAAGTTCCCTTATGATCAGAACCACCATTTTGACAAAATGGTTTGGGTAAAGCCTTCAGAGTTAAGTCTCGATATTTAGTCCATTTTTCCTTCTATTTTCTGTTGCTGCCTTTAGTATACTCCAAACCCTGCTTTTTTAACAGACCATGGAGAGAAGGAGATCCATCTCCTTCCAGAACCATTCTGTTATGTAGACCAGATCTGTCGGAGTTATTGATGATACTTGCTGCGGAGAGGCTACATCTGGGGAACGGCATTGTACCACTCCTAGTTAAGTATACATCTTTCCGGCATTAAGATGATGTAGGATGCTTCTATCTACAAGCAGAACGTCCTCTCCGTATAACTCACATCGTCCTCTTTTGAGTTGAACCGTGGCACATGTGTGTCGATCCCAAACTCCACTTCAATAACATGCGTGTACTCTTGCACCACCCTTAACGACTGTTGAAGATTCTTTTCTCCCAAACCATATAGTGTGAGGTCATTCATGTGACCTTATGCCTCCTGTTACTGAGGGTACCGCAGTTGTATCCGCAGGTTTTCCGTAAGTGCAATGGACAATCGCAATAGGGGGATGCAGAAGAGAAGGGAGCTGAAGGAAGTCTCGCTGAAACACGCATGAGGGAGCATTATTATATCTATTATTGTCATTATATAAGTACCTGAGCAATGTTCCTCAGAGAAAATGAATCAATTGTAAGAACTCCCTGTAACCAACTAGCACAATTGTTTTGATTCGGACAGGAAGACCACCTGCAGACCAGTCAGGGGAATAGTTGTTTTCTGGCAGATATTTTCTGCAACAGCCTACGTTGTAGGAGTATGGGGGAGCAAGAAAGTGTGATACATCGGTGGTAATGAATACCGTTATTATTATATCATAAATATAGTATGCAAGAGACAACCACCCCCTGCACTCCGCGTCGAACAGTACAAACCGCCATGAAGACATATCCGGATAGATGTACTTGGTGACATCATTGAGCCTTTAATAGAGTGAAGCCGTAGCTACTCTACAGGACGACACTATGAACAAAAAATATCAGATCAACTTTCAAAGGCTAAAGGGCCCCATTCACGTTGAGATCGGTATCAATACGTGTATCGTGACAGGTGGCGATACATGTATCTGAGATTTGTATCCATGTTTCAACTACTGCTACACGTTGAGATGAACTCATGAAACATCAGTTCAGTCACTGGTTCAGTTATTGAAACAAAAATGGTGCCACCTGTCATACCTGCGCTTGTAGCAGTGGCAGTTGTTTTATCAGACGTTTAAGCTATGTATTTTTTTTCGTGACAAAACTACGATCGCTATTAGCATACTTTTCCTTGCACTTGTTCACCAAAACTGTCATAGGTAGCCGATTCTCTAAGTTGTCTATTGGAGTATTACTTGGATTTTGAATTCTATAAACACGGATATAATTTGTACAAATTTAAAAGTTTCACCCAAAACTCCCGATCTTCCATGTTGGAAACAACACTGTTTTTATATTTTGGTAGCGCGATACATATTCGTCAACATAGGTACACGTTGCAACAAGTATCAGTTGCATGCGTTTGGTATCGAAGTTTCAGTACAGTGATGCAGACGACGATACCATTTGATACCGATACAGCGATACCGAGACAGACAAATACACTGTGAGATTTGTATCAAGATACTGATACTTGAAACATGTATCGATACCGATCTCAACGTGAATGGGGCCCTTAAGGTTTCACTGGTTGGTTGAGGTAGTTGTATCGGTACACATGTATTTATGAGCTCGCAATAGGTGTAATTAGAGAAAAAGTCAATTTTTTTTGAGTTGGATATGACTGAACTAGCTTTCATCCGAACCCAATTATATAATCTACCAAAAGTCGACTTCCTGATGTTCGCTAAAATGGTTATTTATTTTTCACATTTTAAGCTAATAGACAATGATAAGGTACTGAGAACTCAGGTTTATCCTGTTGATCATTGAAGAATTGTAATAACAAAGCGGATGTGTTCAAATAATCGTAACGTCACACGTCACTTATCAATCTTCTGTTTCAGCTCGTGAAAGATAAACTTGAATTTCAAGTGACAATTTATTATATTTACAGTAGTATTATCCATGTGTGGGAATTTCGTTAACAAAACTATAGAAAATCATGCAAGATCGTTGATTCAAATGTATTCGTATCTTATGTTTAAGCTCAGTTACTTCCTTGTAGAAGGCATTTGCAATGAAAAAATCACCCCTAAATTTTCAAGCCATTTATGACTTTGGTTACCATGGAAATCCAATATATTTCCGGAAGTCTTCTTTTTTCAGAGAAATATTAAAATGAATATGAGATTTTGCTTTAAAAACTAAAACGGCTGCACTCATAGACTTCGAAGATATATGAGTAAAAAACAATGTCACAATTTCTTGCTAACTTTTATGGTTAGTAAGCTTGGGTAAGTGAGAATTTGGAGCAAATGTGAGTTTGCTCGCTATCTTCGCTAAACCGGGCGACAGCCCAATGCCATCTATTGACGAATAGCCTACACTCATAATGAATCCATAACCATTATATAAAATACAAATGAGATCTTGTGAAATCCAAATATTTTCTCCAATTTTCTAACCTACAATTCACCAACCCGAACGAGTATAACGAGTTTATTTCAAGCTTTGAGTGTATTGTTAAAATCTAAGGTAAGAATCCATTTTATACACTTTTCTTCTGCCTAAACAATGAATCTGACTATAGATTGCCGTTTTTTCATGAAGTTGTATTTTTTTAATTCTTCTATTGCATGTCACACTTATCCCGAAATTGAATGTTATTGGGGATAGTGTGACCTATCTTTCGGGGTAAGTGGGAACCTGGTTCATTTGGCCAATCTAAACAGTAATATTTTTTCAGCTTTAGTACAAAATTATATACGGAAATCTAAGAGAGCCAAACAATATACCTGGCCAGATGTGGAAGACATTGATACACTTTCAGAGGATGAAATAACAACTGTGCCTTCATCACCACTCGTCAGAAGATGGAGATCAATGAAATTCTCATTCGATTTTTCAGATTTCTACCTGTAAATTTTTCTTTTCAACAAATTTTCACTTTCACTATTAATTTTTGTTTTTTTCCAATGGGGCATTTCAAATTCAATATTAAAAAGTTCCTAACTATGTTTTGAATAAAGATATCTCAAAACAAATAAATTGTCCTGCCCCAAAGAGAGATTTACGTGCATTAATATCTTTAAATTTGGCCAGAATCACACTTGCCCCAAATTTCCGGGGAAGTGTGAACTATGGAGATGTATATTTGAATATATTAATAAAATTCATAGAATACGTTTGTCAACAGTTTTCTGTGGCGTATTACAAAGACTGACCTTCGAAGTAAATACCTGCAAAAGTTCATTGTTATATTAGTTCAGGTTCATCAGATTGACTAAATTCAATGCGAACTAATGAAAATCACGTTCACAGATACCCGAGCTTACGTTACCACCCATTGGGTCGTATGGTTAAAAGCTAGTAAATGCTCATGATATAATTTTATCTCTCTCATAAGTTAACAATATGAGTGTGTTTCAAGAAATGACAGTATAAATAAGCATGCGTGTTCAAGGTTTTTTCATGCAACCCACTGATAACAATTATTAATAATAATAATAATACTCCCTCATCAACACTCACAGGCGAAGCCTGTACTGGTCGAGAATTGCTATTTTTACTATTTGCCGTGGCGCTCCAGGGCGACTAACTGATGTTTTATGAAAAGACCGTGTCAAATTGTTTCGTTTCTGAAAAAAAATATTTAATGGATATCTGATTATTTTTTTGGTTATTATTTCGGTGGTGAAGATGAAATATTACTTGGGCATGTGTAATATCCAGGTGAGGAAATTATTAAAAGGGTGATGAAATTCAAATACGTAATTACAGACTTTAAATCTATAGTGGCTGAAATCGTAGTCGAACAAGTGTCTTGAAAGTTGAAGAGTGTTGATGAAATGCGAGTGACAATGAAGATAGAATTTTCCAACTACGATAGCGGCTTTTGACTGCACGCATATTCAGATAAAAATATTCATAGATAACGTCATGGGAATCAATACAAATAGAAAAAATGTACCGTCCATGAAAGCAGGCATTAATGAGTATGTTGAAGCCCAACGGCCGAGATCTGCCATTGACAGCAGAATTTGGAAAAATTGTGGTATATGTCGTAGATTAAGATCATCAAAAGAGTTATTTTCTTACTCTCAGATTGACAATCTGTAATTTGAAGCAAATTTTTGCAAACCATATCCTGGAATCTTAATTTTTTGAACAAATCAATTTGGTTACTGTTTGATTTCAGTAATTAAAAATCCATCTAACAGAGTAGGTCTGTCAATTGAAATTATCAAGATGACCTAAGGGAAATCAACTCAAACAAATACAAGATTGAATAAAACGAATAATTTTGACGAATTCGAAACCCCCTTCTTTCCATACTATTCACGAAGTGGAAAATTTAAGGCAAATATCTGTCAGAAACCAACTACTTTCCCCAACGAACATTGAATTACACCTGACATCTATTTCTGAAATGTTCTTCCAGGAGGACAATATTGCAAGCATTATTGTTATGGAGTATTCAAATCATCATCTGGTTGTGAATGATCACCTGGGTACACGATTTTGATCGACTTTGTTCAGGCAAGATCCATATATAGACAGCATCTGCGAAATCGAAGTGAATACCAAACTGATAGATTATGACGGTGCGGATATAAAATTTTAAATTTGCATAAGCACGTCTACATTTATTCACATGTAGTTTGAATCGCAATGCTGTATCGAAAAACAAATCTAAGTTTCGACATGATTCTGAATAAGGTACTATGTCTGTATACCGACTATCTCAATACTTTGTTGTTTTGAAGATCTATTTTTACCGAATATTAGGAGAGTTGATTCTAATTGATTCATGGGTAAATCGTGTTCACCCGAAATTCGAATTCGGTGCAATTCCTCATTAATTTTTTCTTGAACAATTCGTACTTCACTTGGATGAAAAGAAGCATATATAATTGGGTGTCATCTGCCTATAAATGTACCTCATAGTGATTTGGAACGCCAAATTTCTGCTTTGTAACGGGTGATACACCACTCCTAGTTTCAACAGATTGTAGTCTATTATTGAAACTCTTAATGAGTGCTATAGCGGCAACGTGAAACCCGATGTAATTCAGAATTGATAAAAGTAGATCATGACTCATTCCATCAAATGCTTTGCTATAGGTCATCTATTAAAAACAGTGTTTAGTTCTATCCCTATCAACTGATTCGATAACACATACGGTTACTTTTGAAAGTGAAGTTTTACAGCTAAATCCTGCTCTAAATCCTGAGTGGCATTCTGGTAGAATACTATATTGATTCAGATGTTCTCTAATTCGGATACTCATGATTTTTTGATTACCTTTGATAGTGCAGGTAAAATACTTACTGCAAGGTCTCAAATCGTTGAAGCTCTAAATGTCATGTTTTCTTGGAAGTGGAAGTATTTTTGATATTTTCCAAGAATCAAGAATAGTATATTCTGTAACAAGGTCAGAATGAAAATTCGATGCGAGAGGAAAGTTCCGAGCGCGAGCCTAAGGCGAGCGGGAGGATCCACGAGCATCACAAATTTTCATTCAAACCGAGTAGCAGACTATACTTTCTCCACGATCAAAAAATTTAAAATATTTTTTAATGGAGACGAACAAAAGATAATTTCCACACGAAATAATAACTATTATTTAAAAACACTGTTTATCAGAAAGGACAAATTTTTTATAGCAAAGATGCATTAAGAATAAACTATTGAATTGAAAAAAAAATTCATTGTCGGTGGCTTGAACCCACAACCTCTCGTCTACTATGCCAATGCAAAGCAAAAGCAAAAGCAAACAAAGTTTATTTTACAAAGTTGTTCGTTCGGTCTACACGTCATTTGATATATTCAAAAACTCCTTCACCAAATCTTGCCATCGCCCAAGAGGGTTCAGGGGAGAAAGAGGATCGGGAGAACGCACTGAGAGCCGCCTCCCCATCCCCCTGACCATTGCTGGCCCGAGGGAGGGGGAGCGCTTGTGCCAAGGGGTACATAGGGTCCCGGCGAAAAAGCGCTAGTATCCACCTCCGCTGGTGTTAGCGGGAGATCAAATATTCCAAATGATAGTGGATGTTGTTCGTATAATCCATGCCTCCTGCAATCTATGCCAATGCTATACCATCTGAGCCATCCGGCCTCTCGCTAACATATGTTTGGTGAATATAATATTAACTGCCAAGCAATAGCAAAATAACGGAAATGGCGAATAACGGTGACGTTATTTTTAACGGAAGTGATACAGCATAGGGCTGAATATTAGCTATGAATGGGAGAATTCTGTTAGGGCATAATATAATCATATTTGTGTTAATTTGATCTAACCTCGTAGACTGAGATTTTATATCCAGCAGAGTAGCCTTTACATCGCCTTCTGAATCGGTGTGATATGCGAACTTTGTCGATATTCTAGAAAATTTGTTGTTTTTGTAAAAATTCAGTAGGTCTTGATTTACAGAGTTATTGTTTTGTTAATACTTGGAAAGTGTTGAATCGTTTCATTTGGGTTATTAGGATTGTTCGGTTTTTTATTTTTTCCAAAAATGTTGTGAACTGTTTCAATGAGAATGAAAGGTTTCTTGAAGATAATTCTTTTTTTGTCGAACTACCATATCTATTCGATTTTTTAGTTGTTTCAAAAATTTCCAATTGATATCGTTTTTGATTAATTTCAATCTTTATTCCTTATATGCTTCATTTTTCAATTGAATCATATTCTTGATAGTATACGTAAGCCTAGGTGGCTCTCAATTTTTAATTTTTATTTCTACTAAAGGTGCCAAGACATAAAAAATATTGTCTAATATTTTGTTCAACGCATCAACCTTATCATTCACATTCCCGAAGAAAAATATTTTCATAAGGAGATATTTTGAGGGAGTTATCTAGATGCTAATTTGTTTATGTCATTTGGCTTATTTATGTTTAATTAAACGTAATGAATACCTGCAAATCAATCGCCTTTAATTAATTCAGTAAAAAATATTATGTTCTAACAGCATATTAGATTTTTTCCACTACCGTATTTCAAGGCTTATCTGCAGGGGTTAACTTTCGCAAACATGATCATTTCTCACAATAGGTGAAATATGACATAAGTATTGTACCCTTTTTACTTTATTGATAAAGAAAAATTACTTACTGTCCTGTTAGCGGAGACAATGCATATCACAGGGACAAATGATTATACCCTGCCTAGCATCGACCTACATGGGTATTTACCAGTCAACCAGGAACACATAAGGTACCTTGGGTTAACCATAGACAGGAGGATGCCTTGAATCAAACACACAAAGATCACTAGAGCCAAAACCCAGGACATTGCAAACAAGCTGGTGGCTGGCAGGAAATGGAGAGCGAGCAAGGACTAGCTGAAGACAATATTTGATAAAGCCGCTCATCCTCTACGGAGCTACCATCTGGGGTCTTAGAGCCACGGATAGCAGAATTCAACGCTACATCAGAGCCATGGAGCGACCATTTCTGCTGGCCATTACAGAGGCCTACAGAACGGCGCCCACAGATGCCCTGCACGTGATATCAGGCATAATACCTACACACATAGACGCCCTCACAGAACATAAACACCCTAACACATACAGACCACACATACTACGCAACAAAATAAAACACACAGATATGACACATCCGGCCAAAGCGCACAGGGAACCAGGGAAAGCAAGGGAGAAACATACAAACATCTACAGTGACGCTACACAAAACGAGGAGGGACACCGAGCCTTTGGAATAGCCAAAACTCGGAACCACATCGACTGGATAAACCGAGGAAACAGAAAACCGGACGGGAAAAACATCCACGACGCCGAGCTGACGTCTATTCTGAAGGCTACAGATACCACACCCGACTACATCATACACACAGATTCACAACACAACACGAGCACACAGTAAACTACAAAACACAAACATTCATACAACACAAAAAAGACAGCAATCAAATTATCGAAATTACACATACACCAAGAACACACACCGGAATACAAAAAGCAGAAAGAATAGCCAAGAGACACCTACACGACACAAAAACACAAGAAACATTTTATACCAAAACAGAACTTAAAAAACTTAAACACAACCCAAGAATGATGTTATGGCAGGAAAATGGTAAATTACCTGAAAAATAACAATAATGGTATGACTTTATCATAAATTGTCAGTAAAGTCTCTGATATGATTGGAGTTTGTCAGCGATCTTTGTATCGAAATCGAAACGAATATGTTCATGGTACCATTCGTAACCCAACAAGGAAAAGAGAAAGATCCAGTTTTTTCAATAGCCGTGTGAAAACATATTGTAGTAAAAATGCATTAAACTCATTTTGCAAATTTATTAAAAACACTATTTGAACAATTTTTCAACTGAAACCTTGATTTCATCATTTATTTCTACTGTGGCTCTCTGTCTGCGGACTCTGGAACTATATCTGCAACTCTCTGCGACTCTCTCCCGTCGAGCGCCTCATATACCCACAAACAGATTCTTTTCACAGTTCTCGATTTATCGAGATAAGACAGATGGCTCTAGAAGCGGATAGAAGCGATCGATTTTATTCGAGCTAGTTCTCGGCGATGAGTCATAGTTGTTGATCCGCTAGCCAGCACAAGATGTTTATTTAGTTTATTTAGAAGGCGATTGTACATAATTAATTAGGCGATCAGGTCCGGCCTCGAAATCGTTGCAATATGATGGGAGTAGTACATGTTCACAAATACGAAAAATTTTAAATGTATTCTGAAAAACTTAGCTCCAACTCTCAACAGAATCTAGAAATTGATGAATAAGTAGAACATCTCCCAAGTTTAAGATAGAGTACCTACTTCAAGAAGGCTACTATACGATACGGGTTTCATTTGCGGAAAACGAAATAGAAATTTCATCATGATTGAGAAAGCAGAAATAATCTTTTGGAAATATCAATGCCTTCAAGAAATGAGGAGATTCAGGCAGGAAGAAGCCAATATAATTTATATGGACGAATCGTGGGTCAGTATAACTATCGAATGTTCCATTTTTCGAAACTTATAATCAACATTTTGACTTGTGTAGAATGTAGAATATACTTTCAAATGACCGTTCACTTTACTCATATAGGCAATAAGATAATCTCTAGATTATTTCCGAAAATAATGCACCTTTTCGTTGAGGCGCAAATCTGAGAAAACCCTGTTTAATTTTTACTTTGCATGATTTTCATACATATAACTTCCTGAAATTTTCAATGTAAACGCTACTGTTATTTCAAAATATGTTCACAATCAGTAATACTCCTACCGTCTAGCGAACCAGCGTACGGCCCTGCCCTTTATATGTCATTAATGCCTCCTTCTGATGTATGAACTCTGGCAATAGTGTTATCCTATCTTGCATTACTGACTTCTCAATGAGGATCCGACTATAGTTACAGGATATGGCCACTTCCAAGCCTACTACAAAAGATTTAGACTCAGACCAACGACAGGACTTTGCGAATGTGAAAGATAGGAAGAGGCAATAACCCACGTCACGCACGATTGCAACCTTCTTCAAAGGGAGCAATCAAGAACAGACTTCCGGAGATATCTGTTGAGTCGAGGGCTAAATTATCCTCCTATCATCAGGGACATAAAAGCGATTGACAAGGAAATGGTCGGGAAGTTCAACTTGTGGAGCGAGGGAATGGCTGCTGACGATGACCGAGATTGAGACGCAAAGACCATAAACAACAACACAAATGTTAACTAACAAAAATGTAAATTAATAGAATAAGTGTAAAGAGACATTTCCCCGCTAATTTAAGTGGTTGTTGGGATGGGTTTTCCCTTGCCGGAGATTTCGCTGGAAAGATGTTAGTTGAAATGTATCAAGCATCCTGGCCTTATGCCTTGCGGTAGGTGGGCCATCCGAGTGGTACCAAGGTAAAAAAAAGGAAAATGTTACTTCATGTCCCGTTAGCTATGATAGTCGATGATGCACGTGGTCAGGGTCAGTCAGTCAAATATCGAATATCAAAAATGAATGAGGCGCCACTCGTCTCTATTAAAATTAGTACTCAGGATCCTGTTGGATGTAAGAAAATAGGACTGTATAAATGGGTGGAATCTCAAAAAATCAATAGTAACACCTGTTTTTATCAACTTTCAATTTGTCACAACTGTTAGAACAATACATTTGGTTGAGGAACACTTGAAGTAAAACACTACCTTGCTTTAAACCCAGTACAATAAGGAAATTGTCTTCATCCTGAATATTTCTTTTTTTTTACTACGTTAACAAATTTATGAAAAATGAGGTTTATCCTGATGATAGTATTCCACACCTATGGAGGTGAGGAATAATCCATAGTTGAATCCACCTGACTTAAGGCTGAAACACAATGGAAGTTTTATGTTTTTAGTTTTAATTATCATAAATTTGGATATTTTTTTAATTTGATCACACCTCATAAACAATCTTGTTGGTAAAATTCAAACTTAATTTTTCAATACTGTTTTGCATCTTGTATTATTTTAGAAATTGATATCCAAAATCCCATAACTTAAAACGTATTACATAAAACTTCCATTGTATCTACAGCTTCAGTGTTCACAAAATTAAAACTGGGAAATACTTAATCATGAAAATACGTAGTTGCTCATTTAAATTTGGAAATGATTTATAGCTTGCGTTCAATACTATACATGGGCTTTACATGGAACACTGAAAGGTCAAAATATTGACATGGATAAATTTAAACAGGTATGAGCTTTACAGGGAACACTCACGGTTCAAAATATTAATATGGATAAATTCAGGCAGGCAATTCATGAATGAAAATTAAATATGAAATAGATTGACTAGTGAGCTAGGCAAGGTGGAGTCTGGATTCCCTCGAAGACTTCTACGAAACTTGAGAGTTGGACTATCTTCCCGATCACCATAACCAGATAAGAAATGGAAATATGAACCAATAGGTGAAAATAATCCATCCCTGGAGTACAACTTTATTTACAGCCATCAGCTATATGGCAGACTGGATTATGCTCATATCCTCATGATCTAATGAAAAATTGAGGAAAGACTACCGTAGGACTCAGTCCAACTATCCTATAATTATGTATCTGTCACAAACTTTCAAGACAATAGCTTTAACCTGGAACCCTAATAAAAAAGTATTGGATATTTCATTATATCATTGATTTTTATTACACTCACCCCTCTCGGAAGGATATCAATGGCCATAATAACCACCAGAATTTGAGTTTAGCAAACCAAGAAAATTCATCTACGTTGCTTTCGCAAAGGACTCTCGAAAATGGTGCCCTAGGCTAGCAGAAGTGTCTTGTCTTTTTTGCATCTTTTCACTTTAAAAAATGGAAATACTGAGATCAGTTTTCCTTTGCATAAGAATTTTACCGCGCAATCAGTAAATGTACTTTTCTTACTCATCAACTCTATGAATAGTGCACACATGAACGTCCACCAGCGAAGAATCTCTTGTTGTAATTTTACTTGATGAAAACTGAAGGCGAGATACCATATTAAGTAACTTTTTCTAGTAAGTTTTCAAAATGAAACCTTATGAAATGAAAAAGTTTATGTAAATAAACATAGTAATTTCAATAATATATGATACCCGTGACGCCATCTAGCATTGGATGAGTAAAACAATGAGCTTTTATTCGAGAATACTAGAATTTATACCATTTGGACTTATCAAACATGACACCATGCTGAAAAATGATATTTCTGACAGGAATAGCTATTTTCCTGCGACCACATAGGAAATTTACGTATATCGCACTGTACAAACCCACGGAAAATGTCTCATATCTACTCGTGTGCGAAAAGTTACTTTCCGTTCATATGCGGAAAGTAAATCGCACGCATACGGATAAGGTTTCAAATGCGAAATTTCTTTTTAGATATACCGGTTCAAGCTATCAAATTTATAATTTCTGAGCACAAAAAACAATATATTTGAAAGATATAAGTTCCACCTTCAAAATAAAAATAAGTTGACACTGGTAGGATTCGATCCCGCGTGCTACCAATTGCAAGATCTAAAATTCATATTGCTTTACCGACTGGACTGAATAATTTTTTCATTTGTAAGAATTTTGACCTATTTCTTATCATTGAATATTTCATATTTGTAATAATTATTAATTGTAAAGTGCGTCTAATTATGATTTCAATTTTAAGATAATCATTCAAAATCAATGGGGTTAGTTGAAATAGTTCTTAGTCAGCTTTTTTGTTCGATTTTCTTGTTCACATATCAATACTATCTATATTATTTGGTGAGATTTTCGCATGGTCGTAGGAAAAATAGTGTACATTACCATGCCACTTTCGGCACTCGTAATGTAATATACCTACTATATTATAACAAGTTCGGAAAGAGTACCTTTCTTTCAAGCGGTGCAAAGTGGAAATCGAGTAAGTAGTGGCATGCGGGAAAGTACCTTCTGGTATGGGTAGATGAGGATTTTTTCTACAAATTTATATTTTTGCGTCCGCATAAATTTTTCTCTCACTATAACTGACATTAGCATGCGCCAAAAAATTGCTTTTTCCACAAGCGAGTTTGATTCACCCCATACCCGCAGACAATTTATTTTCAGTCCGTTCTTGTGGAATATGAGGGTTACTGTTTTCAAAATTTTGCAGCTTTATGCAGAAAAACTCATCATATTATAAATTGAGGGTGCATTGTCCGTTTTTGGTGGTAGCCAGAGCAAAATGAAGTAGCCGTCATCTTCTAGTAGTTGAAAGAATACAGGGGTGCCCTTCTCTCTAAACGTTTCCACAAAGTGGAAAATAAAGGCAAACACCTATCAGAAAACAACTACTTCCCTGGCTAATACCACGACGGACATTGAACTACAACTGACAGATATTTGTGCAACGTTCTTCAAAGAAGATCCAATTGCAAGTGCTTGTCTCGTAATTAAACAGAAAACTATCTTTCATTTGGCTGGAAATGACCACCAGCAGACATGCATGTTTCGAGGTTTATTGCCTCTCATCAGTGACAGGGTAGGTCGGACAACATTATAATTGTCCTGTCCCTGCCAAATGAATAATAATCAACTGTTTAACTAATATTTCCCCATGGATAACACCACGATCTACAACCAAGTTGATCGAAGCGCCATCCGCACGGAACAAGACAAAACACTCCCAAGCAGCACAGTCTCGGGAAGAGAAATCTGTAAACATTCGAACTAGTTCGAATATATTGTGCCAGAGAGTTATCAACAATGTTGAAAGAATACAGGGGTATCCTTCTCTCTAAGCGTTTCCACAAAGTGGAAAATAAAGGCAAACATCTGTCAGAAAACAACTACTTCCCTGGCTAATACTACGACGGACATTGAACTACAACTGACAGATATTTGTGCAACGTTCTTCAAAGAAGACCCAATTGCAAGTGCTTGTCTCGTAATTAAACAGAAAACTATCCTTCATTTGGCTGGAAATGACAACCTGCAGACATGCATGTTTCGAGGTTTATTGCCTCTCATCAGTGACAAGGTAGGTCGGACAACATTATAATTGTCCTGTCCCTTCCAAATGAATAATAATCAACTGTTTAACTAATATTTCCCCACGTATAACACCACGATCTACAACCAAGTTGTTCGAAGCGCAATCCGCACGGAACAAGACAAAACACTCCCAAGCAGCACAGTCTCCGGGAAGAGAAATCTGTAATAATTCGAACTAGTTTGAATATATTGTGCCAGAGAGGTATCAACAATGTTGAAAGAATACAGGGGTACCCTTCTCTCTAAGCGTTTCCACAAAGTGGAAAATAAAGGCAAACATCTGTCAGAAAACAACTACTTCCCTAGCTAATACCACGACGGACATTGAACTACAACTGACAGATATTTGTGCAACGTTCTTTATCCAAACCATTCTGTCAAGATGGTGGTTCTGATAATAGGGGCCCTTGGTAGAATGATGGACACACTACTCTCAGACTTAAAGATCATACCGGCTTGCCGTGATATGCGGAAGGCCGTAATTCTTGGTTCACTCCGCCTGCTCAGGGCACATGATTCTCGGACCCAATAGTCACTTACCCCACGGCGTGGGGAGTAGTTATAGGGATAAATGATCCAGCGCACCCTCCGGAAGTGTCGAGCTCCGGAGACAGTGACTGTCTGGAAAATTCCTAATAAAAAAAAAAGTTAATAAAAATCTCTCTCATCTTAAGGCATAGCCTGTGCGGGTAGAGGACGACTTTTATTATTACTTGCCGTGGCGCTCCGGGGCGACTTACTGATGTTTTAGGTGATGTATTAACTTTGCAGCTGTAGGAAAACCCGGAAAAACTACAGCACCACCTCGGGTGGTCGGTGTGCACTCCAAGCTAGCACTAGACGAGATTGGCTTCTAGACAACTCACAATACACTTGCTTTTCATTATATCATAAATATAGTATGCAAGAGACAACCACCCCCTGCACTCCGCGTCGAACAGTACAAACCGCCATGAAGACATATCCGGATAGATGTACTTGGTGACATCATTGAGCCTTTAATAGAGTGAAGCCGTAGCTACTCTACAGGAAGACACTATGAACAAAAAATATCAGATCAACTTTCAAAGGCTAAAGGGCCCCATTCACGTTGAGATTGGTATCAATACGTGTATCGTGACAGGTGGCGATACATGTATCTGAGATTTGTATCCATGTTTCAACTACTGCTACACGTTGAGATGAACTCATGAAACATCAGTTCAGTCACTGGTTCAGTTATTGAAACAAAAATGGTGCCACCTGTCAGACCTGCGCTTGTAGCAGTGGCAGTTGTTTTATCAGACGTTTAAGCTATGTATTTTTTTCGTGACAAAACTACGATCGCTATTAGCATACTTTTCCTTGCACTTGTTCACCAAAACTGTCATAGGTAGCCGATTCTCTAAGTTGTCTATTGGAGTATTACTTGTATTTTGAATTCTATAAACACGGATATAATTTGTACAAATTTAAAAGTTTCACCCAAAACTCCCGATCTTCCATGTTGGAAACAACACTGTTTTTATATTTTGGTAGCGCGATACATATTCGTCAACATAGGTACACGTTGCAACAAGTATCAGTTGCATGCGTTTGGTATCGAAGTTTCAGTACAGTGATGCAGACGACGATACCATTTGATACCGATACAGCGATACCGAGACAGACAAATACACTGTGAGATTTGTATCAAGATACTGATACTTGAAACATGTATCGATACCGATCTCAACGTGAATGGGGCCCTTAAGGTTTCACTGGTTGGTTGAGGTAGTTGTATCGGTACACATGTATTTATGAGCTCGCAATAGGTGTAATTAGAGAAAAAGTCAATTTTTTTTGAGTTGGATATGACTGAACTAGCTTTCATCCGAACCCAATTATATAATCTACCAAAAGTCGACTTCCTGATGTTCGCCAAAATGGTTATTTATTTTTCACATTTTAAGCTAATAGACAATGATAAGGTACTGAGAACTCAGGTTTATCCTGTTGATCATTGAAGAATTGTAATAACAAAGCGGATGTGTTCAAATAATCGTAACGTCACACGTCACTTATCAATCTTCTGTTTCAGCTCGTGAAAGATAAACTTGGATTTCAAGTGACAATTTATTATATTTACAGTAGTATTATCCATGTGTGGGAATTTCGTTAACAAAACTATAGAAAATCATGCAAGATCGTTGATTCAAATGTATTCGTATCTTATGTTTAAGCTCAGTTACTTCCTTGCAGAAGGCATTTGCAATGAAAAAATCACCCCTAAATTTTCAAGCCATTTATGACTTTGGTTACCATGGAAATCCAATATATTTCCGGAAGTCTTCTTTTTTCAGGGAAATATTAAAATGAATATGAGATTTTGCTTTAAAAACTAAAACGGCTGCACTCATAGACTTCGAAGATATATGAGTAAAAAACAATGTCACAATTTCTTGCTAACTTTTATGGTTAGTAAGCTTGGGTAAGTGAGAATTTGGAGCAAATGTGAGTTTGCTCGCTATCTTCGCTAAACCGGGCGACAGCCCAATGCCATCTATTGACGAATAGCCTACACTCATAATGAATCCATAACCATTATATAAAATACAAATGAGATCTTGTGAAATCCAAATATTTTCTCCAATTTTCTAACCTACAATTCACCAACCCGAACGAGTATAACGAGTTTATTTCAAGCTTTGAGTGTATTGTTAAAATCTAAGGTAAGAATCCATTTTATACACTTTTCTTCTGCCTAAACAATGAATCTGACTATAGATTGCCGTTTTTTCATGAAGTTGTATTTTTTTAATTCTTCTATTGCATGTCACACTTATCCCGAAATTGAATGTTATTGGGGATAGTGTGACCTATCTTTCGGGGTAAGTGGGAACCTGGTTCATTTGGCCAATCTAAACAGTAATATTTTTTCAGCTTCAGTACGAAATTATATACGGAAATCTAAGAGAGCCAAACAATATACCTGGCCAGATGTGGAAGACATTGATACACTTTCAGAGGATGAAATAACAACTGTGCCTTCATCACCACTCGTCAGAAGATGGAGATCAATGAAATTCTCATTCGATTTTTCAGATTTCTACCTGTAAATTTTTCTTTTCAACAAATTTTCACTTTCACTATTAATTTTTGTTTTTTTCCAATGGGGCATTTCAAATTCAATATTAAAAAGTTCCTAACTATGTTTTGAATAAAGATATCTCAAAACAAATAAATTGTCCTGCCCCAAAGAGAGATTTACGTGCATTAATATCTTTAAATTTGGCCAGAATCACACTTGCCCCAAATTTCCGGGGAAGTGTGAACTATGGAGATGTATATTTGAATATATTAATAAAATTCATAGAATACGTTTGTCAACAGTTTTCTGTGGCGTATTACAAAGACTGACCTTCGAAGTAAATACCTGCAAAAGTTCATTGTTATATTAGTTCAGGTTCATCAGATTGACTAAATTCAATGCGAACTAATGAAAATCACGTTCACAGTTACCCGAGCTTACGTTACCACCCATTGGGTCGTATGGTTAAAAGCTAGTAAATGCTCATGATATAATTTTATCTCTCTCATAAGTTAACAATATGAGTGTGTTTCAAGAAATGACAGTATAAATAAGCATGCGTGTTCAAAGTTTTTTCATGCAACCCACTGATAACAATTATTAATAATAATAATAATACTCCCTCATCAACACTCACAGGCGAAGCCTGTACTGGTCGAGAATTGCTATTTTTACTATTTGCCGTGGCGCTCCAGGGCGACAACCTGCAGACATGCATGTTTCGAGGTTTATTGCCTCTCATCAGTGACAAGGTAGGTCGGACAACATTATAATTGTCCTGTCCCTTCCAAATGAATAATAATCAACTGTTTAACTAATATTTCCCCACGTATAACACCACGATCTACAACCAAGTTGTTCGAAGCGCAATCCGCACGGAACAAGACAAAACACTCCCAAGCAGCACAGTCTCCGGGAAGAGAAATCTGTAATAATTCGAACTAGTTTGAATATATTGTGCCAGAGAGGTATCAACAATGTTGAAAGAATACAGGGGTACCCTTCTCTCTAAGCGTTTCCACAAAGTGGAAAATAAAGGCAAACATCTGTCAGAAAACAACTACTTCCCTAGCTAATACCACGACGGACATTGAACTACAACTGACAGATATTTGTGCAACGTTCTTTATCCAAACCATTCTGTCAAGATGGTGGTTCTGATAATAGGGGCCCTTGGTAGAATGATGGACACACTACTCTCAGACTTAAAGATCATACCGGCTTGCCGTGATATGCGGAAGGCCGTAATTCTTGGTTCACTCCGCCTGCTCAGGGCACATGATTCTCGGACCCAATAGTCACTTACCCCACGGCGTGGGGAGTAGTTATAGGGATAAATGATCCAGCGCACCCTCCGGAAGTGTCGAGCTCCGGAGACAGGGACTGTCTGGAAAATTCCTAATAAAAAAAAAAGTTGATAAAAATCTCTCTCATCTTAAGGCATAGCCTGTGCGGGTAGAGGACGACTTTTATTATTACTTGCCGTGGCGCTCCGGGGCGACTTACTGATGTTTTAGGTGATGTATTAACTTTGCAGCTGTAGGAAAACCCGGAAAAACTACAGCACCACCTCGGGTGGTCGGTGTGCACTCCAAGCTAGCACTAGACGAGATTGGCTTCTAGACAACTCACAATACACTTGCTTTTCAACAAGGCATGCGATCGCCTATCGATTCGATATAAAGTATTTGAGAAAAAATCTCTTGTACCTACATCGGGCTCGAACCGACTATCGCTATGCTGGAGTTTCGAACGGCCTGTGCATTAGACCGATAAGCCACCGGCCACCCAAATGTTCGAAATAGCTTCCTTCAGCCAGGATACAAGCACTCAATCTTATCGTCATGAAGTGCCTATCTCTTTCAAACACATCAGGGACGTTTCTAATTGAGTTGCATCCAGCAATTATCTGATTTCGCAAATCATCCAAATTCGCCGATGGAGTAGTGTAAACTAATGACTTCAGATATCTCCAGAAGAAATAATCTAGGGGGTTTGAGTCCGGGGATTGGGCTGGTGTGGCCCACGTCGACCAATCCAGCGATATCCGTATGTTTTGTACTTGATAAAATCATGACGCATACCCTACGTTCATTTCCATTGATGATTTCAACAAATATCGAATATGGTTGTTCCAAATTTTGTTCGCACTGTATCTTCAAAAACAAAGGGTTTTTCAAAATTATCATAGAACAAAATAGTCTTAGAATAGGTCGAAGAATTTTTGCCGCGTATTTACCTAACACCCTCTAAATATATTAATTGGTAAACAATCCGAAGCCTTCATTCCCTGAAATAATATATCCAAAAAAGCAAATGAAAGAAATGAAACCCCAAGTAACATTTAGAAATTTTCCAAGCCGTCCCGATTTTAACGATTGCGTCGTTTAAAGAAATCAGCAAAGTTAATCTACATGACATAGATGGGCACGCTTTCTATAATAATAATAATAGTATACCAAGGCATAGCCTGTGTCGGTTGAGGAAGGCAATTATCCTTATTTGCCGAGGCGATCAACTGATACTGTATTCACTTTTTCAGCTCTAGGATAACCCGGAAAACCTCACCTCAAGCAAGCACCAGACGTCGAGATTAGCATCCAGGTTACTCACATCACATTTTCTTCACAACAAAGCATGTGGCCGCCTAAAGAAATCGATGCACTTGAGGAAAATTCTCCTACAGTGGTTTGGAATTACCGTATTCAATTATTCGCCATCACCATTATGCATTCATGAGGTCATGAGATGTTATCTCCGTAAACAGACTGTGTCATATTCGTTCAGTTATTTGGCGATGATAATGAATGATAAAATTTCAAAGCATTCATAGAGTAATTAATCAAATTATTCATACTCCCAGTACGGAAACGATTGAGTATGGAACATTTGTTGCAGAAACGAAATGAAATGTTCGGAGATCTACCATGGGTTTTGTTATTCCTCGTTGGTTCTTTTCTCCGTATTCTTCATTCATGTGGCTTCCAGCTTCTTCATAAAGTACAAAAGCTCATTCTGGCAACTGCTGCGAATCTCGTTGGGTCCCCCTAAAACATTAGAGCCTACTGCATTCACCGATAACTAATTCTGACATCAATAGTCGCAAATCGCTTGGGTTCTCCCAAAACTTCTTTGAAAACTTCCTTTTCCCAGGAGTCACTGCATCTGACAATTATTGTGGCAATTTTCAAGTCCACCAAAAAATTTCTTATCAATCAATCCCCCGTAACTTATAATCCCAATTCACAAACAACAAACAACAACAAATACCGATCATTAATTAATCAAACTTCTGAACCAGAGGTTCTCCATCGTCATATAAGCTAATCAGGTGTTTACTTTTCGCTCTTCTGGCCAAATTTCCGTTTGTTTCTTTCCATTTTCTTGTTCCTCTTGCGTATTTGAGAGGTGAATGCAGTTCATGGAATTTATTATCATGAATAACCAATACAAGCTCTTCCGTCACATCTGTTACAAACTTTCAGTCATTTTGACAATTCTCTCTAAAATAAATTCTTATGATGAACATAATTTATTGGTAGATAAATTCATCCTCTCCTCATTTTCCGTGCTGTCTTTCTTTACGTCCCCTGTCATCATTATTCCCATATCATTTGCCATTTCATTCATTTCACAATCAACAAAACAAATTATAAAACAGGCAATTTACGATGAGTTTTATATCAATATCTCATAAAAAATACCATAACCAAACAATAATTCTTACTGTTCTATCTACAGTGTGACCCATTTAAGATGGAAGCACCCTTATAAAACTTACATTTTTCAACCGATTGGAATTATTTTTTTTTTGTTAGGTAGATATTCAAAAAGTCTATTAGGACACCAAATATCATGAATAAATCTCAATTTCCAGGGCCAACTAATCTTATTTTTCAAGGTCAAAAATCTAAAAAAATTACTAGCGATTTTTTTAGAAAAAATCTGACTACACCACTGGATTCGCGACATTTTCAAATGATTTACATGTAAATTACGTTGGAATGCGTCGATCAATAAAAAAGTTATAAAGGAATGAAATTTGAAAAATATGCCGTTTAATCAATCCACCAATTCGAATTCATGAATTTTATGAAAATTCTGAATACACCACTGGATTCAGGATGTCTTGAAATATCACTGGTCACAGTTTCATCAAAATCTGTTCAGTAATAAAAAAGTTATAAGGGAATGAAATTTGAAAAATATGTTGTAAAATGAAATTTTAACAACGTTCTTACTACACCACTGTTGATTATTGAAAAAATTATTGGGGTGATTATTGCAATGTCGTACAGTTATAACATCTGAAAATCATGATGGTAAAAATAGTCTATAGGTATTTCTCGAAGTGGAGTGGATACATAAACAAGTACAATCAGGAGAGAACTTCTGGTTAATCTTCATGAAAACAATTTCAACAATATAAGACAAGTCTAATGTACTCCCAATAGAAATTATAACGAAAAAAATATGCAATGGATAATAATTATTATCATTCCAGTAGGTAACATCAGCTGTGATTTTTTCCTTTTGTTGAATAGCAAAAAATGAGAGTTGCAATTTTAACTGCCTGTTATTCAGAATGCATTAATGAAATAAACAAGTTAGCTGTGACTTACAGTTTCTCATCTATTTATTTGCGCATGAATTGTCATTTTGTTAGGCACCATTAGTGAACTGAATAATTTGTGTTCCAAAATAAAAACAGATAATGGCTCGATTGTCAATTCAAGAAAAAATCGAAATTATACGTCTTTCCGGTGATGATTACCGGAGTGAAAGAGAAGTAACTAGAATATTCAATGAAAGACACCCAAATCGTCCAGCCATAAATAACAGCACGGTACATAAAATAAACCAAGTTTTCAATCGGACTGGAGCAGTAACCACATATATTTTAAAGAACAATATACGAAGAAGGAACGAAAATAACCAGACTATATTAGATTACTTCAGAAATAATCCAAATAGTAGTTTGAGGGTTGCCAGCTTAGATTTAAACTTACCTAGGGAGAATATTAGGCGATGTCTGAAGAAAAATAAATTAAGGCCATTTAAACCAAAGTTTTTACATACTCTGGAACTAGGTGATCAAGAAAAACGATTGGAATTCTGCTTATGGGCCCAAGGCGAGTATCTTAATGACAGGCAAGAAATTTATATTTTCAGTTAGATAGTTGTTCCATACATAATGCGGGAATTGTGAAGAATTGGCTGAATCAAAATTACCCTAATCGTTGGATAGGAAGGGGGAGTACATTAATTGGATGGCCACCAAGATCGCCTGACCTTACTTCACTCGATTTTTTCCTTTGGGGTTATGTTACACAAAAGGTTTACAAATCACGACCAAGGAATCGAGTGGAACTGTGCACCAGAATTCAGCAAGCTTGCGATGCAATTACTCCACAACAATTGAGGAATACTTCAAAAAATATTCGTAAGCGATATGATAAATGCATTGAATTGGATGGAAGTTTGGTGGAGGCCACCAGAATATGAATTGCACTCATTTATTTTTCAATTCGATATATTCTTGGTTTCTATTTTTACATTGATTGTGAATAAAAGATTGTTTTCCGCTAGTTTGTAGCAATTAGAAAAATGTACTTACAGTTATTTTTTTGTAGATTCATTTGAAATTATTGACACTAAAGTTTGTTGTGATAAACTGATTGATTGATATGGTTCGACATACATATGAAAGGAAATTGATTCTCCCATAAACGTTTCATGAATTTTATTTGAATAATATTTTGTTGAATATTGCCCCTAATCCAGTGGTGTAGTAAGAACGTTGCTAAAATTCCATTGAACAACATATTTTTCAAATTTTATTCCTTTATAACTTTTTTATTACCGAACAGATTTCGATGAAACTGTGATCCGTAATATTTCAAGACATCCTGAATCCAGTGGAGTATACAAAATTTTCATAAAATTCCTGAACATGAATTGGTGGGTTGATTAAACATCACATTTTTCAAATTTCATTCCTTTATAACTTTTTTATTGATTGACGCATTCCAACGTAATTTACATGTAAATCATTTGAAAATTTCGCGAATCCAGTGGTGTAGTCAGATTTTTTCTAAAAAAATCGCTAGTAATTTTTTTAGATTTTTGACCTTGAAAAATAAGATTAGTTGGCCCTGGAAATTGAGATTTATTCATGATATTTGGTGTCCTAATAGACTTTTTGAATATCTACCTAACAAAAAAAAAATCATTCCAATCGGTTGAAAAATGTAAGTTTTATAAGGGTGCTTCCATCTTAAATGGGTCACACTGTATATGCACTGTTTCTGCTCATTCCAAATCCAGAGCACGAGAGTTGGAGTGAGTAACTATTGAATAACCAACATCGGATCCCTTGATCTACAACATCAACAAATATCAGATTGCTTCTCCAATGAACTTCAAGCAAGTTGGGCAGTCAGAGACCGTTTCAATCCATTTTTAGCTATTGTTTGTTTATTTGCATTTCTCTGATATAAAATGTCTGTGCATGAGCTTTCATAAATTTTAATTAGCCAGTAATGAGTTTACAAAAGTTTTTTCTTTTCGACGAAACTGAAAATCTTGTCAAATCCAGAAAAATAGTGGAGAATACAGCATCACCAAACGTATTCTGAGAAATACCACGACAGCGTTGAAACTTACACCGGTTGGTTTCGATTCCTCGTACTATTTACCGCAAGTTTAAATCATCTCGCTTCACCAACTGTCTAGTTATCTAGTAATATCCATATCATGTGCAACTACATCTTATCAAGAGATATTTTATATTTGAAATGATGATATTGAAATGTTTCTAATTATGATCTTTATATCTTAGGTATTATACAGGGTATTCCAAAAGAAAAATCTGAATTCCTCCCATCCAGGGGTATTCGAAAATACCTCATATATGTTCAGCGATTTTTGTAGTTTTCGAGTTATATTTTTGGGGGGGATTCGTAGGGTGTTCTGCGAAGTGTTTTTGATTTTTTTTGTTTTTTTTTGCTACTTGGCCGTCTTGAATGCGACTTTCATATTTGGAAAATGATGAACTTCCTAACAATCCTGCAAGATACTCAAAAAAGTATCGAATACTCAAATTTTTAACGTAATTTAAAAATAAAAAAAGGAGTATCTATAGGTTCTACTTGAATTAAAAAACTTTACAGACTGCGAAGCTTTCCAAAACATACAAAAAAATTGGTACTTATCTGACTATTATTCGCTGTAATCAGCTGACGAATGTAGATACGCCAAAAATACTTTAAGCCTAAAAAAACAATTTTGACTATTTCTGTCACTCTTATGGCAATTTTTAGTGAAGAATTCTTAAAAATATTCGAATAAACGAATTGATTGAATGAGATGACAATAATTCAGATGATCATTTATGAAAATTTCAAGAAATAAGTTATTCTATTTCACAGTCAATTGGGCTTATTTTTGTATGAAAACAATAAAATTAAACACAAATTAATGTAACATACGTCTTCATTGAAGTAAATTTTCATAATCACGTCTTCAGCTTGAAGACACAGTCGACAATGTCTCAAAAAGTTATGATTCAATGGTCTGAATGCGCTTGAATGTTTTTTTTTTCAATTTTTCTAGCAGCTTCTACTATTTTTTCTCGTAATTCTATTTCTTTGTCGCTTTTCCGCACATACACTGAGTTCTTATAAATTCCCCAAAAAAAGTCGAGTAGGTTGAGGTTTGAAGAACGTGCAGGCCAGTCGATTGATCCTGCCCGCCAAAGCCATCTTTGTTGGAAGTAACGTTTAGATGCTGTCTCACATTTTTCGAGTGGTGGCAAGGGTCACCGTCCATTTGAAAAAATTTCTCACAATTTTTTTAAACAGGGAGGATAATTTTCTAAAAAAACTAAATGAGAATCTCCATCTAACTTAGACAGTAATTCGAAGGGTCAAATAAGTTTTCCGTTTAGGATCCCCGACCACAGGTTTACGCTAAAGCGCTGTTGAAAGTTTGATGCTTCTATCAGATGAGGGTTTTCGATGGCCCAGCTATAGTAACTATGGATGTTGAAAATTCCAGTCCTTTCGAATTCAAACAACTCTGGATTCCAGGGTACTGGTTCGCAAGATTTATTTCGACCGGAAACACGTCCAGCCATCAGAGTGTACTCTGTGTTAATAAAAAACATGTGGTCCGGGTAATGCTTCAGTACTTCTTCTTGCCTCTTCAGTACTTCTTGATGAATCCTTGCAGCTAAACGACCGTTGCATTGGACAACGCCATAATAAAAATACATCTCCGCTTATTGGCATATTTATATGGAGTACTTTTATGTTTGAGTAGCTTACCTGCAAAGTTTTTAAAGTCAGGTAGAACCTATTGATACTTAAATTCTCGATTTCGATACTTTTCTGAGTATCTTACAGGATTGTTAGTACGTCCATCATTTTTTGTATGAAAGTATCATTCCAGACGATAATGTCACAAAAATAATTTTGAAATACCCACTACAAAAACAGATATGAATATTTGAAGCCCCACTCGCAGAACACCCTAACAAATCACAAGAATCACAAAATTATATCTCGAAAACTACAACATATCGCTGAACATATATGGGGTATTTTCGAATACTCCTGGGTGAAAGGTATTAAGATTTTTCTATTCGATCACCCTGTATAATACCTAAGAGATAAAGATCATAATTAGAAACATTTTAGTAACATCATTTCAAATATAAAATATTCCTTGATGTAGTAGTTTCACATGATATCGATATTAATAACTAGACATTTGGTGAAGCAAGATGATTTAAACTTGCGGTAGTACGAGGGATCGAAACCAACCAGTGTCACTATTTGAACCACCCTGTATAAAAAAATATTTTGCAATTCAAAATAATTATTCAAAATTGATGGAGTTAGTTGAAATAGTTCTCGGTCAACGTCTTGAAAGTGGGAGTCAAAATTGATGTAGTTTAAAACAGACAGTATTTTTTAGTGTGTTGACGGAAAAATTTGAGAACTGTGTTTCAATAATTGGTTCTTTACAAAATGATTTTTAGTGAAAGTGACAGTGATTCCGATACCCTAGCAATTAAGTTTTGGCTGATAACAAGCAGCTCAAACCGACAAAACAGTAGTCACAAAATAAACCAAAAAGGCAAATACTGGGTGAATACCATCACCTTTTTCTAGATTTGAAGAACAGCCCAGACAGATTTTTTGCTTATATACGAATTAAAATTGATACATTTTAGTATATTTTTTGAGATGGTAAAACCAGAAATTCATAAGTGCAACTATAGTAACTATCCATGAATCCAATACTTGCTGAAGAGAAACTAGTCCCATACTTCTGGACTTCTGAACACCAAGTTTATTAATTGTTCTTTGTCAATCATATTCAAAACAACAATAGTTTTTTGAAACCTACAAGCGAGTAAATTTGCTAAATTTGCTAACCAAAACAATTGGAGTAGGCGACCAATAGCTATCAAGATTTCAGGATGCTTTGCCTTCACCATCGATGAAAACACAAATATTTTGTATCGCTTTAAATATCGATGTTTATATCGCTGTAAGCATCGATGGTGCGAGGGCACAGATTCTGTGGCGAGGGTGTGCAAATCTTCGGTATGTATACTCTCATATAAATCAATTTATTTGTATTACATCGATCTAACTATCGCTCATCGGTCATCGCTCATCGAGGCATCTTCGGCATGTACTTACCCTTTTTTAGCTTGCACAATGTGTCAACATTGATATTATTTGGTAAAATTATCGCGTGGTCGTAAGAAAAATTACTTGTGCGAAAGTGATTTTTACACTAGTGGGATAGTCGCACTCGGCGTGTGCGTCGTGCTACAATATTTCCCACTCGTTTGAAAAATGTCACTTTCCGCACTCGTAATGTAATAACTACTCCGTCTGTTTGCAAAAATTACTTTGTTCTTTGTGAAAAGAAGTCAGTTGTCAATCGGTTATTGGAACGTTTAAGTTGTGAAATGTCACCAAAGTGTCAATAAAAATGTGTTTTGAGTTCAGTTATAAACTAAAACATGAAAAGGAAATATTTTGTTTATATCAATCGGAAAGTGCATAATTTTATATATTGTATTGCTATTTTCACTTTTGTGTTTTGTCAAATTCAACTGGACTAAAGGAAAATGTAACAAACTGAGATTTTGACCTTCACTGATATGGAATAGCATTGAAACAAAGCACCTGTGAGAGAAATAAAAATTTTGTTTTCGTTCTAGTGAGTATGGTAGAAACTATTACCTCAATCACGTATTACGGTCGTTATTCTACACTGTTTATCGCTGTTATCCGATTATAATTTCATGATCTGTTGTTTAATAGAGAAAAAAAATCATAATAAAAGCCTGATTTCCAAAATGAATCTAGTTAATACCGTCAATGAATATTAATTAATTAATTTCATCAGTAAGTTTAGTGATGATGAAATATTGAAGATTATTAATGGCTATTTGAAAATGAAAGAAACTATTTATTTTTTTATCAGGACCTCCCCCTTCCCCTAGACGAATTGGTTCAAGGTGGAATTCTCCTCGAAACAAATGATAAAATTTGCAAATTTTTCATGATCTCCTGGAAGGTTGTTTCTTACATATAATTAATTTACAATATTATTCAAGGGTTGCTAGTTTTCACTGCATTTCCATTTCATGTATCAATCTGTGTAATCATATTTTGCAATGGGTTAACTTGTATACAATTTGTGTTAAAAATAGTTGAGAAGGTTTGATTATATTATTATTACCATTACAATGGTTTATCAACCGCTGTTGTTATGTTGGCTGAATGTTATGTGGGCAACAAGACATTTGCTAAGTAACATATCGGACTGGAGGGTATTGAAAAACAGTTAAATCACCAACAGATGTCTGCGCTGAAGTAGATGATGTTACCTTCAGCCGGAACCGCAGAGTAACCAACAGAAACGCCAAGGCATTTTTGGGTCCAGTCGTTCGAGAAAAGTGAACAGGATGTTTAATAAAAGAAGTATCACTAACAACAACAAGAGATAATGGATGGGCCGCGGTGGCATATGGGTTGAGTGCTCGCTCCATAAGCCAAACATTCGTAAAAGCATGAGTTCGAATCACAGCACAGCCACCGGTCTCGTGCATGGCATCACACGTATTAAAAAATAAGGGCTACATCTTCTCCTAGCTCGTTCAAGTCTCTGACTTCTTAGGGTTGCACGAAGGGGTGCAGCTGGTTGACGGATATAACAAGTTTAACAACAACGTCAAAACTGCGAAAAGGAAAATTAAGAGTAAAGGAGCCTGTTGGAGATCCTTCCCGTCAGACTCATGAGAATCCTGAGCAACGTTGAAAACATAAGGAACATAGACAAATTTCCTTGAAAAACGATACATCCTGGATGGTTCTTCCAATATACAGATTAATGGTCCCTTAGAGGGAATGGAAACCAGCGGAGAGGGTTGTTGTTATACAAGACGCTATATAAGGCAATTCTGAAGGAAGGTCTAGAATGTCTCACTTCAATAGTGGAAAGAATATTCTGGGCCAGATTAGCGCTATGCGAGAGTAGTCTTCATCCTCAAATTGGGGAGAAGTATTAATATAGTATTAATAATAATAATAATATTAATGACTAAGCAGGGAGGGTCAACCACCACCCAAGGGAATGCTAATTCCCTCTAATGTCGGCCGTGGCTAACCCCCCGGTATACCCTACAACTCGGTTTCCAATGGACGAGAAAGAGGCCCCCACAAGCGACCCATTCGGATGAGGGGTCATAGGCAAGGTGGTGGGGCCCAAAATGATGGAATGCCACATGATGACGACCGCAATGACAACGGATGCTTCGAGTGGACGGATGAATTAAGGGATGGTCTTCTGCATTGTTATGAGAGCAGTGAGCCCGCCCGAAGGGGATACATGGCAAGAATGCATGCTCTGTGGTGTGAGATACAGCCAGAGCATGCCCTTTTTCCGTCCAAAATCTGAGGGATTATGTATCTCATCTTAGGGTACGAGGTTCTCAGACGGCTGACGAGATGGCAGAAATGGCAGATATGCCACGTGTCGATCTGGCTGTATCCTGAAGCCAACAAGTGGCACAAGTGGATGCAGAAATTCAGAATGTCCTTTCGGAAGAGGCTAATATCTGGCACATCAACTCTGCCGTGTATGACGCCGCTAAGAGCCTGTCCCAAGCGGAGAGGAGGCAAACCAACCCTCTGATTGGCAGGCATGAGCGACGCATACACAAGATGGAAGCTAAGATCAAGTCTGCGAGACAAAACGCATCTCGTATCCAGTGTGTGGCGGACTACGTGGCGGCCAATAGGCCCTTCACGCCCGCAGTGCGGCGAATTGCTGCAAATTTAAGACGAGCTCACCACACACTAAACCAAGGCGTGCTGTTTACCATCAAACAGCACTGTCTTGATTCAATACGAATGCTGGTGGCTGCAAAAAAGTCACTAGTGAGGTGGGCGAGAAGCATCGCGGAAAACATGAAGTTCCGCTATAAACTTTCTCGCCTATTCCAAGAGTCTCCACATGTGGATAACCCGCCAGCGGCTGATCGGGTAAAAACCTTCTGAGAGGGTATTAACGAATTTTCGCAACGACTCAACGAAGATACTCCAGCCCTAGCGCAGTTCGAAGCCTTCTGCAGGAGGCTTCGTCAGCCTGAGCTCAATGAACTGCACAATCCGATAACCCCGGAAGAAGTTCGACAGGCCCTCAAAGGCTCAAAGAACTTTGCTGCTCCAGGTCCTGCACCTTCTAGCAAGAGTTTTCAACTCTTGGCTATATGGGGAGCAACAGATTCCGGATTGGTATGTCGAGGGGCGAACCGTGCTAATCCCCAAAATCGGAGATTTGTCTGATCCGAAGAGCTACAGACCGATAACATGCTTTAACGCATGCTATAAGATGTTCACACGCATTTTGTACATGCGAATACTCTCCGCAGTTGAGCCGGTGTATGAACGGATAAATGAGCAAAGAGGGTCAAAGAAGGGGGTCGCTGGATGCAAGGAGAACCTGCTGATCGACAGATGCATCACGCAGGACTCCGTGCAGTATAAGCGTAATAAGCGTAACCTTTCAATGGCCTGGATCGACTATCGCAAGGCATTTGATACAACATCGCATGAGCTCATCATGGATTTGCTCAGATGCCTTGCGGTACCCGATCAAATAGTGAGATGCATTGAACAGCTGATGCCGCTCTGGAGGACTCGCTTTACCATAACATCTGGTCAAGTCAGAGTCCAAACAGAGCAGGTTATCTTTAAAAGGGGCGTGTTTCAGGGAGACTCCCACAGTCCCCTTCTCTTCTGCATCTCACTACTGCCATTGTCCATTGCACTACGGAAAACCCGCGCATACAACTGCATTATCCCCAGCAACCGGAGGCATAAGGTCACCCATCTGTTTTACATGGATGACCTTAAACTTTATGCCTCCGGAGAGAAGGACCTTCATCAGTCCTTAAGGGTGGTGCAAGAGTACACGCAGCTATCGGAATGGAGTTTGGGATCGACGAATGTGCCACGGTTCATTTCAAAAGAGGACGATGCGAGGAATACGAAGAGGACGTTCAGCTCGTAGACGGAAGCATCCTACATCATCTGGATGCCGGAGAGACGTATACGTACCTAGGGGTGGAACAACGTCACACCCAAGAGGTAGTTACTGTTAAAAACTCTCTCTGTATCAAGTATCAGCACAAACTTCGACAGATCTGGTCATCAGAACTGTCGGGGAAGAATAAAGTTACTGCAACTAATATGCTTGCCATTCCGATTCTACTTCACTCCTTTGGAGTAATTAAATGGACACAGAAAGAGCTGCGATAACTTGACGTAGAAACTCGCAAAATGATGCATCTTCTGTTCCACGGTTATACTTCCCCAGACAGCGGGGAGGCCGTAGTTTGAAGTGTCTACACAACAGAATGGTACTGGATGGAGCCTGTAAAGTCATCAGGAGTTCAGATCCCCTTTTCTGCTTGGTATACGATCATGAAAAATCAGGGATTGGAGCATTTCTTTTCATGGCAGCAACCCGTGCAGCCGATGAACTCGGTCTCGTATTCGACACTGAACGGACGAACCCAAACTCTGTTACCGAGTTGGATCCCGTTCAGCAAAAAGCCCACGTGAAAGCTGCGGAGTGTGACAGGCTCCTCCAGCTACATAAGGATAAGCCAATGGGGGTCTTCTTCAAGAACATTGAAGACCTTGGCTTATCCTGCCAGGATGGTGTCTTCAACACCCTCGTCTACCGTAGTCGCGTGATGGGTATAGAGGTCCCTGACACTAGATGCAGAGCGTGTCGTGGGGCAGCTGAGACCATAATGCATTTGCTGTCAGCTGGTCCAGCTTATGCGGTCTCAGCCTATATCATTGAGTTTTCAGCTCCTGGCGAAACGAACATCGTCCGTAAAGAGGAGGAAAAACGGACTAAATATCGAGATCTTCTCTTTGAACTCCGAACCGACTATCGCCATGCTGGAGTTTCGAACGGCCTGTGCCTTAGACCGCCGATCCACCGCTGAAACTCAATCGGAACCATAAGCGTAAAGCGCTTTAAATAGTGATGAACCATACTATATTGTAGAGGATTGAAGGGAAATCAATATTTGAAGAGCCGGGAAACCTAGATTTTTGATGTGTTGAGGCTGGATGCGAGAAACTAAAGCTGACTGGAAATGAGGTAGTAGATGAACTTGCAAAAATCGGTTCTGCGACGATGTTTTGTTTGCGAAACTTCATCGGCCTTTGACGATTGGGCGGGTTATAAAAAATTAATCCCGATGTGCCTATTGTTCTAGTAGTAGTAATTTGGGGGGAGACCGCTATCGCAGCCAGGACCCCCAGTTTTCCACAAATCTGAATTATTTCTTCTAGGCTTCCTTTTTGAACCTTCGTGACCTCTTGATGAAGGTCAGTATGTCCGTCCATTTCAGGTTGGTAAGTTCCTTTTATTGGAGTTTTTCAGCTCCAGAAATTTCAAATCTCAGCCACTCGTATGCCTCGCACTCGCCGACGAAGAGGGACGAAGTTTCTTCACCCTCTTCGCATTTGCAAAAGTGGGGTTGTCTTCTATATCAATTAATGATAGGTATCTGGGTAACTTGTTATGCTCTGTTAGTATTCCTATGAGGATGCGTAGTGCTTGGCGGATTCTGCCTAGAAGCCATGCTATCCTCGACTTGCTGGATCCGGTCACAAAGTCTTTCGACTTCCTGCAGCCGCTATCATCCCTCCAAAGTTTGTTCAGCTCTTCTTCCACCTAGTCATTTTGTTCAGCTCTTCTTCCACCCAGTCATCAAGGGCTGGAGAGGTTCGGCCTCTTGCATTGCCTAGTACAGGCTCCGGCTCACAGAACGGCAATGCGGAACCATTTCTGACAAGTTAGTATACCACCTCGTTTCCGCGTACCCCTCTGTGACCCGGAGCCCATACCAGCTGAACTTCTTTCATTTTGGCTAGTTTCTCGAGAGCATCTCCGTATTCCCGTACAAGTGCAGAGCTTGGTTTAGGATGACAGATGGCTCTCGGTGCTGTCTGACTATCCGAACAGATAAAAGTTCTCTGTTCGGGCCCATCTTTCACCTCTTGTCTCATAGTAACAAATTTTTGGGAATTTGTCTTGACAATGATCTGAACTTCCGGAACCATGTTGAGGTATTGAGCAAAAAACTATTCTCAGGATGCTATACTCTACGAGTGGTGTCTAACGAATTGGGAATGACTACTGACAAAATAGTGTACCATGCGCTCATTGAGTCACAGATTAGATATGGTATTCCTTTCTAGGGAACCTGCAATAAACAGTACTTCAAGATAATTTTCACTCTACAGAAGCGTGCGGTTCGTTATATCTGTAAGGTTGGGCCAGTCTCTTGTAAGGAACTGTTCATAGAGCAGAAAATCCTCACACTACCCTCTCTGTTTATTCTGGAATCGTTAATAAACACCTACCAATGTACAATATCACCTTTGGGCCCACCCGCCAAAACAACACCATGAGGCTACCCACTCCAACTTCAAATCTAATAAAGAACTCTCTTATTTATAATGCCGCAAAAATATACAACCACCTTCCAGCAAGTGTCAGAGTCACTGAGTCATCAGCTTTATTCCGATTCTCAGAAAAGGGGTATCTTATGACATTAGTAGAGACATTTTAGCAGAGACATGGGTGATACTTGACTTCCTCAACAACTAAAATTTTAATTTTATCTCGTTTTCAACTATGTTCGCTTCTTGTATTTTTTATACTGTTTACGTTATATGTGTGTGTTTATTTATAATATAAAACAATCAACCCCATGCTCTCAATCATAATGGCATAATTATTACACTGAAATCATCCATATATCTTATTTTTATATAAGGCACATAACTGTATTATTTGTATTTGTATTACCTGTATTATTTGTAATACTTTTATTACCTTATTATCTGTATTATTAATACTCAACCGAAATAAATAAACTGTATTGTAATTCGGATTTATCCTGTTCAGACAATGAATATATTTTTTTAAGCAGTTATATGTGTGTTCCTTCATAAATTGAGCATACCGATTGAATGTTTGATAGCTTTAATGGCTTGATGTGTTATTGATAACATGGTAGCTGTTATTTTCTTCTAACATTTTCAATCAAAATGTTTGAACAATAATGAAACCACTCAAGTGAGATTGACGTTGTTTTGGTGATTTGATTCGTTTCCATGCCTTGAATCTTGTACAAAACAAATTTACCAACAGTTCTAATGAACCAAGTTCACTTTGTTCACTTGAACAGTTGGAGAACTTGTTTTGTACTAAGATATATTCCTGCTAATATCTAAATTGCTTCGTCGAATGTAAATATTGAATGAAAACTTTTAAAAGTGATCATGTTGATTTAGTTTTGTTTGAGATGCTACAATAATTCCCGAATATCAGTAAAAATAGTTATAATAAAAAATACGTTTTTCTCCAAATGACATTAAAAGCGGCCTTTTAATGACACTTGGCAGGCTTAGAAGTTGTACTTTTAATGCCTAGGCAGAAAAAGTCCACTTTTACTGCCTAGGCAGAAAAAGTTCGTTGCTAGGCAACCTTCCAAGTAATAATTTAAATCAAACTGGTTATTAAAATTGAAAATGACAAAGTACACAGTAAACAAACAAATTCAACAAACGTCATCAGCAGTAAACATAGTAACGCAGGGCCCAGTTACCTTTGATGAAATGATTTAGTTATTTGGATATTGATAATGAAACGCAATTTAAATATGAAAAAGTCGATTTTGCGTGGAATTGGAACAAATTTGAAGAAAAAATTATATGTTTCACACGGCTGAAAAGCAGATTTAATGCCTTGGCTGGTTTCATAGCCTCGCTACGCTCGGCTATGAAACACCAGCCGCGGCATTAAATCTTGTGCTTTTGTGCCTAGTAAAACAAATAACTATTTATTCATAGCTTCACAGTAACCGATATATTTGTTGGATACAAAAAATCAATGTGATGGCAAAATCCAATTTTTGAAATAATCATTATTTGAGGAAAAAACAACTTTGAGGGCGGGTTGTACAAACAAGTTCACCAATAGTTCCAAACTGAGTTGCTAAGGGACTAGACATTTCATTGGCTAATCCCTAGCAACTCAACTTAGTTCACTTGAACTGTTGGTAAACTTATACAATCCGCCCTGAGTTTGAGATATCGATTATAAACTTGAAAACCCTACTTCTTAAAGGAAGTTAGGTTTGAAAGTTGAAATACCGAACTCCCAATTTGCTTTTCCAAATTCCGTATCTAAGGTCGAGATTGCGAATACCAAAATTTCGAAGAAATGTATTACTATTGCCTTCCATGGATCCAATACATTTTTCATTTCATAATTTTCGACCGTCATTGGATTCCTCATAGAGCTTGAGGCACCCAGACGTGGACCTACCCAAAATAACAGTGGAAGCTATTATCTCGGATGAAGCTGGTTTGTTTCCAGATAAGGGAGCAACCTGTTTTTTTTTCAATACAATGAATAAAAAGTATGGAAGGCAAAATTATTCATTTTTTTTTGTTTGATACAAGTAACCTCTGAATTGGGTTCCTATCAAACTTGATATATGTTTTCATGATTTTTTTTTTCAGGGCTGTTGGTGAATGGAACGATTTCTTAGGTTAATTGAATGATGAGGTGATATTTACTACAATCAGAAACTTTGAAAAATCAATGAAATTGTAAGAAATAATCTCACACTCCTAAGAAATGACTAATAGTCGTGACATTTCAACTGAATATATATGAAAAAATCACACGAAATATTTTAAGTCAGTCATATATAAAATGTACCCACCTTTTAAGGAATTTCAGGCACCAGTGAAAAAATATATCACATTAAAATTCACAAACACATCCACATCGAGAATCGAAAGAGAGCGTGGAACAATTATACGCAATACCATAACGACAATCAACTCTGCACTACTGATAAGTGGGAAAAACTTCCTATGGCTTTTATAGTGATGTATTTCTTTACAGATGTGAGTGCTTCCGTTAGAGTAGAGATTTGTATTAAAAAAACATTTTACCACCCTCTTCAGACCTGATAACCTGATAATTTTTTTAATGATACGCAAAATTGCAGAATCTTCAGATAGATAACAGATCCAATAGCGGTAAACTGATACTAGAAAGATAGACTGTGGGATGTACGATCAGAAAAAATTATGATATTCATATATAGGAATTCTGTTGAAAAATTTTTTAGTGAGACTTCAGGATCTCGGAATGAATTGGTTTAGGTTACGTTTGGATGTTAGTGGGCCTACATCAGGCCCGACACCACAGATCATACCTACTGTGGCTTAGCCTATATTTTTATTTCTTTCAGTATATGCAATTGCCTTGGCCATTGGATTTGCTTGCAAAATTCACCAAAAAAATTTCCTACTGTATATCCATGTTATACCCAAATGAGCTGAGTCGATATGTAACGAGAAAGTACTGGAGTATTTTTCTGAAAATTATTATGTAGGAGTGTTACAAGGAGCTCGTTTCAGTTATCTGTGACTTCCGGTTATATCGGAAGTGGACTCCAACTTTGTTTTTTTAAATGAAACACCCTGTTTTTCAATGCATTTGTAGAACCTACAATGAATTTCAATATAACTTTATTTACAAAAAAATTATTTTTGGAAACGAAGAGAGGCAAGCCAAAAATTGCAGGAATTTGCCTTAATGAGACCTGAAGTCTCCTAAATCTTTAGATATCTGTCAGAAAAAATAAACGGAGTGCTCAGAAATTGGCGCCAAAGTTGTTAGTGGATTTTTTCCACGCTGCAAAATAAGGGGGAGTTTATATCTTAATTAAACCTGATGAAACTAAAACTTCCGTGTGGTTATTAGAGATATCTGAATTATCAGAAGGAATTTTTAAAGATTTGACAAGAAATAAGGTGAAGTGTCAAAAAACAATATTAATTTGCTGATAATTTGACTTTAAAACATAATTATATCGAAAGCATTCATCATGTCCGATTTAGGATTTAGCAACGAAGATTACTAAACTTGTTTTACCATCTGACAAGGTTATTTAAAGAGGCTGTGAAACCTCCACCACATACTTATGACATCCTGACGCGGCTCAGTCACAATAGCAAAATACGTGGGCAGTTTGTGTCAAAGCCAGAAACAAAGTGAACCTATCGTAGATAATGGAAATAATGATGTTACAGTTTTGGCTTACTTCAAAGCGTATTCAGAAAATTCCTTAGTAGATGGAGAACGAGATGTGGGAATATCTGTAATGAGTATTCTAAATTCTAAAAGAACATAATTTACCATCCGTACTTGAAATTTCAATGTTTTTGCTCAATAAAAAGTCACGGAGTGCTAGTAGTGCATTTTTATGATAAAAATCTAAGCTTATTGGAGACCGAAAGGACATAAAAAATATTTTTCGTTCACTTTAGGTCAAGGATATCTCGAAATTCCCAAAACAATATTTAAATTCAGTACATTTGAACTAGAATCAGCTGTGGTATCAACAAGACAGCGCCCCACCTCGTAATATTGCACCTGTGAGTAACTATGTTGAAGATCATTGGATAGCGAACAATGGACCCCATCGATGGCCTCCTCGTTCTCCCGATATCACTCAGACTTTTTCATTTGAGGACGTTAAAAAAATATCGTCTATGCTACGCCACAAGCAACAAAAGAAGATTGTCAGGAAAGAACTCGGAATGCATTTCGATTTCTTTTCCCACAAGTAATTTAGAGTGCCACACATGAATGTTTGGAAGTTGGGGGGAACCTGTTCAAATATTTACTATAGCTTATTCAATTCTTGAAAATCTTTGAACTTCTTGGGGGTAACGATGTTACGTCCACTTCTCGTACTCTTAGTCTGCTCATCATCTTCTTCCTCGTAACTTTTCTCATTATCTGTTATAGTTTGATTCCGACTCTCACTTTTTCCTCTATCAACTTAATTTTCCAGACCTACTCGTTCTATGTCAATTTCTTGGACTCCTGCTACATTCCCGTCACTGTATGTATTTGGAACATTTTTTCAATTCAACCTATTGGATGAATAAAATGAACTTCAACACCCTTATCAGATTTGAAATTGAAAGTATTTTTACTATCAACACTGTTAACCTCAGAACGACGATTTCTGCTGCTTTAATGAACTCGACGACTTTTTCAAGAGAAATGTCCGTTTCCCGAAGAATTCGTTTCTGTAATCCTTCATCTTCCAGATGTAGTACAATTTGATCCCATATGAGGGAATGCTCCTGAGAATCAAATTTACACCCAGCAGCTAATTGTCGTTCACACTTGAAACATGTATACCTCTCAAAAACAACATTTTTCGGTACCTTGCAGTATTCTTCAAAGTTCTTCATAATTTGATCAAACTTGGCTTCAGTTCCCAATTTAAATGTTTCACTGAACTTCTAAGGCTTCATCTCCAATCAAATTGAGAAGAGTCGCTTTTTTTATTTCATCTGATTTCTTAGATTTCTCCGTAGCCAGTAGATAATCATCTAATTTTTCATACCATTTTTTCTTATTCTCCTCTAGATTTCCGTTCAATCTCAGTGTAGAAGATGGATTGAATTCCATTACTTAGAGTTGTTCTTGTCCACCTGACACCATGTAAGTCTTTTATAAGGAGTTTATTATATTCCTACAATTACTTATGACGAGTCTCTCCATATTTATTCGACAAGTTGACAACCTCTTCTCTATATAATAAGTGTTCAACACATAAAGTAGATTACAACGTATATAACAATTCTTGGGTGTGTTTTACAATAATTGTGGATGATCTATGTCCATTGTCTACAACAGAATTTATTTGCTTGTTAACAAATTGCCCGTGAATTTTACAAGTCTGAATGATCTGTGTCGGGATGTCATGAGTCTGCTTCCGTCTATCTGGATATCGTTGAGGAAAGGTTTCACAAACATATTCAATAACCATGACAAATTTTCCATAAATGATTAACAAATTAAAGTGAAGTTAATTTTTGAATTCTAAACGGGACATGATGAAACATTTCACTACGTTTGAACGCAAATTATAAGCATATTATATTGTTTATTGACACTTTAGCATTTGTTTTCTTTGTCGATTCTTCGAATGAAGCCTACTGATAATTCAGATATCTCAAATATCCACAGGGAAATTTGAGATTTTTTCAAGTTTCTACAAAAACCGTTTATTGCAGAAACTTCCCCTATTTTTGAGCGTAGAATCAATTCACAGGAGTTTGAAAAAAATTTGTTAGAAAACTGAAAATAATTCAACTGAAACGAGCTTCTCGGATACTGTATACAAATTCTCGGAAGAATACTCCCAGTGGTTTCTGATGTACATATGGACTCAGCTTATCCTGGTATACCCTATACCTAAAATCGTCTTGAGAATGTGAGGTTTTTTAAACACTTCGATTGATTAAAATATGTATGGTAAATGAAAAAACATTCTTTTATAAACAAATAATATGGTATGCAAAGATATAAAAATTGATACAACCTACATTTCCACGTTCAGATATATATCAGATGAGTCTAACTGCATATTCGAATTAATTTTTTAAAATGTTATTATCAGCATCCGAAATATAATTTTATGATTCATAAAATGAGCGATTCAAATATAGACATTGTTTCCATCAGACTCTCAGATTTTGTTGCAGAGGAGTTGGCAAATAACTAACTTCAGTTGATGATTTATTATTATATGAAAATCCATGTTGAAATACTGAATGAAGAAAAATAGCTTCTGTCCAATTTCCACTGAAACTCGGTATATTCCTCACGACCTATTTTGACTTTCATACCAGTCTCAGTGGAAATCAGACAAATGTAATTTCCTTCATCTAGTAGGTATTTCAAATACACTCAAATTATTGAATTTCAATATGAATTCAGTAATAATGGGATGGAGTTAAGATTTCACCAATATTTGTCATAATTGTTTATGGTAACTATTAGTATTTCAAAATAGGCCTTTACCGTATAAAACTCAATCAAATATTCTAGAAACTATCTGATCAGCACACTGAAAATCATTATTTTTCTTGGAGAAGGTACTTTGATTTTCGTCAAAACCGATTATCACAATTGTCTTCAGTGTAACGAATAAAATCAACGAATTTGAAGTACCCTTTTTCTCCACATGTTTCCACCAAGTGAAAAAATGAGACAGACATCTGTCAGAAAACAACTACTTCCCTGGCTTATACCACGACGTGCAACGTTCTTCCAAGAAGACCCAATTGCAATTAGATATAGAGTAGATTCATTTTTAGCGGTATTATATATTTTTTCAGAAAATCCTGAAAAGTCAAATTTTGCCAATTTGACAATTTACAGTATGAAAATATTACCCTCTTCTTGCACCCTTTCTGAATTATGAACACCCACTCAAAAATTTCAAATGAGAATTGGGGTCGTGTGACATTTTGATCGAACGGGATTTTTATTGTCTGTTCAGCAATACTAAGTTTTCATATTTGGTGCAACCATAACTGAGAATTTTTTTTTTTTTTTATTTAAAAATATTGACGCTGTAAATTGTATATCCGTTGAAAAAAACTGAAACAGGTCGATTTCTATTCTCAATCTGACAATTTAAAGTATGAAAATATTACTCCCTTCTTGCACCCCCTCTGAATTATGAACATCCCCTCAAAAATTTTAAATGAGAATGGGGGGTTGTGTGGTATCTTGTACGAGGGTGACTTTCATTCTCTGTTCAGCAATACTGAGAAAATTTATTATGAATATGTAAGATGTTGATACTTAGTAGAATAAAGAAAATAATGTAACATAATTTTTAGGAAGTATATTTCAATTTGTTTTAGAGTTAAATTATGTTTAAAATGTCCACCATTCACTTCTTGACAATAAGCAAGGCGATCTTGGATTTCTCGTACATCGTTTTGTAGGATTTGAGTCCTCTCGATTATTTCTTATGGGGTTATTTGAATTCAAAAGTATATTTCAATAGAACAGAAAATATTGCAGATTCTAAAACTAGGATAACGGAAGAAATTAACAACATAACCCCTGAGGTCCTACCAAATGTTACTACTCTTAATTAATATTAAAAACACTTAACTTTTCAGAGCCCACATAACTCCTTGGGGAATCATGTGGTGACACTCATTTTATTTCTTTAATAATTTTCTACATAATTTTTCTCTCCAAAATTTTAAACTCAGCTGATGATGAAACTATATAGGTTCAAAACATGTACTACTATGAAACCATTGAACTGATCGATAGTCATTTATCGTTCTAACAGCACTAACATTTGGTGGTTATATTAAATTTGAGTTTTTCTTCATCGTGAATCTATACCACTCCACTTCGAGACACAATGGACTTCTACCACAAGTTATTTAATTTATCTGTAAAACAAATTGAAATAAACTTCCTTAACATTATGTTACATTATTTCCTTCATTACATATTCAAAATTAATGTTCTCAGTATTGCTAAACATAGGATGAAAATACCTCTCGAACAAAGTGCCACACAACCCCCCTCCTCATTTAAAACTTTTGAGGGGATGCTTATAATTCAGTGGGTGTGCAAGAAGGTAGTAATATTTTCAAACTGTGAATTGTCAAATTGAGATTAGAAATCAATTTGTTTCAGGTTGTTTCAACGGATACACAATTAGTGTCAATATTTTTAAATTTTAATAACAAATTTTCTCATTTATGGTTGCACCGAATATGAAAAATTCAGTATTACTGAACAGACAATGAAAATCATTTTCGAACAAAATGCCACACGACCCCACTTCTCATTTAATATTTTTGAAGGGGTGCTCATAATTCAGAGGGAGTGCAAGAAGGGGGTTATATTTTCATACTATAAATTGTCAAATTGACAATAAAAGTAAACCTATTTCAGGTGGTACATAACGCTAAAAATGAATGTATTCCTTACCTATGAACCGCAGTTCAGTTAGACTTCCGGGAAATCATTTCACCAGCAATTTCCACATAATTCGAGTTACCTTAGAAAACCTTTCATTCACCAACATGCGTAAATATCCCGCTTTTAAATAACGATGGAAATATGTATCAAGGTTGAAAGGAAAACAATTTAGTGGTGTCCCAAAAAAATTAATAACTACCAAAAAACTCATTCCTTCATTGTATCGGAAAAATCCTTGATAAAAGACATATTATTGTTTGATGATGACCCACCTTTTTCTGGGGCCATAAAAGACAATAAACATTACTTTTCATCAAGATTTTAGTAATCCAAATTCCAATTTAGATACGAGATTCGGAATCGCAACTTCAAATTTGGAGTTCGGTATCGCGATTAAGAACGGAATTAAGAAAATAAAAGTAGGTATTTTTTGGTGGCCCTACGAAGAGTTTCTCAGATTCATTACTGAATTATGTTTATTTATTATACCTACAATATTGTTTAACTTTTCAATAAAAAGAAGGTACCATCATGTTGTTGGTTCTAACAAAATAACATCAGCATTTGAAGAAAATAAGCTGGTTGGAAAATCGGAATCAAAAATTTATTAGGACATTTTAAACTGTATGTTCACTTCATCAAGTCATCAATCCATTATTTTATGGAAACCACGGTTTCCAAAATCAGCTATACCGTGTCGACTCATGGTACACGCCCTTTTCTTCTTTGTTTCTGTAGCTATATTTCTGAAATTTGTGACATTGAATATGCTCACTATTTATAGGGCACTTTATGACATATTTGGAAAAAAAATACAACTCAAATCAAAAACCAGAAATAAGATTTTTTTTCCAAATATGTCAAAAAGTGCCCTATAGTGAGCATATTCAATGTTCCAAATTTCAGAAATATAGCTACAGAAACAAAGGAGCTAAGGGCGTGTACCATGAGTCTGTGTCACACGGTATATTAGGTGGTTTTGTCACACCTTCACATCGACAACGTTATTTCAGGTCACGATACCAATGACTATCTATATACCGGGTGGCTACGGAAGTATTGCCTACGGAATATCTCAGTTATTGTATGAAGTAGGTTTGTGAAATTTGGAGCGTCGATATAATGACATGAGAGCTAGAATTTGAGCATATTGACATGTCGAAGTTAACTTCCGGTCTGACCGGAAGTAACATCAACTTTCTTATTTTAAATGGAAACCCTATTTTTTTTCTTTTCGCTTTATTCAGCATTCAATTCCCTTTCTAACGACATATCACAAGTTGGTATCTAACCAGAAACTAGATCAGAAAAAAATTATTATTGAAATTCACCGAGTAGGCCGTGGAAGCAAAATGAAAGCCAAAAATTGAAAAGTTGGCTATGGAAACCATACGTCACTTGATAACAGTTGCTACTACTGTGATATTTTATTTTCATTCGTCGGCGTTATAAAAAGCCACCAAAAAAAATATTGAAAAAATTGGGAAAAAAACAATACTCTGTAGGTCCATAACTTAAATAATAATATAATACATCTTTTTCTTGCCTGTACTATTCAGCATTACCATTCCTTTCTAATGATATAATAGAAATTAATTTTTTGAAATAAAATACCAAAAAATCCAATTATTATTATTCAAATAACAAAAAACAGATTTATCGAAAAAAAAAATTCAAATTGATAGGATTAAAGATAAAATAAATTCAAAACAAATGTTCGAAATGCATTCCCTCAGCGTCAATACATTTATTGACTCTGGTGATATTTTCATGTAAAACGTTTCTCAACATTTGGGGCGGGATATCTTGGAAAGATCTACGAATTTTTACTTCTAGCTCATGTAGAGTTGGAGGCTGTGTGGAATACACCCTATTTTTAAGATGCCCCCATAGAAAAAAGTCGCACGGAGTAAGATCAGGTGACCTTGGTGGCCACCTGACTGGACCATGGGTTGTTATGAGTCTCTCTTGAAAGCGAAATACTCAGTAGGTCCATAACTTAAATAGAAACATACAACTTTTTCTTGCCTATACTATTCAGCATAACCATTCCTTTCTAATGATATAATAGAAAGTAATTTTTTGAAATGAAATACAAAAAATCCAATTATTATTCTTCAAATAACAAAACAGATTATCGCCATACGCAAAAATAATATTAAAAATAATGTGGAATGATAAATTATATCCTGTAGGTTCTAGGTTAAATAGGAACATAAACGTACTTGGTCTGTGCCATCGTCCATAGATATTCTAATATCTACCTATGGACGATGTTTGTGCTATTCAGAATAATCATTCCATTGCAATAATCATTCGAACCAAAATATTAACAAGTAGGCTGATTAAGATGTATTTTGGAATTAAACAAAAAAGAAACGATAGCTCTCACGAACGCTGCTATCCATATTATTTTGACGTTCGAAGTAGTGTTTTTGATTCTGCCATTTTGAAAGGGTTTGGAAATCGAAATCAGTTAGTGGAATATTCAAAAAATGCCCCGTTATTCACGAACCGAACAAATTGACATGCTTCTCATTTATGGTGAATGTTTAAAAAATTCTTATGCCGCTGAACGATTGTATTTAGAGCGATATCCAGGGAGGCAGCAACCGTCAAGAAGGTATTTCCAGTGGCTTAAAGAAAAATTAAGAACTGAGCCTGATGTTCACGAAGACCAAGAAGCATTTGTCATTAATGAGGAAACTGAAATTAATGTATTAGCTTTAGTACAATATGATAGCACAATTTCCTCAAGGCAGATTGGCGCCGAATTTGCTATAAGTAAGGACTCTGCTAGGAAAATTTTGAAAAAACATCGATTTAAATCCTTCAAGTATCAGTTGCATCAACATTTGTATGAAAATGACGGTAAAAGGCGCCTGGAATATTGTAATTGGTTTCTTCGACAAAATGCTGAGAATCACCTATTTAACTATTATATCTTGTTTACGGACGAGTCAAGATTTACCAACACTGGATTATTTAACAGGAATAATACAAGATAGGTACTGTACTTTATTTGGATTATTGTCGATAGTCGAAGTGTAAAGTGCTAAAAGTGTGAACGGTCTTTTGTTTCAGGTACTGGGCGATAGATAACGAGCACCGGTTTTGACAAGGTGGCTTCCAGGAGAGATTTGGTTTGAATGTTTGGGCAGGAATAGTTGGAACTCATATTGTTGGCCCCATTCTTTTTCAAGGCCAACTAACCGGAGATAGATACTTTAATTTTTTAACGAATGAAATTTCGGAATTCATTAACAACCTACCAGCGGAAATAGCTGAGAGAATGTACTTCCAGCAAGATGGCGCCCCTCCGCATAATTCAAGAATAGCGAGAAATTATCTTCAAAATCGCTTTCAAGAGAGACTTATAACAACCCATGGTCCAGTCAAGTGGCCACCAAGGTCACCTGATCTTACTCCGTTACTATTTTCTATGGGAGCATCTTAAAAATAGGGTGTATTCCACACAGCCTACAACTCTACATGAGCTAGAAGTAAAAATTCGTAGAGCTTTCCAAGATATCACGCCCCAAATGTTGAGAAACGTTTTATACATGAAAATATCACCAGAGTCAATAAATGTATTGAATCAATTTGAATTTTTTTTTTCGATAAATCTGTTTTTTTGTTATTTGAATAATAATAATTGGATTTTTTGGTATTTCATTTCAAAAAATTACTTTCTATTATATCATTAGAAAGGAATGGTTATGCTGAATAGTACAGGCAAGAAAAAGTTGTATGTTCCTATTTAAGTTATGGACCTACAGAGTATTGTTTTTTTCCCAATTTTTCCAATATTTTTTTTGGCGGCTTTTTATAACGCCGACGAATGAAAATAAAATATCACAGTAGAAGCAACTTTTATCAAGTGACGTATGGTTTCCATAGCCAACTTTTCAATTTTTGGCTTTCATTTTGCTTCCACGGCCTACTCGGTGAATTTCAATAATAATTTTTTTCTGATCTAGTTTCTGGATAGATACCAACTTGTGATATGTCGTTAGAAAGGGAATTGAATGCTCAATAAAGCGAAAAGAAAAAAAATAGGGTTTCCATTCAAAATAAGAAAGTTGATGTTACTTCCGGTTAGACCGGAAGTTAACTTCGACATGTCAATATGCTCAAATTCTAGCTCTTATGTCATTATATCGACGCTCCAAATTTCACAAACCTACTTCATACAATAACTGAGATATTCCATAGGCAATACTTCCGTAGCCACCCGGTATTTGATTCAAAATATGAAATAACACATTTTTTGTGTCATTACAATTTGTTTCAATATTTAGGAGAAATCTCTGAACAAGATACCATTGTCTGTCGACCCTTACCTATTGAGATACAGATATAGGCATTTTCCAACGATTCAATGTCAGCTCATGGAGGTTTAATTTATGTAAGAAATTCTTATTGTTCAGGATAACAATTAAAAAAAATGTATGCGCCAAACCACCTAATTGCCCCACCTAAGAAGTTCGAAATTTCAAAAAAGAAGAAGTTTTGCACTGAAACACTTAACATAATATTACTGTCACTTTCTCACCCAGAATAAATAGAGGCATCTCCTGAAACACTACATTTCACTTATTCAACATTATTATTGTAGTAGTAATAGCGAGGAACCAACAACAAAGTGGTGAAACGTAAGATCACAACTGATACAAATTTTTTGATTATATGATAATGAACTACTCTCAAGGATTTAGATTAGAACATACAATAAACGTATTCTTTCAGGATTATGTCAACAAAAATAACCTTCATTCCTAGTCATGCTAGATTTGCAAACAAGGTACACGCTTTATCTAGGGAACAGCGAATGAAGGTAGCCAAAATAAAGTTTATATTCATGTAGTGGAAAATTCCATAATATATATGCAATGTATGACACCACATATGAGACAGTTTTCATATTTGAAGAGTATAATTAGACAAAGCGTAATATGTAGATAACCCAAAAACCATTCACGTAAATTGATTTAGTTCATTATTCCCAATGACAATGAATGAAATTGTTTGCCTAGAAAAGAAAAGAAAAACCATATTTTCATGGTATCTACAATCGTTTTCAAGTGATTCCCACCAGGCGGATATTGAGGCGAATATCTGTCAGACAACACCTACTTGCCCTTACCACCATTGAATTTAATCTGATAGTTATTCGAATACCTGTTCATTCCTCAATGTGGTAATGACACAAATACTTGATTCAGGTACAAAATCCAAAACAGTTACAATGATGTCATGAAAATATATAAGAATAATCGCTCAGCAGAGGAATGAGGAGTTTTGATAGTAAAGTCGGGATTCCTAAATGGGTTCCATACAGCCTATTGTAACCTGAACTATTCCCCAAACTTAAAACAGGTGTCGACAATATTTTGACGTCATCGGCATGCATAAAGAATGCACAATCAGAAATTTTTTTGATAATGTCATCGATAAATATAACTGATCAGTAAAGACCATTAGTTGGAGCCCTGTGGCACACCCGACGAAGCGATGTCATCATCGGATATGCATCCGTTCAACTTGATAAATAGGAGGCGATCTGATAAGTAACTTTTCAACCATTCCAGAAGAGATCTGCTAACGCCAATATGAGATAACTTCTGGATGAGAATAGCATAATTGACTTTATCGAAAACCTTCAACTGATAAGTCTATCAATTAAGCACTCAAACACCTTGGGATTAGCAGAGAAAATAGTAATAGGCCTATAATTTTCGATATGTGCAGGATTACCCGATTTGAGAAGAAGAGAAGAACATTATCCAGTAGATTGTCAAAGATTTATTGAATGTTAGCCACAGAGGTCTACTCAGTGAAAAGGCACATTTCTTCAGGAACGCGTAAGGATTGAGATCAGGGCCAGGAGCCCTATGTTTGAGTTCACTCGAAGCAATATGCATGCGATATTTACACTTTTTCGAAGGATACCCTAACTCTACGTGATATGTGATATAACGAAATGGCAAATGTCGATGAAATTGCAATGATCGCTATTGCAGAGGTATTACTTAGTTCGTGAAGTAATTCAAATAGTGTCTTTCTAAATAGAGGAGGGGGTAGAGTGTTATCTATGAACATTGAGACAAAAGTGAGTTACCTTCGTCTAAATAGCTCGGTATATGATTCATGATAAAACATGCTTATGAAGGTTTCATAAGTCTTCGATAACACAACACAAGAAATAAAGCAGAAAAGTTGACAACGTGACGCGTCATGTCATGTGATTTGAATAGCTTTCAGCTACTTGAGAACTTGTAATGACAGAACATCTTTCTAAAAAGATTTTTCATAAGAATAACTTCACTCGACCAAGTTATGAAAAATAATGAAAGAATGAAAAGAGTTGACATTGAAAGTGAATTGTTGCAGTTTCGAAATTCATCTTATCTCTGGGTTCAGAGAACGTGTTTTACTACATCAACTCGTCCGTCCTCAAAAATCGAAGATAACGGAACTTATTTTTGATGGACTGTTTCTTCCACTTTCTTCATCTCCTTCCAAATGATTTCTATTTGATTTATTCTGGTGGCTGTATTTCCAAAGTGAAGACATTCGTTTTTTTGTAAAATTGCCAGCACTGCTACGAATGTACTTATCCCGACGGCTGTGAAAATAATTGATGATTGCTTGTTAAACTCGGCTTTTTGGATGGGTGGTATCCAATGTGCGAAGTCCTTCAGGCGATAAATTTCTTCCATATCTGTTTTGGTGATATTTGGTGTGTAAGGGCAGTAGTATTATTTTTCTAGAACAGACATGTGTGTCTGATAGCTATCGTGTTCTTAATCTGTATACTAATATCAAATACAACAAACATTAAATAATCTATTTGTTATAAACGATTGTCAGTTATTATTACACTACGGTAATTGGTGCTTAGTAAGTGAAACTACATAAATATTACATTTGGTATTACGAAAAATCTAGTTGAATTTGAAGTAACTAATTTGATTTCAGGTAGAATCAGTCGTTTTCCTTCTTGGATGAGAATGTCATTGAAAAAATGATTCTAACTTCGCAGGTTTCTGGAATGGTGAACAATGCTGATTGGCTGATTTGAAAGTATCGATCGGTTTTACACTTCGCGAAAAGTTTCTCAGGCTTTGTGGGAAGAATGAGGACCATTTCTCTGCTGATTTGTTCGGCAATGGGTTCCTCGAAGTTGACCCGGAAGGTTGGGAAGTTCTCTATTTCAGCAATTCGGTGTGGTCGGTGGATCAGCGGTCTAACACACAAGCCGTTCGAAACTCCAGCATAGCGATAGTTGGTTCGAGCCCGATGTAGGCACAAGAGAATTTTTCTCATCTACTATATATCGGATCGATAGGCGACTGCATGCCTTGTTGAAAAGCAAGTGTATTGTGAGTTGTCTAGATACCAATCTCGTCTAATGCTAGCTTGGAGTGCACACCGTCCACCCGAGGTGGTGCTGTAGATTTTCCGGGTTTTCCTGCAGCAGAAAAGTGAATACACCACCAAAAATCAGTAAGTCGCCTCGGAGCGCCACGGCAAATAATAATAACAGCCGTCCTCTACCCGCACAGGCCATGCCTTTGGGTACACTCAACGAGTGTTTATGAGGGAGTATTATTATTATTATTATAATTTGTCCACGCACTGGTCGTGAGGGTGAAATTCGTCGGGGCAAAAATACTTTCCCTCAACGGCTGAAGCAGATTCATTACCAATGCAGGAAATCCAAGGAACTCTAGTATGGCAAATAGTATTTGATGATATATGGTATCAAAAGCTTTTGAGTAGTCTGATATAGTGTGCGCTATTGTTTCACCAGAGTCAATATCCCTAAAGAGATCATCATTTAGGCGGAGTGGTGGAACTATATCCTTTCCTGAACCCAGATTGATTCTTTTGTAATATGTCATATTGATCTATATGTAAGTTTGATAGCACTGGAATAATTGAAAAGGATCGCAGTTCACTAATGCTTTCCATATTTTTCTTTTTTGGCAATGTAGAGATTTGATGCAAACTCCCGATTCTCAACTAGTGCTGTTGCTGTAACTTTACACTCACGTATAAAATGAGCGGGGGTTTGTACTAGTTGAGAATCGGAAATTTGCCTATCGCCGACAATCAAATCGCTATCTTGAGGGATCGCTCGCTTAGTAGGGTAGCGAGTTGAGGATACCGCCCCAGAGCTCTTGGTAAAAATTTCCTCTCTTGTAAATCCCGTCTTTTTTAGTAGTTTTTTCTTGCCGAAAATGATTTTCCAATCCTATCATATAGCAACTCAACTTCCATATCCTTCCATGTCCTTCCATATTCTTCCATATCCTTCCATGTCCTTTCATATCCTTCCATGTCCCATTATTTCCATCCATATCCTTCCATATCCTTCCATACCTTCCATATCCTTCCGTATTCTTCCATATTCTTCCATATCCTTCCATATCCAACTTGTCTTGTGAGAGTTTCATCACCTCTATTTTACACACATCCAAGTTTTCGTTTCAATACCAAACACTAACATATTTCTCAGTTTGCTTTTTTGTTCAAGGTCTTATATTTTCTTTTCCATTATTTCTATCTTGAACGAGTTTTTATTAACCTGTCCAGTCATTTCTCTCAAGATTGTCCCAAATTGCATTAAATTGCTGAATCTTTCATCTATTCGTTGGCAATAATTGAAGACTGTGTTCGACAAATCCTGGATATAGTTTCTTCATTCAACATGTTTTATTCCGGGGCTCGTTTCTGACTACTGCCCTGTTTTCTTGTGTTCATAATGTATCGCTAATCTGGTGGTATTGAAAGAATTGATATCTTAAGGTCGCCGTTTGGTACGGCTTGACAAACTAATCCGACAGAGGAGCCACCATGCCTTCTGTTTAATATTTATCCAAGTTTTCCTCCGTGCAAATGAGTAATGATAGTCAAAACTAATGTCTACTACGACTACGCTTTGCAAACGCTGCAAACGGAGTCAGTCTGTTGCCAATACTGTTACGTATTCCGTATAATACATCTCTGACTATCAATTATCATTTGGTTTGGAGATTATTCAAGAAGAAATGATTCATTGAATACTTATTCCAAATCAACTTTTTTTTTAAAATGAAATTTAATGTTGTTATATTCATTACTATCAGGTACAATAGCGACAAAAAAAATAAGCCTAGAGATTAGTAATTATATTGGCGCTCTTGGCAACATGCCAGCAGGTGTGCTATTCTCGAGTTTGTACGTATCTATGCGATTTCGATTTTCTGTTTCACATCAATACATATGAAATACTTATATAGGTATATTTTTCTCTCTTATTTTTACGTAAATTAAAAGCGAATTATTTGAGAATAGCCCACCTATTTATTGCGTTGTGTTGTGCTGAGAAGTATAAGAAAATCCTATATCATGGAATGAATTATTTCAGCACCATCAGTGGCATGGAAACGTTATTGGGTTTTTGTTTTTGATTTTTTTTAACGATGTTTTGAAAATCTCGCCTTGTCATCCAAGTTTATATTAGTTTTGAATCCTAGGTAGGTAAGGTAGATATTGTAGTAAAACTGCACTAACTAATTTTCCTAATTTATTTAAAACACTATTTACAACAATTATTCACTAAAACATTTCCTTCACTAGATTCAAATTTATTTCTACTGTGTCAGTCTCTATCTGCGAACTCTGGAACTGTAACTAACTCTGAATTCTAACTACTCCGCCATCTGCTATACAGCGGCTATATATAGAAGCATTTACAGTTTTCGATCTTTCCAGTCTGTTCGGCGACTTCTGAGAGGTCCCTAGAATATTCGGTTAGACGTTCGCGTCTCTTCCACGGATGAGTCAAGTGTTTGTCAGAAGAGAACTTGTTTACATTTCGAGTGTGGAGTGTAATTGGATGATCAGGGCCGGTCTCTAGGCCGGTCTCGAAATCGTTACAATATGTTCGTAGGTAGGTACCTATATTATGATTACGATTGTTGGAAATGGATCGATTTTTAACGAATATTTTTCTTTCTACCATGGATTAAAGTGTTTTATTTATTTTTAGAAAATGTTACAAAGGACATTTTCATATCGAATATTTCAAAGGTGTGGTGTGTATTATGTGCAACTAGTGCGGAAAATAGGATATTTCATACTAACCACTCGCTTATAACTTTCCGACAACCAACCTGAAAAACAAGAATTTGAAAAGAATTTTTGAACAAGAACGAGTAAATTGAATTTTGCGTGACCGCTTCATACCTACCTACCTAAAAATAATTCATCTTTAGAAATGAGTGTGCTTCATACTACTTGCTCATGATATAGAATTGATTGATTGATTGAAGAAGTGTATTATTCAGTGAGTCTAAGAGGTTGTCCATCACGGGGATATCGGAAACGGTTATACAGTTTCAATTCAGTGAGAGAAAATTTGCATAACAAAAGTAAAATTTATAAAAAAATATATAAAAATGTTTCTAGAAACACTGAATTATGTGATCATTAATTTTATTTTTTTTTTGTGTTATCGTCAAGTTGTCATGTGATAATGTCGCAGTTTTACTGTTCGACGTTTCGTTATCTAGCAACCATCACCAAATCAATTTTTATACTGCCTCGTTTTAAAAAAATACAAATTTTGATAATATATGTCTCTTTCAAAATTTTAATTATATAACTAGTTTTTCTTGTGAAATTATTTGTAGGTAGATGAATATTCTTGTTGAAAAATATTTTCAAAATCCGTCATATTTTATTTTTAGTAGGTCCTCGGAAAAGTATAAAGTACAACTCATGCGGAAACTGGATATTTTCTGCACTAGTTGCACAATATACTATTTCAGTCCTCACACAATTATCAAATTTTGTTTTTTTTTTTTTTAAATACCTGCGAATCTCCAAATTTCTTCCTGGTGGTAGTGCACATCTGGCAGTAAATTCAATATTTAAAAAAATTGTGGTTTTTCGAAAAACATTGATATTTTTTCAAGCTTCTTCTCAACTTGCTTTGTTTGTTTCTCTGATTATTTTTGGAATATATGTGCCTTCTGTGTAGATTTACCATCACAGAGACCAAAATATTTATCAGAAAGTACTTTATATTTTTATAGGTACTTTCCCACCCTGATTTTTGAGTATTTTCTCGGCAACTTTTGCGAAATGATTCACCAGCGATATTGGTCGGTAATTAGTGACTTGCATTTTATCAGTTGCTTTATAGGTTTGTAGACATCGGGTTGATCCGAGGGTTGATCATAAAAATATCTTCCCATTTTTCTGTTTAGAGTTTTTCAAGTATTTTTTGTCAAATTCATTGTACCTAGTATTTTTTCTTTGTTTCATTATTAACAGAATTTTCTTTTTTTAATTCAGTAGAATTAATTTGTAAAATCATCGGTAAGGGGTCTGTGGTGTGAATAAAGATCATGTTTCGTCTACTATTTTGTATGACAGTTGCGTCCAAACGAACGAATTCTTAGAAATCTATATTAAAACGGGATTTATTTAATTTTTGTTGACGCAAAAGCCTTGAAGGCATTGCACTTTTCAGAATACATGTGTCTACACGGATAGACAAAAGTTAGAACCAAAAGTATCCAATGCTAATTCAGAATTGGCGCCTGTAGTTGTTTGGAGTTTTCTTGAATTCCGACAATCTTGTTACTTGGCTATGTATATAAAGTTAGCAAGGCCACTTGCCGGAAAATCGATGAAACCAATTCCAGTAATTGTCGAACAATTGTCGAGAATTTGTCGAGAACAAAAAAAATTTGTCGCGCTTATAGTTTTTTTTTAAATGTGGTGGCTGTGCTAACTTTATATTAATTTAGCACTGCCACTGATATAACTTGACAAATGAACATTTTATCATTGTGGTAACCAACAACTGTCGAGTAATTGTCGAAGTCTATTTGAAGTAAAAAAATGCGAAAAATCTTATTGGAATTCTTGATATTGGGGAAAATTTTGAGTAAGTGACAACACCGCATGCCTATAAGGATAATTTGAGCTTTTCCCATTAAACTATTGTCAAATATGAATTGATTGGGCAATGGGTGTTCAATGTAAAAACTCATCAAATTGGTGCTTAGATAATATCGAGAGACTGGAAATAATTGAATTTTACCGATTACAGGTAGTTTTTTGGTTCCGGAAATTTCAACGTTTCACGACAATTTGATTCAGTTTCAGGAGCAGAAAAAATAATACAACCAAATTATGTGTGTATATTACTAAAAAAAGGAGATTTCTTCATTATTGAGCGTTTTGAAGTACTTTTCTGGCTTTTCAAGAATGAAAATTTTCACGACAAATATGTTTACGTCGTTCGACAATTGTTTCTCAAATTTCCGCCATAAAAAATTATATTTAATCATCATTCAGTGCGTTGGTAATACCGAAAGACTGGAAAAAATTGAATTTTACCAAATCTAGGTCTTTTTTCCGCTTCAGGAAATTTCAACTTTCCACGACAAATTAGATTCGATCATTCGACAATCGATGAGTTAGTTTTCAGGAGCAGATAAAATAATCCAACCAAATTATGTGTGTGTATTACTAAGAAAAGGGAATATCTTCATTATTTAGCGTTTTAAAGTAATTTTCCGGCCTTTCAAGAATGAAAATTTCCACAACAAATATTTTTTTGTCGTTCGACAATTGTTCCATAAATTTCCGCCCAAAAATATTATATTTAATCGTCATTCAGTGCGTTGGTAATACCGAAAGACTGGAAATAATTGAATTTTACCAATTATAGGTAGTTTTTTTGATTCAGGAAATTTCAACGTTTCACGACAAGTTTGATTTTGTCATTCGACAATTGAATAGTTCATTTTCAGTCGCAGAAAAAATAATCCAACCAAATAATGTGTGTATATTACTAAGAAAATGGAATTTCTTCATTTATTATCGTTTTAAAATAATTTTCTGGTTTTTCAAAGAATGAAAATTTCCAGGACAAATAGGTTTTCGTCGTTCGACAATTGTTCCATAAATCTCCGCCACAAAAAATTATATTTTAACATCATAATCATTAGGTTATATCGAGAGACTGGAAATAATTGAATTTTACCAATAACAGGTTTATTTGTCAAGTTATATCAGTGGCAGTGCTAACTTAATATAAAGATAGCACAGCCACCCCATTTAAAAAAAAACTATAAGCGCGACAAATTTTTTTCGTTCACGACAAATTCTCGACAATTATTCGACAATTATTGGAATTGGTTCCATCGATTTTGCGGCAAGTGGCCTTGCTAACTTTATATACATTACTTGGCTCTGCAGTAATGATGACATTTGTATAAACGCATGCGCTTGCAGCTGCTTCCACTGTTTGAAGTTTAGAAGAAACACTAAGCGTTTTGGATATTTTGTAGAAGTCTCAAGAATGTATTCGTTTTACGACCGGATTACATCCAGAAGTTTTCAAAAATAACTTTCTTTGGGATAACTCAGTTTCTCTACAGTTACACAAAACATTATCATCCTCCTCTATAGAATGTCATATCCAGAAAATCAACGCAAATTCCAACAATAATAGTCTCCAATGTGTCAATGTTATTTTGTCCAACCATAAGTAGACACTTTGGGAAATGTTATGTGAAATATGCAATATATTTATATCAATTGCTTTCGTTTCAACAGAAATAAAATCAATATTCGCTCATTTTCGAAAATTCGTCTTTTTGGGCTCACTCTGTATCGAGTCACGTAAAAGTAAAAAATAGTTTACCTTTATTCTCTGTGAAATATCAAACAATCCACTCATATGATCTCCCATAATTTATCACTTTTTTTGCTCACTCTGTGAAATGTAGGAAAAACCACATATTTTCGAGAAGCTCAAAAACGAGTTAAAAAAAGCGTTTTCTTCATCACCCTGTAAGTAGGTACACCATAACTAATAGATATATTCGAAGCTAATCGATAATTTTCATAGCATTGGTGCTAGACATTCAAGCATTTTTGTAGCTCGCCCTGTAGAGCCAGGAACATTTCTTTCTACCTCTAAAATGATTAATCCCTAACTCAAAAAAATCCACAGAGCTCTAGGAATAGATGTTTCCAGAGGCATATATGACCCTTCATAATACATTGTCATCGGAATCATAAACACCTGCCAATTTCATGATAATCGGGCAACTATAAGTGGGTCAAAATTCACTTGCAAGATTTCACCTCAATATACAAATGAATGAACAGAGAAACAAACGCACGTTCAATAAAATCTTGAAAAAATGTCAGCGTTTTCAAAAATATTGAATAAATTAACTGCGAGATGTACACTATCCTCAGCAAGAAGTTTAGAGAAATTACTTCGCATGTGATAGGAAAATTTTCTTTGTATTACATATAGATTGAAACTCCGGATCCCGTCATCGATTGTTGATTTTTATTTATGCATCCTCAAGTAGCACTCCATGATACGCTTATGATTTATTTGGGGATCCGAAACAACACGTCTTTATTTCATTTTCTTGACCTGGCTCCTCCTACCAATGTTATCAAAATCACATTCAGTTTCATTGAGTAAATTGAATGAATGAAATATATAATGGCGCTTTCTATCCGAAAACTGCCGAACTAAAAAATGAGTAAGAATGTTGGTAAAGTAGGAACTGTTTCGCGCCATATGTTCGAATTTGGCTATTCCTAGCCCATTTCTAACTTGGAATTAATCTCCCAAACGATATTGTCTGGAGATTCGTTTTCAATCAGAAATTGCACTATTTTTATCAATATTTAGATTAGCATAAAACAGAAGCCAGTATTGGCTTATTTTCCTCAATTGCTGACCAAAATAATCTCACTTTTCGAAATGAAAAAAATCTCAATATATTCACTGTGTACTCCAATCTTTTTTGAGTTCACCTACCAAATTTTAGCTCTCTAAGTGTAACCGTTTCTCAATGCAATTAAACGTCGCAATACACGACATTAGACGCCCACCTTAATTGTTCGTTGTTATTATAAAACTTTGTGAGAACGAACAATGAACCAACTTCACTCTGTTGTTCAGATTGTTTTGCACTTTTCACACTCAATATGGGATTAAATCATTACTTTATTGGGATCAAAGATAAACAGTTCTACTCACCAGGCATCGGTTTTCAATAATAATTGGTTATTTCTATCAGATCTTTCCACATTGCCTATCGTTTTTTGCTGCTAAACTTTATCTTGACATTGAGATCAATGGCAGCGCCGATAAAATTAGTCCAAAACGCTAATATTTTGTACAAATGAAAATTTTATTCTTCATATGAAAGCCACGCAGAGACCACTCGAATTATACGTATGTCTGTCAACACTTTCATATCTTTCAGTCCTGTATAAACGAGAAAATCGTTACTTGAAATCTGTCACTATCTGCCAGTCTATTTGTGCTGTTTTCACCCAACATGCACATTCTTCTAATGATGAAATAACTCATTTATTGTTGAACTACATAAATATCTATTGAGTCAAAACAACACAAAAATGAGTAAATTCATAAATGAACATTTAAAAATATATATAAATTTCGAAAAGATCAATATTTTGCCAGCTAGTAGAAGATAGATATTGGGAGATGCGAAACATTCTGATTGATGTCTACTAATGATCTTGAAATGAATTTTACTGTAAATATGAATGAATTTCGGTCGATCTTGACCTTCCCCAATATTTATAAGGCATGTTATAATGAGCTTGAAATTTTATCAAGTCGCTGTACCGCGAGATAATGCTCATTACATATCAGTGCCATTATGAGAATTATGAGCTGTTTATCAATTCTATATTCTGTAATTGCATAAATTTTGATGTCTATGAGAACTAAGAATATTCAAGCATTGGATTGTTGATACTGAGTGTTTCAATTGTAGGTTAGGAAATCTTCGGACTTTGCATTTGCTCATATAGATTTGGACTATTCATCTCATGAAGATTTACTATATTTGACGTAATATATTTAAGTTATGTAGTTCACCTATGGCCTTACGAAATAACACTTTTGCTTTTGTCGAACCTGGTGATATTATCTTTGTAGGGATCAGATATCATACAATATTTTTTCTCTTTAAGTTATGTAAGAATTTTCGACAGGAACGTACTCATTCAAACAAATCACATTTAGATTATTCGACGAGTAAAGAAAAGTGAAGTTGTCTACTCAGAGAAAATATCTCGATTCACCACCGTAGAGGGGCGTTAACAACAAAAATTCATGTATTTTGAAGTTTGTCTATTTAGATGGTTGCGATTATTCGAGAGCAGGGAATTTCAGCGCTTACTAATATTAGTGTATCTTTGGAATTGATGATATGTCCTGTCGCTATTACATGTTCAAATATAGAAGATTTTGTCTTCTACTGATATTTTGATTTGATTCAACGGCAAATAATAATAAAAGCAAAGTGTTAGAGTGTTTGTCTCCCCACCCAGGCCACACGAGTCGATTCCCACCGCCTCCCACTGAGCTAAAGTGGTTCGGAATCCAATTGTATGTAAGCTGTAGGTCCCGAATCTCACTTTCATATTCAAAATTTATCAACAGTCACGATTTAAAACGCTAACAGTTACTCACCAAATATGAATAAATCAACATAGGCACGTATTTTCTTTTCATCACACACACAAAAAAATTCAGAATATCTTCATATTCTAATCATTTTGATAACATTTAAATAACCCAGAGAATGAAAATGCATTTCAAGCATTTTTTCGTAATATGTTGCGATCAAATCACGCGAATAGACTATACTAAGACCATGACATTAGTTCTACATTTTATGATTACCATGCACTGTGATGAACCTGCAATGCGGAATATTAGGCTTGCCAAAACATGGATTGTATTGCAATCCAATAGCATTCAGTTTAAATCTTGGGAATATTGAGTAAATACGTATGTCTGCATTCATCTGATCGACAGACAAATAATAAGAATCTAGAGATGGGGGATTCTACCAAACTAAATAAATGATGTTCAGATATACGTACAAACTGGGTTGTCATTACATGTGGATATATTTCTTATGAATGGAGACGATACCTTCAATACTCAAAACTCGCATATGATTGATACAAGTGCGCGGTCTTCCATATCTCCATTATGGTAGATACATGTATATTTTATAAGCAAAATGATACTATTTCAAATAGCAAGAATTGCCATTTATCGGAATAAAAAGCTTTTTGACGAAAAACTATTCATTTCAACCATTGGGAATAATATTCAATGACATTTGTTAAGACTTCATTGGAACTTCTTATGGATCGACAATATACAGGGTGTTCCATTCGAAATAATAATAATAATAATACTCTCTCATAAACACTCGTAGAGTGTACCCAAAGGCATAGCCTCTGCGGGTAGAGGACGGATGTTATTATTATTAAGGAAGAGTTTTGCACATTCCTGCTGAAAATGTGTGGCAAGTTGTTTTTCGCACCCTGTATATCACAGGACGATTTTAGATATATCGTTTTGAGAGTCAGCAACACACAATATTTGACCAAAAATAAATTTTAATGGGACTTGGTACAACTTTTTAAGAAACAAATAATGAGTTACGAATTTCGGAAAATGAAGCTGTCATAATATAAATCCCTGAAGTCCTCATTATATTCAAAGAAAAGATTTTCATAAAGTACCCTTCATTTCCCATGTATGACTTTCTAACTGGTGACTCTTATATTAACTCTGACTGATAACCAAGCTAATTGATTATTTCGATATACTCCTCCAGTCGTATGGATTATTTGCTAGAAACCATGTACGTACCTACCTACTCGCGGTTATACTGTGTCCAAATCTATCCTAACTTTGAAGATTGTCACAGTATCGAAGATATTAATTTTAAAAATTGTTACAAATTGTTTTTTCCGTTAACCAGCTACCATCCCCCTACGAACGACAGCTCTCAGAAGTCGAAACTTGTGCGAGCTAAGGATTAACGAGGTCCTACCTTTTAACGTGCGATTCCTAGTCTAATACTAAGTTAGACCATCACACGCTTTGTTAAAACTGAATGTAGCAACTGAAATTAACAGTAGTGATAATTCAGATATTAAAAAAATCACTAGTAACAGCAGAATTGAAAGTATCACCATGGAACACTACTAAACGTGCTCAACAAGTACGAAATCAGAGGTAATACTCATGACTGATTCAACTTGTACTTAACAGATAGGTCTCAAAAGGGTTGAATATCAGAATGTTTTCTTATCAATGTACGGTAATGCACTATCTGTATTGAGCCCTGTCTATCTTATTGAGATTTTGAGTACAAACAAAAATATCGAGCTCAGTTAACAAAGTATCTGCTAGGTCCTCTGACAGAACCTCCATACTAAACTCCAGCAAGACTACTTACACAACATTTCATACTCATAAAAACTTAAACATATCAACACTGAACATCAAGCTCAACACTGACGATTCAACAAGAACTGTTTAGCTGCTTCAATATTGGGATTAGATTATTGATTGAAAGTTTGATTTTTTGTAGGAAATTCGTTTCATTGTTATATGTTTTTTTGGAAGTGTTAACCTTCGGAGTCTAAAAATTGAAAAAAAAAATGTTAACTTAAGGAATTTTGTATAGGTATAGAAAGACACATTTATCGGTCAATTTGCTTCAATATGTATAAGTTACTACTTTTACAAGAATTGAGCAGAATTGAATAAAACCATTTGATTGTGGGATGATCTTCGATAAAAAATGCAGTCAGTTTCAACTCATTTAGTGTGTTTAGTTCAATGTCAATTCGTTCGTTGTCAATTTCATCTGATGCCCAGTCTTGCACTGCATACCCCAAAGTTATAAAGGGCCATCAATTCGAAGCACATATAGATAGATTTTTGGACGCGTATTCTTAACAAGTGAACTTTCCATGCAAATGCGCATTTCTAGATTTTCGTCCATTTTGAATTTCTTGACACGTGAAGATCGGCACGTATACGTTTTTAAAGCGAGTGTTTACTGCGAGCACTATTCAGCAGTTGTGTTTTTGTTTGTTATTGTGACTTGTGACACTAGGTGACTAGAGCTAGTTTCAGTAGACAGTCTTATATCAGACACCAAAGAGAGTAGACGTGCTGATATATCAAGTGACTGAGTGCTTATCTGTGTGAAGCAAGTGATGGTGATGAGGCGTGAAAACACTTTAACTGTAGATTCCAAAGGTGTAAAGAATAAACCAACAAATCTTGCTTTACAAAGCTACTCTGGAAAATTTCCCAAACGGAAACATAGACGACGAAGGTAACCTGTACAACATCTATGTCACTGAAGAAACCGGAGACACTGTGGTAAAAATATTCGACTTTCCATGATAAATGGAAAGCAATAGAATATAGCAAGCATTGTTTGAGTACGGAACCGTAAAGAACCTGAAAAATGAAAAATTCTTTGGTGACGAATTGTATGGTGTAGAAACGGGGGTGAGAACAATAGTGGTTGCGATGAAAACGCCAATTCCTTACTACCTAACAATCGATGGTGAGAAGTCTCTGGTTACATACAAAGATCAAGTACGCACATGCATGAGCTGTGAGCAATCAGATCATGAAAGGCGTGACTGTCCCAGAAAACAAATAAAATTAGGCAGATCAGGAGACCCAATATGCCCTTTTTCAATCAGGAAAGAGAGCCGGAAGATAATAGGATCAGTGTTTCGTATGCAGAGGTTGCAAACGAAAATACACCGGAAGGCTTCCAGATGGAACAACAGCAACAAGAAACTGCATCTGCAACACAACCAGAAGTAAATGTACCCGAAATACCAGAAACACAAATAGAAAACACCCCACTCATGGATTCCACCGAAATATCTGATGTCGATGAGGATATTATAAGTCCCACATAAACGGAAACGACCTAACAAAAAACGTATTTCCAGCGAAGAAGGAAAAAAAGTTCGGAAACTGAAAATTGCCATAAGAGAAAATGAACAGACACTACAAAGAAGAAAGAAGGTGCAGCGTTCTACTAGGCAGTATAGTGAGTTCATGTGTAAATCTGAAACTGAAAATGTGTGTATTTATTTTTGAATAATTCTGTTTTCTTTCTTTCTCTTTTTGTTATCCAACATATTTACATCATGGCTCATATAAGGACACTTGCGTCTGTGAATTGCAATGGTCTGAAAAATGTAACGAAACAAAAATTACTAAATGACTTCATTAGAAAATATGACATAGATATACTTTTTCTAAAAGAATTAAATATTGAGAATATGTTTTGTTTGAACGGTTATGAGTTCATAAGTAATGTAGGGTTGCAAGACAGGGGTACTGGTATCATTGTTAGGTTGGGATATAACATTAAAGATATATTGTGTTCGCCAGATGGAAGAATTTTATCTGCTACAATCAATAACATGCGACTGGTGAATATTTACGCACCATCAGGTTCTCAAAATTACAATGAGCGTAATAGTTCAGGACGATCTTGCGATTCATTTAAAATTTGAAATGCCGTTACTGATACTGAGAGATTTCAATTGCATAATCAGAGGAAATAATACAAATATATCTAAAGTACTCTACAATATTGTACAAAACCTTAATTTGGTAGATATTTGGGAACATATACACAAGAACATAGTTGATTTCACCTATGTGCGAGAAAATTCCGCAACTAGAATTGACAGGGGGTATATAACAAAAGAATACTGTAATCTAATTCATAATTGTCTCGTTAACCCATTTCGTTTTCTGATCACAGTGCCGTAATTTTTCAGTTAAAAATAACTACAGGTGAATGATTACACACCCAACATGGTCGGGGATACTGGAAACTAAAAAGTTCTGGTTTGAATGAGCAAGTTGTTAATGAGTTCAAAGCTGAAATAAATTTATTAAAGCAAAATAGATTGCATGATACAGATCTCATGAAATGGTGGTTCGATGTCTTCAAAAAAAGAAAAATAGTTTTTCATAAACAAAGAAATAGAATAAGCTTTGGATAACAGAGATATGATGGAATTCTATCAAAAAATACTTTCAGAACTGAACAAGATAAATTTGACACTGGAGTTTAGAGAAATCGAAAGTACTTTTCTCCATATCAAACAGAGACAAGTAGATGAAGCTTTCCTAGAAAAAAATAAAGGCGATATCAGCGATCGCCAGAATCTTTACGATTTGATAAGAACACGTGGAGGTAAGCCTTCCAATATCACATCTGTGAGGAGGAATTCTTACTAACTCCAAAGATATTTTAATTCACGCAAAAAATCATTTCCAAAAACTAACAGCTTTACAAAGTTGCGAGAAATCAGTGATATCTAGGAAGGGAAGAAGGAGGGAGGACTGAATTTAATAGACGTACATAATAAAAAATATAGCACTTTTTTTAAAGACACAATCACGATCATGGTCCACTATTTGCAATCAAATCACTTATCAGTCAACACTCAATAATATATTTGAACCAGGAAATTTTTATGATACAAATGCAGAACTGAAAGAAATACACAAAACAAAAAATGAAATCGATGTTGATTTTCAACAGCATATACTTTTTCACTCCAAATATATTTATGAGGAAATTATGAGGCTTGGAAAACAGGAACTCAATATAAAAAAAAAATACCCGTCTCGACTGGAATAGAGTTTGGTCTTTCATCAGAAATGAACACATACCATCTAACTGGACAGCAGCGACTTACAAAGCTGTAAATGAAATCTACCTGGTATCAAAAAAACTGCATAGTCACGGAATCTGAAACACCGCAAGTTGTACCTTTTGTAACGAATAAGATAATTTAATGCATAGTTTGGCAAAATGTACACATGCAAAAGACATGTGGAAATGGGCAGACAAATTTATTGAGCGGCATTTCAAAGTACAAATTCGAAATGAGGATATAAAAAACTTACTTGAAAAGAGGATTGTGTCAAAACAAAATGAAAATCTCTGGATCTGGATAGTATGTGCCATAATATATTTCAATCTTGAAGTTAAAAAAGATCTCGATGTATTTATAGATATAATAAGAGAAGAAAGATTCACAAATGTTCGATATGGTAAAACAAAATATTTCTCTAAGAATATGTTCTCATTTTGAAAGATTACTGTAATTTGTTTGAAACAAATTGTATTGTGAAGTACATAAATACGAAGATATATGAATGTGTGTTATATGATATCTATCTTTTCTTTTTTTTTGCTTATTGACAGCACAGTGATAAGTATAAAACCAGCTATATATACCAATGAGAATATAATTTTGTAAAGATTTTGTACCCATTTTTTTCTAGTCAATAAAGGATTTTATAAAAAAAAGATAAGATCACTCATTCAAGTAATTTTGATAAATAACTTGTCAACTCGAATTTAAAACTGAAAATAAAGTAAGTATGGCTAATGATATGGTGCATATGTTATTAATTGATGCTGTGGAAGATGTAGAGCAAAGAGATAGGCGAAGATATCGACAGCGCGACAACAATTCATCAAAATGTCTCGTCCTAGTCGTCTTCCCAAACAATTGGTGCAATTTGTTATAGACTTTACAGCCGAATGTATAACACTTGCGAATCGTGCTCAAGATTTGGATATATCTACAAAATAACTGAAACTTACTTGATGAATGTTTTGAGGTTACCTACTAAGTATTATTGATTATTGAACAAATTCATAATCACTGATTTTTTCAATGATTACCACCAACTACTTTACTTTACTGCAACCTTTGAACACGTAGACTTTTCAGGTGATTCTGCATATCTATTGAAGACATGGTTGTACATCAATAGAGAATGAACCAGTGGGAAATACTCCATAATATCGTTATAATAGTAAACACAAATCTATCAGGAGCCTGATTGAACAATGTAATCGAGTTCTCAAGATGAGATTTTGTTGTCTTCTTAAACACAGGGTTTCACATTACTTTCCAGAAAAAGCAATCAAAATCAAAAACGCTTGTGTTGTGCTACATAATCTATGTATAGATCATAATATTCCAGATCCACAAGAAAATGACAGAGCAGAAGCTGATTTTGAACTCTGTCCCTCTTCAAAATAATGAAGAATAGAATAGAAATAATGCAGAAGTAGCAGCGGGTAGACGATTACTATCAACAATTATTCAAAATCTCCAAAAAGACTGATTATGAGCAGTAATGACAAACTATACAACGGATCCATGGAACGTCTGTGTAATCTTATGAACAATATATGGCTCTGATGACATTGTCAAAGAAATATCCAACTGTAAATTCCTGATGTATGCCAATGATATAAAAATATTTCATGTCATACAGAATCTAGATGACTGGTGAATAAAATGAACATTAATCATCTGAAATGTAAAGTTTTCAGTGCAAAAGGTAAACTTCAACTATGCTTTTGATAATACTGTAATTGAAAAAGTCAAAAATCTTGGAGTCATCTTTCAATCCAATCTCAATCTTTCATTTTCTTCTCACATTGAGTACATCTGTAATGAAGCACTCGAGTATTTGGGTTTCATAAAAAAATATACCGGAGACTTTGTTCATATGTTCTCAAAAATTTTAAAGAATTTATGGCTCATTTAGGCTGAACATTCCTTACTCTTATACCAATATGCTCTCGGTAATGAATTTGGGTCCTCTGATTCACAGAAGGCAAGGGTTTGACACCTGTTACTGAAAGAATTTTACCAGGAATATTAATCGACGAAATTGCCGTCCCTTTATGCTCCCAGCGCTGCAAGTGTATGTATCCTGAAGCTCGAATAGAAAACCGCGAGAAGGCCGATCTTTCATATCTGAACTCTGTTTCGTTAATCTGTGATACAGCCTCTGCTCTTATCGTCTGCGAGTAGGTTACCAGTACGTTGCACTTGCGCGCACTGGACAGGATATAGTTGGGAGGATCAGACCGTAATAATTATAATTTCTGCAGAGTTAGGCGTGACAATTGGGTTGTTTCCTCACGGTTTTGCATTCTTTTTCTGTAATCTAGTATTTACGTGTATGTATGTTCATTAAGGGGATTTATAACAAATATAACACTTAGTGAAGTGCAACTTCATCTGTTGTTTACATGATGACTTTTTGGGTTGTGAGGCATTAGTTGATAACGAGTTTGACTCGACGTTTCGCCCACACGAGTAGTTGGCAATCTGAAGAGAGTTTTGTATTCGACAGCTACTCAGTTCAGTTTACAATGGTACGAATAATCTCGGGGGTTGTTCAGACTCTTACTTTCCTCTGCAGGGCAGGGGTTCTTTCGTGGGATGATGGTAAATAAACATATACAGTGCGGTCCAAAGGTATGGAATAAATTCATTTTTAGCGTTATTATGTATTTTATGAAAAAATCCTGAAACAGGTCAATTTTTATTGGCAATTTTACAATTTACAGTATGAAAATATTACCCCCTTCTTGCACCCCCTCTGAATTATCTGTTCAGCAATACTAAGTTTTTCAGATTTGGTGCAACCATAACGAAGAAATTTTTTTATTAAAATTTAAAAATATTGACACTGTAAATGATGTATCCGTCGAAACAACCTGAAACAGGTCGATTTCTATTCTCAATTTGACAATTTATAGTATGAAAATATCACCCCCTTCTTGCACCCCTTCTGAATTATGAGCACCCCCTCAAAAAATTTGAATGAGAAAGGGGGTTGTGTTGCACCTTTTTCAAAAGGGATTTTCATTCTCTGTTCAGCAATACTGAGAAAATTTATTCTGAATATGTCAAATGTTGATAGACTGAAGGAAATAATGTAACATAATGTTTAGGAAGTATATTTCAATTTGTTTTACAGTTAAATTAAATGTTCAAAATGACCACCATTCACTTCTTGACAATAAGCAAGGCGATCTTGGAATTCTCGTAGAACATTTTGTAGGACCTCAGGGGTTATGTTGTTAATTTCTTCCTAGTTTTTAAATCTGCAATATTGTCTGGTCTATTGAAATATACTTTTGATTATAAATAACCCCATAAAAAGTAATCGAGAGGAGTCAAATCGGGGGATCTAGGCGGCCATTCAATCGGTCCACGTCTGCCAATCCACCTATTGGGAAAAACTTCTGTCAAATAATCTCGAACAATACGTGTGTAATGCGGTGGAGCTCCGTCTTGTTGATACCAAATTGATCTATCTATTCCATTTGGATCATTAACATCGGGAAAAAGTCGTTTTAATGTAGGCACTAAAAAGTTCATCAAAAAACCTAGATAAACCTCACCATTAATTGTGCCTTCAAAAAAATAGGGGCCAATAATTTTGTTTTTAATGATACCAGCCCAAACGTTCACTTTTTTGGGATATTGTGTGTGAGCCTCACACATCCAATGAGGATTTTCTCTGCTCCAATATCTACAGTTTTGTCTATTAACCGTTCCATTTAAATAAAAAGTAGCTTCATCAGAAAACACAATTTTGTTTATGAACTGCAAATCTGCTTCGATTCTATCCATCATCAGTTCACAGAATTGTTGCCTTCTATCAGGGTCATCCTCATTTAACTCCTGAATCAACTGAACTTTATAAGGATGGTATTTTTCTTTATGTAAAGCTCTCAATATCGATGATTTACTTACATCATTGTCGGCGGCAAGTTGTCTACTTGTCATATGCGGATTTTCCTCAATCGCTAACAGTACATCTAACTTTTTCTCCTCATCCAATGCAGCATTTCGACCTGGTTTTTGACGAGTTTTCACATGTCCAGTTTCACGGTATTTTGTTTCTATTTTGCTAACTGTAGATTGTGATACGTGTTGACCAGGGTATTTATTAATGAACATTTCACAAACTTCCGTTTGAGTTCGTGTTTTATTACCGCATCCAAGCATAATTAAAATGTCTATTCTTTGAGTTTCCGATAAATGAGCCATAGATGAATCGAATACACACAAAAATATTTTTCAATCCACTGACGTCTGCCAGCAACTCACAAATATCAAAATAACAGTAGTCTACTAGATTGACATTATATTATTTATGGGTTTTGTGAATAATTTTTTGGTGTCTTCAACGACTTTTTCCTGACTTTTTTAGCAAGACAGATAAGAAAGTATAAATTGTCAAATTGAGAATAGAAATCGACCTGTTTCAGGTTTTTTCAACGGATACATAATTTACAGTGTCAATATTTTTAAATTTTAATAAAAAAATTTCTCAGTTATGGTTGCACCAAATATGAAACACTTAGTATTGCTCAACAGATAATGAAAATCCCTTTCGAACAAGATGCCACACGACCCCCCTTCTCATTTAAAATTTTTGAGGGGGTGCTCATAATTCAGAGGGGGTGCAAGAAGGGGGTAATATTTTAATACTGTAAATTGTCAAATTGCCAATAAAAATTGACCTGTTTCAGGATTTTTTCATAAAATACATAATAACGCTAAAAATGAATTTATTCCATACCTTTGGACCGCACTGTATAATAATTGAATCCTCTTGATAGTAGTGTTAACGAATACCATCACACCCTTGGTCCCAGCCGCATCACCTGTAGATCAAACTAGCCTTGCACTACTATCAAGAGGATTCAATTATTCCAACACACCAAACAGAATCCCAACAGAAACCATCACCACACAAATAGAAAGCGCTATAACCCATTTACCAGAAAACACAGCAGAAGAAACTAGACAAGATATTGCCACCACACTTAGGAGAGCAAAACTCCCTCCATCCAACATAACACCTGCCGAAAAACAGCAGACAAAGGCAACGCCACGGTAGTTCTGAATACCTCAGATTATGTAGACAAAATGAGTACACTATCAAACTCATCCGAGTATCAGATCACCCAACGAGACCCGACAACCTACCTCGAGAAGAAGACCAAAAATCTGATCAATAACTCTAAACTACCAACCGAAACCAAGAAAGCCACTATCCCTAGAGAGAAGTCATCACGCACCTCTCGTATCTACGGACTACCAAAAATACACAAGCTTGATATCACACTCCGACCTATCGTCAGTGCCTTTGGATCACCAACCCAGAACCTCGCCAAGTATCTGACGAGTACTCTTCAGCCACGAGCAGAAGAAGCTTCATCCTACGTGAAAAATTCATTCCACTTCTTAGACCTTCTCAAATCCTATAGAATCCAGAACACCGTTATCCTAGTGAGCTTCGATGTTATCTCCCTCTTCACAAACATTCCCCTAACGGACACGCTAGAAATCCTTAAAACTAAACACAGAATTCCAGAAGACACCCTAGACCTCATCAGTCACTGTATAAACAACACGTACTTCCTCTTCCAAGGAACTTACTACAAACAAGTGAAAGGTGCTCCCATGGGTTCCCCCTTTCTCCAGTCCTTGCAAACATTTTTATGGAAGACTTCGAAACCAGGGCTGTAGAAGCAATCCTACTTGCTGGTTCTGATACGTTGACGACATTTTCGTCATATGGCCTCATGGTTACGAAATCTTAAACACGTTCTCAGATCACCTAAACGATATCCATCCCAACATGAAATTTACAATGGAGACAGAAATGAACAACTCCCTAGCTTTCCTGGACGTTCTCATCACGAAATCCAATAACTCTTTCACCCATACAGTACACAGGAAACAGACCCACACCGACCGATACCTACACGGAAACTCTCATCACCATCCAGCACAAACAAACTCCGTATTGAACTCCCTGATATACAGATCAATTCAGCTTACCGACAACCAGAATAGACCACAAGAGCTGGACAAACTGAAATCAGCCTTACTCCAAAATGGTTACAACAATTTGCAGATCGACAAGTCTATCCGCCATCAACTGACCCGTCCTCCAAAAACGAATGATCCACTAGAGAGTATTCAGCCACACAAAGCTTTCCTACCATACTTCAAAGGTGTGACAGACAAAATCGGTAATATCTTGAGAAAACACGAGATAAAAACAATATTCACGGCCAACAACCAAATATCCAAATTCCTCAGATCTCCCAAGGACACAATACCAAACGATTCTCAAGGTATATATGAAATATCAAGTTCAGACTGCCCGAGAACTTATATTGGACAGACTAACAGACGAGTAACTTCCAGAGTCTACGAACACGAACTTGCTGTGCGTCAGGCATCTTCCACTTCCACACTTTATGAACATCGAGAAGACACAGGTCACAATATAGACTTCAAGAACACAAAAACCGAGAAGCCACTCATTGCACGCATCAACTCATTTCTCATCAACCCAGTTCCCGCACACAGCTCACCTAGCGCCAACCAAGTTCCCGCACACAGCTCATCTAGCGCCAACTCAGTTCCCGCCCATAGTTCACCTCGCGCCAATACATTGCACACGGCCATTACAGCCCCGTCCACTATAAATACAGTTCCTCAACCCACAATTCCTCAGTTCTTTCGAAGGAGTAGGCAGATTGAGGCCTTAGACAGAACCAGTGACGAGACATGGGGAGTAGGCAGATTGAGACCCCGACGTCAAGTCACAAAAACCTAACGTAATTATACCTGACGAGTAGGCAGATTGAGACCTCAGCGTAGAATTACGTTTCAACCTTTTATTCATTTTCTTTCTTTTTCAGTTCTTGAAAATGTATCCAAAATCGGAGCCGAAACGTCGAATTTCAACAAATTCTAGACGCGGTTCAACCCGAACTTTTAGTTTTCAACGCTTTCATCAACGCTTTGATGCAACGAATAACATTAAAGAATGGAGCAATAATAATTATAAAGTAGAACAATTTCTACTTTTCAGTTTCGGACCGAACCGATAGTAGCTGTCCAAGTGACAACCCCTGTCACCTCTCCTAATTACAGTTCAGTCTTAGGCGTAGTTTAAGGAAGCACAGTACCACCACAAGTTGTTGTTTCGAATGAGTATGTTGAAGACCTTACGTGGAATTTTTGTTAATCGGAAATGGAAATTTTAGTGTGGGTATTCCATTCTCTAGTTTTTCTTTCCAAAGCAGTGGAAATTCGAGAAGTCAGGTGAAAATGTTACTTGGAAGGCTGTTAGCTTTCGCAAACAACTAAAGATTGAAGACTGTTATGTCATCTTAAATTGGGAATTATCTAAACTTGTTGCTGCATGGTGAAATTAAGTGGGGCAGTGATGAAGATTCAGAACGTTTATCTTTCATTTCCATCAGTTTACTTGATTCGTATAATTTTTAAATGTCGTCTCAGCAAATATACGTACAGAAACGTTGCAGTTCATTAAACTAATCGGAACATTACACCAACCCAGTTATGTATTTCTGCAACATTTCAGTACATTGAACTGTTTGCAAACATTAAGATTAAGAGTTATGATCAACCAATTTGTATTGAATCCGAATTTTAAATTTTTTTGTAGTGTATGAACTATGTTTATTCCAGTTCAACTAAATGTTGAAACGAAACATATATGAACGAGTATACGAATGATTTTATGCTGTTCATGAAATAATCTTCCTGAATATCACTCGACCATAACAAATAGAGACTATTACAGTTCGATTATTTTATCTTTACCCGTGCGTCATCAATGTTATGCATATGAAATAAGTCGAGACGTTTTAGTCAAAATAACATCCAAATGTAGAATGCCGTGACTAATATCCCGATAATATTACAACGTGAAGGTATTAAGATAGGATAATGAATTATTAAATTAACTGAATTAACATTTCCAAATTCATGGAAATGGCGAACCACCAGAAAACGAGAGTTTTTTTCAGTTCCAACAGAATACCGTATGACACACTCATGGGTACACCCTCACTTTTCTCCTCTCATTTTTTCCTTTATTTTCCAAATATGTCAAAAATTGCTGTCCAGTGAGCATATTCAATGTTACAAATTTAAAAAAATTTGCTGGAGATACAAAGGCGAAAAAGAATGAATCTGTTTAAAATTGTTTTTTCCGCTAACCAGCTGTCATCCCCTTTCGAACGGCATTCGCCAGTAGTCGAAACCTGTGCGAGCCAAGGATTAACGAGGTCTTACCTTTTAACGTGCGATTCCTAGCACACGGTGTATTCCAATTATTACGAATCCAGTGACACCAGGTTTGATAGGATAATGAAACATGGAGGCAGTGAGTTTACTAGAAACTTTTGACCTCCCTACTGTATTCTAATTTTAGTCACACTCATATAAGGAAGTTGTATTATCCATACCTCTGCAGCCGTTTGACACAAATCCATCAAATCCTAATTTTATCCAAGTTCTGTAGTTAATAGTTAACGAAAAAAGTTGTTCAAAAAACTGAAACAATGAAGCTGCAAAATTGACGCCAAAAGGGAGACTTTTGTACTGATAATATCCACGATAACTAAACATTTTCTATAATCAGGATGTACTTGTAGCTGTAAATATGCATCTTCAAGATCTAGTTTCGAAAAATATTGCCCACCATTCAATTTTGAAATAATATCTTCAAAACGAGGAAGCGGATAGTCATCTTCCATAACAAACTGGTTAACAGTAACTGAAAAATCTCCGCAAATCCGTATGCTTCCATTGGACTTCATAGCCACTACAATGGGTGTTGCCCATTCGATTGGTTCTAACATAGTGTTAACTGGTTCCAAAACGTCTTCCGTGATTAAACGGTCCAGTTCTGCTGTAATATTTGTCTGTAAAGCGATAGGTACGGGGTCGGAAAGTTTTAGATACTACGTCCTGTTTCATGTGGATCTTGACCATATGACCCATTATTGTACCAAGCTTTCCAGTGAATAGTTTATTGTATTTTTTGAGTAAATTTGTTAAAATTATATCGGCTGCCTTATCGTGTTTTGTGATTTGATGTCCGAACCCGTTTTCGAGTGGCTGAAAAGTTCTACATGATTTGTGTTTTTCATGTTCATGTTGCTTCTTTGAGGAATTACTTGACAAATTTGTGCTCCAGGTGGAAAAGAGAGGTTATAAGCAAAACAACAGTCCAAACCGAAAAGTGGAATATCCGATACGTTGCCATTCTCTAACTCCTATAACAGAATGTGCAGCTCCGGAATCATAGACCATTTTAAGTTCCTGATTTTCTTTAAAAACGGAAAACATAACCTTGCAGGGGATAGAACATGGCGTATGTTCAAAGTATCGCATGAAGAATCACTTTCATGTTCATGTTGGCAGTCATAATTTACTTCCCGCTCGTGACGCATTGTTTTGTGTGTTAAAACGTGAGCTTTGCCATTTGTTATACATACTTTAGCAAAATGACCAATGATACTACAAAGGGAATATTTTTTTCCTTTAGCAGGACATCAATTTCGAATTGTATGTTTATTTTTACCACCCATTAAGCAATCTTTGCTGGGATCTAGGATTATTGAATCAGTTGTACTCTTTGTGATACCTTGTTTTGGTTATTTTTGTTTTGCATATTTCGTTTGTCTGTTTTTTTTTCACAAATTCACCCTGTTTGTATGTTGGTGAGACTATTCTGTTGATAGTAATGCTAAACGTTGTGACTGATAGGTTGCTTGTTCTAAAACTAATGCAGAAGCTTCAATATCTTCTAAAGTAGCAGAATTGTGTGGATGGAGCCGTATCATTTCCTGTTGCCAAGAAGAATTTCTAATACCTATAACAAATTGATCGCGAAGTCTTTCGTTCAAACTCGCACCAAAATCGCAATTTCCTGCAAGCCTTCGTAATACGTTAATATATTGTACAACCTTTCGTCTTCCTTGCGATATCGCATTGCAAATGTCACCCTCTCAGAAAAAATATACATTTTCTTTCCATAACATCTTTCAAGTACCTCAACTATTTGATTGAACGTGTGGTCTGTTACTTCCGTAGGTTTGAAGTGATCTACCAATATTCTAAAAGCATCAGGACCTATCGTGCTGAGTAATAAATTGAGCTTTTTATTCAATGTCGCATCGTCTGTACTACCTAAATCATGTAAATATTGTAGTTTCATTTTGAACCTTTGAATGTAATATTCCCAGGGTTCCCGTTCTTTCAAATTGAAAATACCTCAAATAACTATCGAATCTGTATTGAGAGTAGATATAGTTGTTGGTTCTGGTGTACTATGCATGATAATGAGGTAAACAAATAAAATAACTTTCGAAATTACCTTTTCTCTGATGACTATTTATTCCTACTCCCTCTTCTAGGACGTGAGAGTAGCGATCTTCTGGTTGATCGAAAACGCAACGTGTTCCTCTTTTACTTTACTTTTTTACCTCGTCGCCAAAATGTTGTTACAAACTGGAGTTTGTACCAAAATTAGTTTAATAATAATCAATTCAATACATGAAAATGCAACATGTCAAAAAGATCAAAAACTTCTGTCCGCTTGACAACTCCTAATCGCTACTTGTTACTTGCATTGAGTGATACTCGTTGAAAATACCACAGGTATAATAAACATATACTTACATGACTGAAACTCAGAAAAGGGATCTTCTAGACTTAGGTATTCAAACTTTTTCAATTACCTATTCGTGCATGGATGCAAGGACCCACTGTGTAATGATAAATAAATGAATATCTAAGAAGTAGAAAACACCAATTGAAATATATTTGGTAATGAAATACTCAACACATGATAAACAAAAAATTTATTCATACATTTATCTATGTAATGCGAGCATGTACCATTTGTGGAAGTAAAAACAAAATTAATATATTTAATCACTTTCAGATTCAAAACTGTCACCAATGTTCATAATAATGGGTTCAATAACCATATCACAAAGGAGCTTTTCTCGTTCATACCATTTTTCAATGAGCGATTTGGTGTGTTCTACACATTTTGCCCAGGATTCAGTGTTGCACTTCTCTAATACCTTCTCCACATACCCAATACCTTTTCATCACTGTATCCATCTCTACAAATATGATTGTTGTAGTACGTCTTACAATTAGCCCAAATTAATTCAATAGCATTAAAGTCTGGGTAAGGTGGTAATCTTAATAATTCATGCCCATGTTCTCGTATCAGTTCATCTATAACATATATGTTTTCCTTTCGGTTCATCTTAGCCAATTGGGCCGCAGTGGTCATGATGGTAGAGCGCTAGTCTATCAATCAGAGGGAGGTGGGTTCGATTCCCAGCATGGTCACTGGTCTCGTGCTAGGAATCGCACGTTCAAAGGTATGAGCTCGTTAATCCTTAGCTTGTACAAGTTTTGACTTCTGAGGGCTGTCGTTCATAGGGGGATGACAGCTGGTTAACTGAAAAAACAATTTTAATTTTTTTTTTAACAATTGCGATAACTCTGGTTTTGTTAATTTCTCATCAAAATCAATATTAGTGTTACGAACCTGGTAGTAGATAGAAAAATCATGAATCCTTCTGTTTGCCTTCTAGAAACCCATTAGAATGTTCTAGAATCATTAAAGTTTATTCGAGAACTTAGTATGGAATGTTCTGTTGAAAGTTCTATAGCTTCTAGAATAGTGATATCCTATAAATACGATCAGATTTGCCAAGTTTGGGAAGATTTTGAGTTTTGTTTACTTTTTAACATTTGACTGTTGTAACGTTACCAAGTGAAGTTTGAAGTATTTATTTGAACTGCAAAGTGTCAAACAGTGTTGTCAGTTGTATTTTTTGTTCTGTGACAATAAAGGCGAGTTTATAAGTAAGTGTACCACTTATTGAACCTGAAAAACGCAACATTATTTTCCTGTAGCCAACAAACAATTTCCGATTTTCATGAAGAAGTGGTAGGCTGTTGATTCAAAATTTTACTGTGGTATGGTGCATTGTCCATTATTATCAAAGATGTCTCTTCCAAACTGGGAATTAAGTGTGAAGTGATCCACTTGGTGAACATTTTACTATTCATAAAAATATGCCCTTTATGAAACAATATTAGTCTTTTCAATCAAAGCTCTTCGATAATCATCTTTTTTAAATTTAAATCCCAGCTCTTTCAGTAAAACATTCAAAAATGATTTGCAAATCGAATCTCCTTATTTTTCAGTTCATCGTTCAAGGATTGAAGGGTAACATGTTTTTCCGGAAGAAAAAAATTAAAATAAATAAAGGTATATGTCAAAATTCATACGATAGGACTGATATTATAACTGCATTTCAAAAACGAGATACAAGTGAAATTTCAAATTAAAAAGAAAACTAGATGTGACAATAAAGTTTGACTTTTCAACTAATATACATAAATCCAATGACTTTCCTGATGAAGTTGTGATTGATGAAAATGGGGCAGTTACATTTGTTCAGAAATTTTTCTCACTACCATCGAATGAACAATCAATATTATCTTCATTTCCCTTACCATGCAATAAGAAGGTATACTCACTTTTTTATACTTATCGTACAAAGTGATTCGCACTGCCATTTTCTGTCCTACAGGTAAATCTGCTGTTTTCTTTTTGAGATGACGTCTACTTCTTTCTGGAGTTGATGGAATGGGTTTATTTTCATTTCTTATTTCAACACAAATTGTTGTACACCTTTTTTCCGAGATATTTTAAGTGCATCTCCAACTGTCTAAAATACAGTAACGAAAAGTTATGACATTCCTTTTGTGGTTTTAATTGTTACCTCTTGAACAGATGAAAGTGTTAAAGAAGATCCACCATTCGCTCTTTCCCTTTCAAAATACTCGCACAAGTTCAACACAAATTGTTGTGCTTGTGAATGTAGAATAGTTCCAGGCATAATCTAAAACATAATTAAAATATATTGTGAATGTTTTCAACCTGCATTTATAGATTTAGATAATGTTTTTTTCTCTCAATACGGTTTTCACACTATGAATAACTGTTGTGTTAATATACCGGTAGTACGGAATTATGGTCACAAATGTCAATTATTGTGAGGTTAAATGTTTTGAAGAGTATTTGTGAATAAAACACATTGTATTGTACTTACTTTGGAAGTAACGATTCCAAGAGACGTTTAGCTTTGAAAAAAACTGTTTTTATAATATATTCGACTGCAAAACAAAGAGGAACTGGCGACAAACAATACCCCAATGACACGCTAGTCAATACAATGTTTGGATTGTTTAGTTGAAATGTAAAACACTGTCGATTTCATGGCTATCTCTTTTCACTGTTTGACTTATAATCGATCATCACAATACCATAATTTTTAGCTTAGAAGACACATGTTAACGAATTGTGATTCGCGATTGTTTGAAAGAGATGTTCCATAAAGGGTGTGTGATTTCTTCGATCATAAATTGATGACGCATGGGTAAAGATAACATAATCGAACTGTAGGAATGTAGGCTTTCACGGCTGGCGTCAATGTTTTGGTTGGTTTTCGGGTTTTGCCGTGGTCTTCTTTGGTTTAAATCTCCAAACGTTTCAACTGCAACTGCGGCGAAAATACCGAGAGACTAGCGATGTCGAATCATTATTCAACAAGAATGTAAGTACTTAGAAGCCATAGAAATACACAAACATCAAGAGGACTTCAATAGAAAAGAAGAGAGAACATATTTACCAAAGATCTGGCACACAGCATTGAAAGGGGTCAAAACGAAGCCATGTCACCCGAATCGCGCGGAATGTGCGCGCGAACTCGCCATTACAGAAAGTGCGCGCAAAAACATCACTATAAATAACATGAAAAACTCGAAAGCTTCAGTTTCAGTTGATCCGTCTAGAAGAGTACTTCGACCATGCCACTGAAGATGACTGCCGCAGTTGCAGTTGAAACGTTTGGAGATTTAAACCAAAGAAGACCACGGCAAATCCCGTAAACCAACCAAAACATATCGAACTGTATTTCTCATAACGCAGTTGTTGGCATCTGTCTCTGAAATGTATGCCCGGTTGAAAGACATTGAAGAAAATTACTTGACCAGAGCTACTTAATATGTTTCCTCAATGACAGTGTATACGATCGTGGAAAGGGTTGAATCAATAACAGTTTTTTTAAAGAATGATGAGTGCGATAATCGTATAGCGAATTCATCCAATGAAAAGCATTCAGATATACTTGTTGCAAAATGAATTCTAGAATTGGTGCAAACAAAAAACAGGATCCAGAAACTCAACTTCCGGTGAGTAATAAACCTGTTAAAGTTGCACTTTTAAGACAAGTTCATGCAGACCCATTTTTAAGCGCAAAGAAATTAGCTAGTGTTGCCAACATGAGTAGAATAGGTATTCGCCGAATCCTGGAACATGATAAATTCCGTCCCTACAAAATACCAACTGAATGAGGATGATTTTGATAAGAGTTTTATGAAATTATGACTGCAAAAATAGATGCTGATAGGAATTTACTTTTAAACATCTGATTTTCTGATGAGTGTACTTTATTTTAATTCAACTGCGAATCGTCACAGTTGTCGGTATTGGTCGAATGCCAATCCACATGTCTACCACGACGTACACTCAAACTCCCCAAAATCTGAATGTGTGGACCGATATTCAGAATGACGATCGCTACCAAGAACCCCATCTTATTTTTAAACAAAACGTGGCATCTCCACATCATGCATACCCAGTTGAGAGTGTTTTTTTCTTCCGAATTGGAGTAGTTGAGTTTTATCTTGGGTAAACCTTTTCTTCGGCTTCACATAGCATTGGTGAAGTTCCGAATTTGTTTATGGTATGACCAATTTTCCTTTGTTAGGGAATAATATTAATAATGATGATACTCCCTCATAAACTCTCATAGAATAGAATGTTTGTATTCATTAAGTGCTTTGTCACGTAGCTTCTGCAAAAGTTTGATATTATCGGTAGTCTAAGGTGCATATGCTTTTTTTTTAGAAAAAATGTTAGAATTAGGTCACGAATATCCATTAGGAGATTGATATTATGATTGAAGAGAGCGATTTTATCATCAATATTTATAGATTCATAAATAGAATTACATACCATAGGAATGAGATCGAATTGAAAAGACTTTAAGGTCGATAAAATATTTCAGTTTTGGTATATTTTATTGAAGAAGAATCCCCTGCATTCACCTTAAGGTATATTAGTGAATAATAGATCCAGTAGTGAGGCACTAGTATCGATCACGCGAGTATGGGTTCCATGAATAATTGATGCTGAACGGATTCAAGTATATGTTCTACATATTAATATCAAAGTCACCGAAACACATGGTGAACTGAAAGTTTTGACAAATTTCAGTTGAAGTGTCCTCAAAGATGAAAAATCGCTTCGTTAAATATGCGAATATGCTATCCATCGAAGTTTATTTGCGAATGCTTATTTTCTGCCTCGACAAATAAGTACAATTCAATTCTAAACGTCGGGCCTTTGTAGTTTACAGAACCTTAAAACTAGGTATACCATTTTATCTCATAGTTTCACTAGAATAAAAAAAAAAGTTATTGAAGTTTTTTTGTATCCTGATATTTTCAAAATTTCTTGTTGTTTGATTGTTAGAATTGTTAATTCCATCAACCGGCTGCACCCTTACAAGCACAACTCTCAGAAGTCCTCAAGAGACTTGTGCGAACTAGAGAAGACGTAGCCTTTATCTTTTAATGTGTGATGCTATGCACGGGACCGATGACCGTGCTGGGATTTGAACCCACTCTAATAGAATATGATGTCGTGAGAAATAGACTCATTGGGGTTGAAAAAAATCACTTCAGATATTCCATAAATAATTTTCGATGCCAAGTTCCATCGGAGCATTCCCACTGTTGATGATTTTTTTCAGTCTCGTTGAATAAATACTATGCCCTGGTATCTTTTCAAACTCAAAACCTGCTTTAGCTTTTGATTCTTGAAGATTTACAATGCATAAGTATCTGAATAATATTTACATATTTTTTTCCCTTGTGAATAACAAATTTGATACGGCAACTGAAATATTTGTTCGATAAGCAGGTGGTAAATCAAGTCATAGCTATAGTTGTTTACTTCATGCATGAATGATGATTACGCAATCAATACCTATATCTACATAACTCATTGACTCACATATTAGCTGGAAAGTCCATTAATCCGATCACCATTCTGATCACTTGATATTGAGCCAAAACAATAATTGATATCACAATGATAATTATATCAACCTTTTCATGAACTTGAAGGATGCATTCCATGGCTTCGATTCCACAAGAAAGAGTCATGAATGCAATCATTTTAGTTTTCAGGTAATAATACAACACTACCTATTATTGTCCATATTGAAACCGTCAAACGTCAAGTCTGCAGTAGCGAGTGCTGTTAGTTCTCTAGCGTATGCGTATAAGGGTGTCTTGACGTATCGATCGCCTAGAGAGTGGTGGTAAACACGTGTCAAAGTTACTAGAGCATGGAAGGCAACGGATTTTCGCCTTGGCCAAGGGGTTGAAATGATAAAGCTATGTATAACCTCCGGGGCGAACCAGTATCCAGAAAATTTAGATAATGATTCAGACGGACGCCACTTCCCAATTTGTTTATTACCTCCTTCCAGCATACAGCATACCTATATTTCAATCACAAATTCTAAATCTGTTATATGATCATCAGTATGGATATGTGATGACTCCTATTTTATGTTCCATGATGTATTTTGAATGAAAACTAGAAAACTGAGTGGTATTCTACTATCCAACGATTATATACAACGAAAAGATTTCCCAATTCACTGAAATGTTCTGCCTCAATCACGTGATAACTGTGACGTCAGCAGTGGGCCTCGCGCGTATGAAATGCATAAGAATTAACAAGGTTTCTGGATATTTCAATAATATTTTCTGGTGAGTTTTTCGAATAGAACAGTGAATGTGAATATCATCAGATTTTATCCTTGCTATACACATTTCTAAAAACAATATATTCACTCTTTTAGAAGCGAACCTATAGTCTGCAACTTTCTGTAGATACTATTTTCGAAAATTGCCGTTTATCAATCAACTGTAAACTATGCACTCAAAAAAAATTAAGTCGAATATCGTATCACTGTTGAGTTGTTAATATAGCCACGAATAAATTGTTTGGTGAAATTAAAATGTTTAAATACATTATTTCTGTACTGATATTCAAAGTGATGTTTTATGAGCTTGAAAAATCTTATTTCATCACAGACAATATTTTTTTGTTGTGTATTAAAGCTGCAGCCAGCAGCTTATTCATAGTTTTCTCCTAGGAAAAAACATTTTTGAATATTCAATTTGAGTGGGATAGGTAGAAAAGTAAGGTATAAATAAAAAAGTTTTCTCATCTGAATTATGAATACATGTTTCTAGTATAAATGACAAATTCTGTTTTCAAATTTGTTCAATCATTTCCATTGAAAGTATTATTATGAAATAACAGCTTTTATGTTATCAATATTAAATTAAACCATTAAAAATTAAATTGATCCATACCTGAAAAATCATTTTATCAATAAATTAAAAACAGTATATAGTTTCACAGATTCACACTTTTATTTTTTTATTATTGAAAATTTACGTTTTGAAAAAATGGCCTCGACCATGAACAACATGCATTCGTCTGTGAGGCCACATCATTTGATCTCTTGTTACTCATTTTTTTGTACTGATTTTACCTTTATTTCACCGAACTATTGACGGAAAGTTCTTCCACACTCAGTTAAATTTTTTTCAGCTAGCTTCATTATCAACAAAACATATTTGAGCAATCCTGGACCAATATATAGACAAGACCTGAATGCCAGAGATATCTCCTCCAGCAAATCATTTTTCTATAATGAGCTGATGAGCTCATTTGGTAACGTGTTGAAACTTTTACCAACAACTTTCCATCGGTATGGTGTAAATAATAATAATAATATTTTGGCATTGTATTTGTGCTTTCAAATGTTGTTTCTTCAATGTATTTAACTTACACTTATGTAGTAACGTTTCCATTTCCTGTTATCAGTGTCAGTTTGAGTAGGTCTCCATTACGTTCAACATAAAGTATATGGTAAGTATTGTCTAATTTTTCCAACAGACCTAACATCATGCAAATCCTAAGAGGGTTCAGAGATGAAAACTTTGGAGTTTCTAGCGAACAAATCATTTTTGTGTATATCTGAAGCAAAGTTTGAGGAAGCAACCATCATTTCTACATCCTTGCATTTTTATAGCTCTTTTTCCACAAACAGTTTTCTGTTTTGTTCCTTCATTTTTGTTGTTTCCCAAGTTTACTGTGGGCACTACAGTTTTTTTTAAGTGAAGGTCTAGAAAAGAGATGTTATTAGGAACAATAGGATTTGATTTCAGTATCTCACCTGATAATTCATTATGTAAACCGTTTTCATAATCGTTATTTGTGAAATGATTAGAGCATTGCTCGATGAATTACCATTGGACGCATTATCTGCTCGTTTGCATCGATGCACCCGCTCCTTACATACAGTGAAGAAAAAATCTTTTGCTATCGGGAAAATGTGAAATATTTATTTTAATTTAGTGTTCGATTTCGTAACGCAGCCGTAATATGCGAATATACAGATGGACACTTTCTGTATTTTTCTTGCAGTTTATTTAATTCTACCAATAAATGGAAGAAAGAAGAGCAACCTGTTTTTTTATAACACATGCATTTATAAAAAATCCAAAATTGAAATTTTGGGTAAAATAATATATTAAGTATAATTTTCACTTGGAATAAAAAGTGGAAAAACAATTTCTGTCCTTGATATTGCAAAGATGGACTTTGCATTTTGGGGCTTCTTTATTGCTACCATAATCTGGATATATCCATTACGTTTAAGGTTTTTCATTGGTCGCACTCCAGTTTTTTTTCCCCTCAGAAGGTCCTGGCTCTTCAAAACTATTCGATGGTCTACCTCTTTTAGGAGCAGCGCTACTGCAGATCAGGTTTTCGGTCACTTTTTGTCGAAAAAACAACAAATTCAGGATTTTATTCACTCCTGAAGAGCAGCAGCATTTCCATATTCAAGTCATGACTTTGCCAGAGCTATAGATCAACATCATGAGTTTTTTTCTCACGATCCATTTTCTCGATCTTACGTAAAATCAATAAAGTCCTGGTGAACAATCTCACCCATCGACTCCGCCCATGTATTGCATGCATTTGTATTACCTCAGGCCTATCTACCTGCACTATATTCCTTTATTGTTTTGTTCCATCTTTGACATGAGTCTTGCTCATTGAAGTTGAAAGCTACGACCACTGGCTTGTTATCGAATCGAGGTGGCAGAAAAACTACGTTCTCCTTTTTTCATTTCTTCATTAGAGGGCAACCTTGGATTGGCAAAACGATTACCTATTAAACAGCGTATTTACAGTTTGTTTATTTCTTAATTGTTAATTTTCAACGTAGAACCATGAAATTTTCGAAATCGATAGATACACTAGGAATGAACTCACTGCACAAAAGGTGTCATTCTACGTAATATACACTGCACGCAAACAGCGATGGAACCACCCGTTTTTTCGGAAAGTTATATTATGTGGCAAAATTGGCCTGAAATTCATTCGAATTCGTGTTTAGGATTTACAAAGTACTACTAATACACCAGTCTCCTGAAAAACTTTCAGCCCTTAAAAATTTTTAATTTGTTTCACTTCTGATGGAAAGGCCCCCGTATCTTCCGTAATTTTCCACGTAGAACCATGAAATTTCCAGGATATAAATGAACTAACTGCACAAAAAGGGTCATCATACGGGACGTTTTCATGGTAAGTGATCTGAAATTTTTTCAGGAGACAGGTGGATTAGTAGTAATTTGGAGATGCTGAACACGAATCCAAAGGAATTTTTGGCTAATTTAGCCTGTTAATATAACTTTCCGGAAAAATGGGTGGTATCATCGCTGCTGGCGTGTAGAATATATCACGTAGGATAACCCCTTTCGTTTAGAAAGTTCATATCTACTGTATTTATCGATCCTGAAAATTCAATGAGTTTTCGTCAAAAATTACAGAAGATAAGTTAAACACACTGTATACTTGGAGACAAGATACTGGAACAAATCATACGTACTGAAAAAATTATCAAAATATAGACCATGGTTCTTGACGGATATTCTCTCACTGAATTGCATCACTATAGCAGCTGCTGATCCATATTTTACGTAAACAGAATTGAGGGGTGTTCATCTAGAAAACTTTAATCTATTCTAAGCATCCCGGATTGTAAATTCTGAGTCTGACAGAAATTCAATATCTGTTTAACTGTCACTTTTCAAATAGTACAGAAGTCCATCTTCTGTGAGATTCCTCTTTGAATCTTTTTTTTATTCATTCATTTTCTGGAAAGGGAAAAAAAAGAATAAACCTGCCATTTGTCATATTTTCAGTGACAGATATTTGGCTTTATTTCTCCACTTGGTGGAAATGCTTGGAAAGAAGGGTACTCCGTATTCATTTCACTTTGTTTCTTTGCTTCTCCGGCACAAAATTTTCGAACTTGTTCGAAATATTACAGTTTATTCTTCCCGGAGTCTGTGTCTTGCTCTTGATTTTCGGTGCTAATGATGCTGCGATCACTTTAGTTGTGGGTCGTATTTTTATCCGTAGGGAAATATTAGTTAAACGGTTGATTATTGTTACGAGATTGATAAAAGCCCCCTAGCTGTGCCGCTGAGTCGATTCCGCAGGCGCTTTGTCGATAATTATTTCCAAGGAAAGATTATTTGGGTGGAATTCTGTCGTGAGTAAACTAGAGCGGAATCCGGAAGGATCTGATTGCACGGTTTGAGTATATAAAGGGAAACATTTCACTGGAATGAGGAAGAAGTTTTATGGAAAGAGTTCATGAAGAAGTGATAAGCAGTTTTTGAAGAAGTATATAAGTGTTTGGAATCTTTATATAGTTGTATAGATCTAAGTGTTTTATTAGTCAGTGAGTTGTATGTTTATGTGAATAAACAGTTTAAGTTGTATGCTCGGCCTAATATTTAGTAAAATCGTAACATTATTATTCATTTGGCAGGGACAGGACAATTATAATTTTGTTCGTCCTACTCTGTCACTGACAAAACCTCGAAACGTGCATGTCTGCAGTTGGTCATTCCCAGCCAAATTAAGGATAATCTTCTGTTTAAGTACAAGATAAGCACTTGCAATTAGGACTTCTTGGAAGAACGTTGCACGAATATCTGTCAGATGTAGTTCAATGAACGTTGTGGTATTTGCTAGGGAAGTGGTTGTTTTCTGACAGATGTTTGCCTTTATTTCTCCACTTGGTGGAAACACTTGGAAAGAAGGGTACTCCGTATTCATTTCACTTTGTTGATACCTCTCCGGCACAAAATTCTTGAACTTGTTTGAAATATTACATTGTTTTTCTCAATTCTGTGTCACAAATTGTGCTCGTACACCCTCATGTAGGTACATAACAATTCAAACTACGTTATGTGATTCTGTATGATACAAAACTATTCAAATCATTATGAAGCTATAGAATTGATATCTGTACACTCCAAAGATAAGTCAGAAAACCACTTATGTCATTAGTTTTATGAAATAACACGGAAAATATCACATCACCTCAACACCACCTATTCTGTCAACAAACTATTGCCAACTGAAATAAGATGTAGAAATTTTGGTGAACGCGGTAGGAAGATGAATGAATAGGTTGATATACCCGACCGTCCAATACGCTGCCTTGAATATAACGCAGTTCAGGGCCGCGCCAACTATGTGGCGAATGTAGGCAAAAGCCACAGGCGGCAAAGTCTAAAGGCGACAATTTCGCTAAATAAACAAACCGTACCAACGATCTTCTTTGAAATGCCGCGCGTCTTGTCCAATAATTCATAATTCATGTTTAATGCGTGATTCTCTTTCGGTACTCTTTTGCTATTAGCAATAGCGGCTAGCTTTAAAAAATGTTGTAGTATCACAGGTGGCTTAGCGGTAACGGTAAGTATCAAAAACAAAGACGGTTATTATAGACATATTTTTTTTTTGGTTTTATTGCTTCTTTTATTGGAAAAAGGCTGGAAAGTCGTCTGTCGAAAGCCGCAAAAAGTGAAAATTGCAATAAATATGTCTGGATTTTATTGAATGGATCATTCCAGTCTAGTTCGTGGACAAAGTGCTGATCAGATAGATGAGATGAATATTCTAACCTTAACTGGTAACGTGAAATTTTGGAACATAACTGGTAGCGTGCAGTCTGGGAGACTGGCACTTTATGGAAGCAAAAATTAAATTCTTTATTAATAATTTTTCCATAATATTTATAAAGAACATTATTTCAAAATGTTTTTGTAAAAAATGAGAAAAATAGTTGAACAAAAATAATTTTATTATAATACTTTTCAACTATAACGAAAACTGGTAGTGATACCGAAAGATACACAAAAAAATTGAAACACTTTAATAAAATAAAAATTATTTCATGCATAGTGCGATTGGTAATGAACAAAACGCAGCATCTATAAAAAAAAATAACAAAATGTTTATATTCAAAGGACCTAACAAGTCATGAATTCAAGGTTTATTTGAACAATTGTTGCATTATGACTTTCATGATCGGAAATTTCAAATTCATCCTCTGAACATTTTCCATTTCACTGGAGTCACTATTTGTCTCGTTATACCAACAGAAAAGAGTTTCATCATAGTTTTCATACCCATAACGTACAGATTTTGATGGACCCCCAATAACTTTCTCACAAAAATTGCTTACGTAAACTGAAACGTGCCATCTCACAGACTGCGCTTAACTAACTACATTTTTTTTCTCAAACCTTGTTCACCCAAATTCACCCCCTGTTGGATGATAGGTGGAGCACCAATAGCTTATAGATTAGGTGGCGTGATTCGCAGAAAAGCAAGACCGTTTCAGAAAAAACTCAAAAATAAAAATGACTGCAGTCTCACAGACGGCACGTTACCAGTTAAGGGTTTTAATGTAAAAAATGGTAAGTAGTGTAACTAAAACTAAATACGGTATATTTTTACCATCCTACGCTTAATTAAAATAAAAATTTCTAAAACATATTTATATCAAATCGAATCGAATTTTTTTCCCATAAAAGGCAATTAACAATATGGCTAATAATTTTACCTTGCATCTTGCATTGCAACTACCAACTACCTACTAATTTTAAAGTATTTTTATGTAACTTTTTTTTCAAGGACCTGTAATGTTGTACAGGTTGTTCAAAAAACGTAATCCAATTTGTTGGTAAAGACAGATATAAACCAATTTTTTTTTTAAATAAACCATTGCTAACAATATGAAATTTCCTATTTTAAGGAAAAGGGCAAAAAAAGAAATCGATTGTCAGGTCATCAGTTCTGCCAACAAAGACGGAAGAAAATGGAAGAGAAGAAAAAATTGACTGATTCTTTGAAGAAATGTTTGCAACCGTCAGAAATAAGTGATTTTCCTGAACTTGAAAATAGCGACGATACTCGCCCTAGTTGTTCCGCAGCCCCAAGTTTCTCATTTGTTTCTGATTGTGATAATATAAATTATAGTACCCAGGAACATCTTACTGAAAACGTTTCAGCAGCAGCAACATTACTATTTTCTAACTCCACCGTAATATCTGATGACCTCATCAAATTACGAATTGGATCTATCCAGCAAACTCACAAGGCCGAAAGTTTTCTGCCAGATGTTTTTATCGTAACCTTACCAATGAAGAGAAAGTTAAAAGGGAGTGGCTGATTTACTCAACAACAAGAGATGCAGTTTACTGTTGCAAACTTTTTGGTAAGTCTTTGACCAACTTGTCTAATAAGGATGGGTGTTCTGATTGGAAACATTTGTCACTAGTGCTGAACAGACACGAAAAGAGTGACACCCATAAGAAAAATATTGGATCTTGGTTAAACTTATCAAATATGTTATCTAAGGGAGTTACTATGAATGAAAGTCAATTACGATCATTGGATGTAGAAAAAATACTGGTATCGTGTCATTGAAAGAATAATTTCAGCAATGCAGTTTTTATGTCGTAAATGTTTAGCTTTATGTGGTGGATCTAACAAATTTGATGAAAATAATAACGGAAACTTCTTAAAATTAATAGAGACGTTCACCAAATTTGATTCTGTAATGGAGCAACATGTTCGACACACACATAAAAATCAAAGCAGCGGCAGCGGTATGACAAACTACTTAGGTGATAAAATTCGAAATGAATTGATAAATTTATACGAATAAAAAGTAAGAACTACTATTTCAGATCTAATAAGAAAACATAAATATTACTCTATAATCCTCGACTGTACACCAGATGCGAGTCATACGGAACAATTAAGTTTAGTTTTGAGGTGTGTTTTAGTAAACGAGTTGACGAAAAAAATTAAAATACGTGAACATTTCATTTTATTTTGCCCTATAGTTGATTCTACTGGTGCTGGCTTGTATGAGTATGCATAACAGATATATTGGTAGAACTAAATTTAAGTATATATGATTTGCGAGGACAAGGATATGATAATGGAGCAAACATGCGTGGAATACACAGTGGATTACAAACACGAATCTTAAATATAAACCCGCGAGATTTTTTTTTTTCCTTGTTCGGCGCACTCATTAAATTTAGTTATTAACGATGCCGCTAAAATATCTTTTGAGGTGTCCGGTTTCTTTGACATTGTTCAAGAGATATATGTGTTTTTTCCGCGTCAACCAAAAGATGGTCAATTTTGAAAACGTGCCTTACAGATTTATCTTTAAAACCACTATCTGATACACGCTGGTCCGGTACAATAGACTCTATAAAACCTTTGAGATATCAAATTGGTGAGGTTTATGATGCTCTAATAAAAGTAATGGATGCATCCGCATCTTCAAAAGATTTTAGTACATCACACCTTGCTCGATCGCTTGCAACAAAAATCAAAAACTACAATTTTTTATGCTCTGTAGTAATCTGGTACAATATTTTATTTAAAATCAATTCTCTGATTAAATTAATGCAGTGTCAAAGTATAAATCTAAAAGTTTGTTTAGACAGTCTAAACAAAATAAAAACATTTTTTTCAGATTTAAGAGATGATAAGGGATTTAGCGAACTTCTTGTAGACGCCAGAGAGATGGCCGAGAAATTAGAAATTGAACCAAATTTTTTTTCTTTACCAACAGTTCGTCAAAGAAAAAAGAAAAGACAATTTGATTATGAAAGTACTGACGAACCAATAACAGACCCGAAAATTAATTAAAAAGTGAAAGTATTGTAGTAAAACTGCACTAACTAATTTTCCTAATTTATTTAAAACACTATTTACAACAATTATTCACTAAAACATTGACTTCAATAACTATTTCAATTTATTTCTACTGTGGCTATCTATCAGCGAACTCTGGAACTGTAACTAACTCTCTGCACTCTGACTGTCCTCCAGCGGTTAAATGGTCGCTAGGCACTCTCGATTATTCTGGAGTATAGAACATTTCATCATGGCTCTTCGAACAGTATCGATTTATTACAGCTTGTTCTCGGCGATCCGTACGCCAGCAGATATGCTGTTGTAGTTGAACGAGGGTGCATAATTAATTAGATCAGGACCGGTCTCGGGGCCGGTCTCGAAATCGTTACATTGCCCCCTTCTTAAAGACGTTTCGCCCCGAAACGTCATTCTTGGAGTGTGAAGATATCTGCAAGATTCTCCATGTCTGCACCTGAACGTTCGATGGAAGTAGCACTCAACAGTCTTCAAGTTGGGTCGAGGAAGATGGTTGCAGCACACCAGAATGTTGATGCTGCTGGATCTGAATATTGTCTCTAACATGCTTCTTATAACTCTCCAGTCCAGCCCATCAAGCCCACAGGCCAATTTTGGGATTGCCAGGTCTACAATATTCTGGTCCAGCATCGTGTCTCTCAATCTCGTAAGGCTCTTCCAAACATCTTAATAAGACGGCTTATCTCGAGAACGCTTCTTGGTAACCAGATAATAGATGTTTCTCTGGCCTTTCCTCAGCTGTAACACCCCTCCAACTTCATGGGTTATGTTCTCTCAGTTCCTGGATTCGACCGAACTTCTTGGAGAAAACTACTGCAATGCCTCTGGACATTTGGAGATCTTCTGCCACACAGTGAGCTAACGCGTAATCAGCAGGCACCTTGAAAAGATCTCGTGACTCCTCTCGGGTTACTTCATGTTGAACTCTCTGTCCGTTTGAGTACAAGGACATGGACCTCTGAAACGTCATTTCGTCCTCCGGTGATCTGACGGTGCGGACTTGATCGTGGTTTCCGGCGTAAGGGGACAACCTATTGAAGTGGACTACCCTAGGTTTTCCTCGTGGTGGCTTATATATGCGGTAGACGAGGTCGTTTATCCTTTTCATGATCTTATATGGACCTTCCCACGAGTTCCGAAGTTTCGGTGATAGTCCAAGGCGACGTTTAGGGTTGTATAGCCAGACAAGGTCACCTGTCTGATATCCACCAGCATCCGCCTTGATGTCGTAGGTCTCCTTCATTCTGTCGCTGGCACTCTGGATGTTCAAACGGACCCGTTCATGGATGTCGTCCATTCTCTGTCGCAGTTTGCTGACGTAGTCATCTCCCGCAGTGTCTTGTCCTGGTGGCGTCCCAAACTTCAGGTCACATGGAAGTCGCAGCTCTCGGCCCATAATAACACAAGCAGGGGTTTGGCCGGTTGACTCATGAACTGCGGAACGATACGCCATCAGGAACAGATGGAGGTACTGGTCCCAATCCTTCTGGTGATCAGAGACTACCTTGGACAGGTGGCGGTTTATCGTCTTATTCATCCGCTCCACCATTCCATCGGACTGTGGATGTAGAGCTGTGGTCCTCGTTTTCCGGATGTTCAGCATCTGACACATCTCCTGGAACAGATTTGACTCGAAATTCCTGCCTTGATCTGAATGCAGTTCTAACGGGACACCGAATCGACAAATCCACTCCTTCACCAAGACGTCGGCAACGGTGATGGCTTCTTGGTTGGACAGGGCATAGGCTTCGGCCCACTTGCTGAAGTAATCCATCGCCACAAGGATGTACTTGTTCCCGTGTTCAGATTGTGGGAACGGGCCAGCGATGTTAATGGCGATCCTTTCGAATGGGCTGCCCACATTGTACTGGCGCATCGGGGCCTAAGGTCTTGTTCGAGGCCCATTACTGGCAGCGCATACAGCACATTTTCTGCACCATTCCTTGACGTCAGCTTGACAATTGGCCCAGTAGAACCGTTGCCTAACTTCTGGAGGGTCTTCGTCACTCCTAGATGTCCTCCGGTGACCCCATCATGGATTTCTCGGAGCACTTCCTGTCTTCTGCTTCTGGGAACTACTACCTGACGTCTTTCTTCCCCGCAATCCTCCGACTCCAACACACGCTTCAAGACTCCATTGTCTAAGGTGAAAGGGTTCCATTGGGCCCAGTAAGTTTTAACGACTGGAGAACATCTGCCTATTTCCTGCCATGACGGTCTTCGCTCACTCTTCTTCCAGCCGATGACCAAACCAAGATCTGGATCTTTCTCTTGGTCTTTCTGGATCTTGTGGTCATTCCAGTTATCATCTACCGCCGTGGTTCTGCAGAGTGTCGACTCCTTTTCCTCTGTTCGTCGGCAGTGCGAACAGTCGTCTGGACATGGTCTTCGCGATAGGGCATCCTCATTCTTATGGCTGGTACCCGCCCGATGTTCGATCTCAAAGTCGAATTCCTGGAGCCTCGCAATCCAGCGTGCCACTTGACCCTCGGGATTCTTAAACTGTAGAAGCCATTTGAGAGCTGCATGGTCAGTTCTCAGTAGGAATCTTCGTCCATACACGTACTTGTAGAAGTGCTCAACAGTTCCCGCCTGGTGACACAGTAATTCCGCTCCGGTTTACTGAGGGTCTTGCTGAAGTAACCGATGACCTTCTCTTGTCCTTCTTGGATCTGAGACAGGATAGCTCCAAGTCCCACGTTACTGGCGTCCGTGTCCAAAATAAATTTCCCGTCTGGAAGGGGGTAGCTTAGGATTGGTGCGTTGATCAAAGCTCCTTTCAACTTCCTGAATGAATCTTGGCATTCATCTGACCACTGGAACTTTGTTTGTCCTTCCGTGAGCCTGTCACACTCACACTCACACGCAGCTTTCACGTGGGCTTTTTGCTGAACGGGATCCAACTCTGTGACAGAGTTTGGGTTCGTCCGTTCAGTGTCGAATACGAGACCGAGTTCATCGGTTGCACGGGTTGCTGCCTTGAACAGAAATGCTCCAATCCCTACTTTTTCGTGATCGCATATTAAGCAGAGAAGGGGATCTGAACATCTGATGACTCAACAGGCTCCATCCAGTACCATTCTGTTGTCTAGACACTCCAAACTCAAAAGTCCACGTCCTCCCAGTTGTCTGGGGAAGTATAACCGTGGAACAGACGATTTAGGATGCCAGCTCCTATAAAGATGCATCATTTTGCGAGTTTTTACGTCGAGTTGTCGCAGCTCTTCCTGAGTCCATTTCATTACTCCAAAGGTGTAAAGTAGAATCGGAACGGCAAGCATATTAGTTGCAGCAACTTTGTTCTTCCCCGACAGTTCTGGATACCAAATCTGTCGGAGTTGTGCTGATACTTTCCGCGGAGAGAGCTTTTGACAGTAGCTACCTCTTGGGTGTGGCGTGGTAGGTATACGTCTCTCCGGCATCCAGATAATGAAGGATGCTTCCGTCTACCAGCTGAACGTCCTCTCTGTATTCCTCGCATCGTCCTGTTTTGAGATGAACCGTGGCACATTTGTCGATACCAAACTCCATTCCGACAGCATGCGTGTACTCTTGCACCACCCCTAAGGACTGGTGAAGGTTCTTTTCTCCGGAGGCATAAAGTTTACGGTCATCCATGTAAAACAGATGGGTGACCTTATGCCTCTGGTTGCTGGGGGTGCCGCAGTTGTATCCGCGGGTTTTCCGTAATGCAACGGACAATGGCAGTAGTGAGATGCAGAAGAGGAGAGGGCTGAGGGAGTCTCCTTGAAACACGCCCCTTCTAAAGATAACCGGCTCTGTTTGGACTCTGACTTGACCAGATGTCATGGTAAATCGAGTGCTCCAGAGCGGCATCCGCTGTTCAATGCATCTCACTATTTGATCGGGTACCGCAAGGCATCTGAGCAGATAGATAGATGATGACCTGATGCGATGTTGTATCAAATGCCTTGCGATAATCGATCTAGGCCATTGAAAGGTTACGCTTATACTGCACGGAGTCCTGCGTGATGCATCTGTCGATCAGCAGGTTCTTCTTGCAGCCAGCGACCCGCTTCTTTGACCCTCTTTGCTCATATATTCGTTCATACACCGGCTCAACTGCGGAGAGTATTCGCATGTATAAGATGCGTGTAAACATCTTAACAAGCATATTATCGGTCTGTAGTTCTTCGGATCGGAAAAATCTCCGTTTTTGGGGATTAGCACGGTTCGCCCCTCGACAAACCAATCCGGAATCTGCTGCTCTCCATCTAGCCATGAGTTGAAAACTCTTGCTAGATGGTGGTGGGTACTTGGAAATGTTTTCCACCAATTGTTATTCAGGCCATCAGAACCTGGAGCAGCAAAATTCTTCGAGCCTTTGAGGGCCCGTAGAACTTCTTCCGGGGTTATCGGATTGCGCAGTTCATTGAGCTCAGGCTGACGAAGCCTCCTGCAGAAAGCTTCGAACTGCCCTAGGGCTGGAGTATCTACGTTGAGTGCTCTTGGAATAGGCGAGAAGGTTTATGGCGGAACTTCATGTTTTCGCCCGCCTCACTAGTGACTTTTTTGCAGCCACCAGCATTCGTATCCTATCAAGACAGTGCTGTTTGACAGTTAACAGCACGCCTTGATTTAGTGTGTGGTGAGCTCATCTTAAATTTGCGGCAATTCGCCGTACTGCGGGCGTGAAGGGCCTATTGGCCGTCAGGTAGTCCGCCACACAGTGGATACGAGACGCGTGTTGTCTCGCTGACCTGATCTTAGCTTCCATTCCATTCTTAGCTCCTCATCGTTTGGGACAGAGCCTGAGCGGCGTCATACACGGCAGAGTTGATCTGCAAGATGTCAGCCTCTTCTGAAAGGACATCGTGAATATCTGCATCCACCAGTGCCAGTTGTTGTGGCTTCAGGGGCTTCGTGTTATAAAGCGCCCTGCGGGTTCTGATGCCTTCCGTTGGTGGTATGATGCGGGGCTCCTGTACAGCCAGGTCGACACGTGGCATATCTGTCACTTCTGCCACTGCGTTAACCGGCTGAGGAGGGGCTCTAACATAGCCTCGAACCCGAAGGTGGGATGCATAATCCCTTAGGTTCTGTGCGAAAAAGGCAGCATGCTCTGGGTGGGTTTCACACCACAGAGCATGCATTCTCGCCATGTATCCTCTTCGGGCGGGCTCACTGCTCTTGTAGCAATGCAGAAGACTGTCCCTTAGTTCATCCGTCTACTCAAAGCGGCCGTTTTCAATGCGGTTGTCCTCGTTTGGCAATTCATCGTTTTGGGCCCCACCACCTTGCCTATGACCCCTCATCCGAATGGGTCGGTTGTGGGGGCCTCTTCCTCGTGCATGAAGAACCGAGTAGTTGGGTATACCGGGGGGTTAGCCTAGTATACCCACGGCCGATATCAGAGGGAATGAGCATTCTCTTCAGGGTGCGCCATGGCTGCCGGTCCGGTTTTGCACCGGTTTCTCAGGAAAGTGATGTCGCAACTCACCAAGGCCTTGGATGGTGGTTGGCCCTCCCTGCTTATCTTATTATTATTATTATTTTTTTTTTTTTCGTTAGGAATTACCCAGTCAGGCCCTGTCTCCGGAGCCCCGACACTTCCGGAGGGCGCGCTGGTGTGTCATTAACCCCAGTGAACACTCCCCACGTCCATGGGGTAAGTGATTACTGGGTCCGAGAATCATGTGCCCTGAGTAGGCGTAGTGAACCAAGAATTACGGCCTTCTGCATTCGCCCGGCTAGGATTTCTGCCATGTCACGGCAAGCCGGTATGATTCTTAAGTTTGAGAGCAGTGTGTCCATCATTCCACCAAGGACCCCTATTATCAGAACCACCATCTTGACAGAATGGTTTGGGTAAATCCTGCGGAGTTCAAAGAGAAGAACTCGATATTTAGTCCGTTTTTCCTCCTCTTTTCGGACGATGTTCGTTTCGCATGGAGCTGAAAACTCAATGACGGAAATCGTCCCACTTTGATGGTCGAGGAGTACTACATCAGGCTTATTGGCTTGTATTTGCCTGAGGGTGGGGAATGAGTATTTAAGAGATGATAAGGGATTTAGCGAACTTCTTGTAGACGCCGGAGAGATGGCCGAGGAATTAGAAATTGAACCAAATTTTTTATCTTCACAAACAGTTCGTCAAAGAAAACAGAAAAGACAATTTGATTATGAAAGTACTGACGAACCAATAACAGACCCGAAAATTAATTAAAAAGTGAAAGTATTCATCTCTATACTAGATACAACCTTATCATCTCTTAGTCCAATAAATTGTTCCTTGTTATTCACAATTTCTCTCGAGAGCTCATCCCTGTTTCATTTATATTCCTGGACTCGGATGTCACGCAGGTAGCTATAACTGCCTCCGTGGCGACGTCGTTTCTTGCCTTGTAAACACGAGGTGTTTTGACTGAAGCCACAAATGTGCGGTAGGCTTCCTGTTTGTTGACTCCGTTCGTTTGTTGTTTCACCTGCAATCAAGTGTTGCACATCCTTACACTTGCTTTCACCTTACTGATGAGATCCCTAAGATCGAAACACGTGTCTACGGTTGCAATTTTACCAGAGGGCTTAGTCCAATAAATTGTTCCTTGTTATATATATATATATATATATATATATATATATATATATATATATATATATATATATATATATATATATATATATATATATATATATAACACATATATGCATGAAACATATTCAGAACGATGCTGCTAACTGTAAAAATAACATTAGGCACTATGCCGTCAATTCTTGGTGGTGCAAATGACTGTAATAATAATAATAATTTTCCGATTTCCGAAACAAATATACTGGATACCGGTCTCATTATTTTTGTACGGCAGTAGGTTCTAGGAGACTATTATTCCATAATCTACCAACGTGAGAAATGCCGTACAATCCGTTAGGAATTACCCAGACAGTCCCTGTCTCCGGAGCCCCTAAGGGCGTGCTGGTTTATCATTAACCCCAGTGAACACTCCCCACGTCCGTGGGGTGAGTGATTACTGGGTCCGAGAGTCATGTGCCCTGAGAAGACGGAGTGAACCAAGAATTACGGCCTTCTGCATTCTTCCGGCCAAGTTTTCTGCCGCATCGTGGCAAGCCGGTATGGTTTTCAAGTTTGAGAGCAGTGTGTCCATCATTCCACCAAGGACCCCTATTATCAGAACCACCATCTTGACAAAATGGTTTGGATAAAGCCTACGGAGTTCAAAGAGAAGATCTCGATATTTAGTCCGTTTCTCCTCCTCTTTGCGGACGATGTTCGTTTCGCCAGGAGCTGAAAATTCAATGACGAAAATCGTCCTACTTTGATGGTCGAGGAGGACTACATCAGGCTTATTGGCTTGTATTTGCCTGAGGGTGGGGAATGAATAGTTCCAATATATTCGGCACTTCTCATTCTCCACAACGGACTCAATATCCCCCGGAGCATGAGGCAACACCGGTGTCTCGTCTACACCGTACGAGTGTCGTAGATGGTAGTACAACACTCGTAGGGCCGCGTTATGCCTGTGGAAGTAGGCTGGGACCGCATAAGCTGAACAAGCTGACAGCAAATGCATTATGGTCTCAGCTGCCCCACGACATGCTCTGCATCTAGTGTCAGGGACCTCTATACCCATCACGCGACTACGGTAGACGAGGGTGTTGAAGACACCATCCTGGCAGGCCATAATGAATCCCTTGGTTTCCGACTTCAGCACACTTGACCTGAGAAAAGCTAAGGTCAGGTTTCTGGATAAGCCAAGGTCTTCAATGTTCTTCTACCCCATGCATTGGCTTATCCCTATGTAGCTGTAGGAGCCTGTCACACTCCGCAGCTTCCACGTGGGCTTTTTGCTGAACGGGATCCAACTCGGTGACAGAGTTTGGGTTCGTCCGTTCAGTGTCGAATACGAGACCAAGTTCATCGGCTGCACGGGTTGCTGCTTCGAAAAGAAATGCTCCAATCCCTGCTTTTTCGTGATCGCATACTAAGCAGAGAAGGGGATCTGAACTCCTGATGACTTTACAGGCTCCATCCAGTACCATTCTGTTGTGTAGACACTCCAAACTCAAAAGTCCACGTCCTCCCAGTTGTCTGGGGAAGTATAACCGTGGAACAGACAGATGCAAGCTCCTATAAAGATGCATCATTTTGCGAGTTTTTACGTCGAGTTGTCGCAGCTCTTCCTGAGTCCATTTCATTACTCCAAAGGTGTAAAGTAGAATCGGAACGGCAAGCATATTAGTTGCAGCAACTTTGTTCTTCCCCGACAGTTCTGGATACCAGATCTGTCGGAGTTGTGCTGATACTTTCCGCGGAGAGAGCTTTTGACAGTAGCTACCTCTTATGTGTGGCGTTGTTCCACCCCTAGATAGGTATACGTCTCTCCGGCATCCAGATGATGCTTCCGTCTACGAGCTGAACGTCCTCTCCGTATTCCTTGCATCGTCCTCTTTTGAGATGAACCGTGGCACATTTGTCGATACCAAACTCCATTCCGACAGCATGCGTGTACTCTTGCACCACCCTTAAGGACTGGTGAAGGTCCTTTTCTCCGGAGGCATAAAGTTTAAGGTCATCCATGTAAAACAGATGGGTGAACTTATGCCTCTGGTTGCTGGAGGTGCCGCAGTTGTATCCGCGGGTTTTCCGTAGTGCAACGTACAATGGCAGTAGTGAGATGCAGAAGAGGAGGAAGAGGAGAGGTTTTTTTTTTTTTTTTCAGTGGGGTGGAAATCCTCATGGACTCTGATCGCTCGGTGTCCATCGCGTATCAGTAGTGTCAGACTCTTACTGACTAAAACCACCCCAGGTGTGCTGCACTTGCCAAGCCGTTAGGCCATAAAGCTGCACCTACATCCCATTCCAACGTCCACGTCACGATATCCCTCGCTCCTCCGCCCCGCCACACCCCCCACCACCGTTGGGTCGTGACCCACCGAATACCGGGCTGGCAATCAGCGGGGAACATCCTTCCTTCTTTATTCCGCTCATCCTCCACATTCAAACAGCGCCCTCCCTGGTCGGCAGTCTTATTCTATCCGAGCGCCTGCTCTCCCGATTTACTTTCGTCGCTCGTTTATCCCGAAGCCAGGCCACTATTACCGTCGCATTGACACTATGTTGGTTCTCATACTTCTTCATCCTCGACCACAGCCCCCGCCCATTCATTCAATATCCTTACCCATTCATCCTTCACACCATTCGTATCCCTTAGCTGTAACGCTCCAAGTCTATCCTCCTCTTCCTCGATCCTCCTTCTCCATTCTACCCTTTCTCTCCGCATGCAATCGTTCACACTGGCATGGGGTCTCTTGTGCAATTCCGAACCTTGCCAGGTAACCCCGAAAGTTCCCATGCCCTGTGACCAGTTGCACTGCCTTCCTTGCTAATGGTATACACCCCATCCCTACCCTGTTGCACATACCATGTACGCTTCTGCCGGTCATGCCGCTGTCCCATTCACCCTGCCATTTTTCCATCACCATTCTCCTAATCCTTTCCCTCTCCTCCATTCTGCTATGTCCCAAGTCTATTTGCCATGTGATCTCTTGCAGTTCCGCACCTTTTCTACTCTCTTCATCTGCTCTTCTGTTACCCTCATTCTCCCTAACATGCCCTTTCCTCCACTCAATTTCCGTCACCAATCCCGCTACCCTTCTGTTTTCAAGCATTCTCCTAATACGAGCTGCCCTTTTGCTCTTCGTCCTCGCATTCCTAATGGTCTCCACTGCTCCAGGCGAGTCACTTATTATTCTTATGTCCATCTCTCCACCCATCAGTACCCCTTTACCACCATTTCGGCTTCCTGTACGCTTCCCAGCTCACTGATTCTTTCCCGACCCATTCTCCACTCGCTCCCCTCCTTATGCGCCCATCCTATACCCACTCGTCCATCCTCTCTCTTAACCGCGTCCACAAATACCTCTTTTAGCCCTTCTCGGTTCTCCAGAATTGTTCCGATCATCCATGGGTTTATTCTGTCGCACCCGTTTATCCGTCCTCTCACTTTTTCTTTTCCGTGCGCCTTCCATTCTTCATACCTCGTTGCTGCCTCTATGTATAGAGGCGCCATCCCAGTCAGCACGCATAACGCGGCTGACGGCGCCGTTCTATATGCCCCGCTGGCCGATAGCGTAAACGGTCTCTGTATCGCCCCCAATTGTCTGATCACCCTAGAGTCCTTCGCTCTTGCTCCCCACACTTGAACGCCATACATCACCGCCAGCTTAACCACTCTTTCGAAAATCAGTCTGACACATCCTCTCCTTAGCCTTACGTCACGGCCCGTCCATCTTCTTAGTTTTCTTGCAACTATAGCCGTTCTCCTTCTTACCTCCTTAAGATGATCAATGTACAGTAGGCCCTTGTCTACTATCATGCCCAAGTATGTGATGTTACCGCCGCACTCAATCCGTTGCTCTCTCACCCTAACCACCGGGTCCTTGTCCAGTTTCCTGGCCGGGACAAACATGCATTCGGTCTTGTTTTCGTTATACCTCAGCCACATTTCATCCTCCCATTCCTGACATTCTTTCCACACCTCCTTCCACATCCTTTCTATTTTCTTTACCGACGGGCCAACCACCACTATCAGTTGGTCGTCGGCGTAGGCCTGGGCCCACACCTTCGTCCCACCACTTACTCTGTGCGCTGCTGGCACCCCTTCATTTATCCTGTCATATTCCTTTTCGTTTACTGCCCTCATCCTCTCGAACCACGCTTCCATGACAATAAGCCATAGCGTGGGTCCCAGGTTGGATCCCTGCGGGCACCCCCTGTCCACGATCGCCTCCACGCCTCCACTCTCGACTCTTCTTTCGCCTACAAATTCCATGTACACCTTGCCAATGTTCTCCGGTAGCCCCATCTTTCTCATATTCCATCCTATCGCAGGTCCCCATGCCGTGTTGAAAGCGTTCGACAAATCCAGCGCCATCACCATGCTATGCATACCCTCGTTCTTACTTCTCTTTATTCTCTCCACCATATTCTCAACAGCAGTCGATGTGTCCAATCCCGCCCTGAAGCCAAACTGGCAGGGCGAGAACTTCTGTCCTCTTTCACACCACACCTGTACTCTTCCGCTGAGAAGCCGGTCGAAAGTTCGCCCTAACGCGGTCAGCAAGCTGATCGGCCTTCACAACCTTCATCACCTTCCATACTGCAGGGAAATACCTCAGCCTAAGGCATGCGTTGAGTATATCCGTAAGATCTTCGCTTATTAGGTTCGCCACGTGTTTCATCACCTCATTAGGTATGCCGTCTGTTCCCGTCGCTTTGTTGTCTTTTAATCCTTCCATTACCTCTTGTACCTCCCTCACCGTGAAGTTGGGCTGCTCCGGTCCCCATGGTGTCTTTTCCCCTGTCATCGTTCGGGAAGTACTTGTCCAGCAGGTATCTGCTGGTTTCGTGCTTCCCCTAGGTGTATGTGCCATCCTCCCTCTTAGCCGTGCCCGGTATTTCCTCTGCCCTTTCTTTCCTCAGGAGCCCAAACACTCTGTTCCACGGTTTCTCCGATTGCAACCTCTCGACCCTTTCTTTCAGCCACTCGATTCTTGCCCTTGCAGTCCCCCTCTTGTACTCATTCCTCTCTCTCCTAAATATACCCTGTTTTCTGATTCTTTCATCCTCTATTCTTTCTTCCTGGTACTCCCTCCTGAGTTTCCCCACTCTTCTTCTCATCCTACCCAACTCATCATTCCACCATTCTCTCTCCTCTTGCTCCTCTTTTGTACTCCTGGGTATTGCCTTGCGACACGCCCGAACAATCAAGGACTGGAGATTCCCCGCTTCTGCTTCTACCTCCTCACTGCTATCTATTTTCCCCATATCATATGTCGAGACTATCTCCTCCACCACGGCCCAATTTGTCCTTCCAACATTCAAAAAAGTCCTTTTTCGCGTTGTCGGCTCTCCGGCTATTAGGAAACGTATCACTCGATGATCGCTCAGTGACTCATCCTCGCTTACCTCCCAGTCTCTCACCCAGCTCTTGCTGCAAATGGTTAGGTCAATCCAGCTCTCGCCTCTTCCACTAGAGAACGTCGCCAGGCTGTTCGCATCATTCTCAATCTGATAACCCTTCTCCACTATCCAGTCCAGTATATCCTCTCCTCTTTCTTCCGTCACCATTCCTCCCCATGCGACATGCTTGGCGTTGAAGTCCCCGAGGATGATCTTCCCGCCTGCCCATTTATCAAAATTCCTTCTCACCTTTTTCCATTCATCATTCCTCCTCCTTCCAGGTTCCTCATACACATTCATTATCTTGACATCCTGCCCATCTTGCATCCTTAATATCACTCCGACCCCATTTATGCTCCTCACTGCCATGAGGGCAGAGCTGTCTATCTTTGTCCTTATCCATGTTCTGACCTTGGTACCTTTACCCCCGTCATATTTATGCCACCCTTCCCAGTTCCCCTCTCTCTGCCACGGTTCCTGTAAACATACTATATCCGCCCCTTTTTCCTCTGCCATACCTCTTATGAGGAGAGGGCTGAGGGAGTCTCTCTGAAACACGTCCCTTCTAAAGATAACCGGCTCTGTTTGGACTCTGACTTGACCAGATGTTATGGTGAATCGAGTCCTCCTGAGCGGCATCAGCTGTTCAATGCATCTCACTATTTGATCGGGTACCGCAAGGCATCTGAGCAAATGCATGATGAGTTCATGCGATGTTTTATCAAATGCCTTGCGATAAGCGATCCAGGCCATTGAAAGGTTACGCTTATACAGCACGGAGTTCTGCGTGATGCATCTGTCGATCAGCAGGTTCTCCTTGCAGCCAGCGACCCCCTTCTTTTACCTCCTTTGCTCATATATCCATTCATATACCGGCTCAACTGCGGAGAGTATTCGCATGTACAAGATGCGTGTAAACATCTTAACAAGCATATTATCGGTCTGTAGTTCTTCGGATCGGAAAAATCTCCGTTTTTGGGGATTAGCACGGTTCGCCCCTCGACAAACCAAGCTGGAATCTGCTGCTCCTAATCAGCCATGAGTTGAAAACTCTTGCTGGATGGTGGTGGGTACTTAGAAAATTTTTCCACCAATAGTTATTCCAGGACCTGGAGCAGCAAAATTCTTCGAGCCTTTGAGGGCCCGTCGAACTTCTTCCGGGGTTATCGGATTGCGCAGTTCATTGAGCTCAGGCTGACGAAGCCTCCTGCAGAAAGCTTCGAACTGCACTAGGGCTGGAGTATCTACGTTGAGTGGTTGCGGAGATTCGTAAATGCCCTTCCTGAAGGTTTCTACCCGATCAGCCACCGGCGGGTTTTCCGCAATACGTGGAGGCTCTTGGAATAGGCGAAAAGGTTTATGGCGGAACTTCATGTTTTCCGCGATGCTTCTCGCCCGCCTCACTAGTGACTTTTTTGCAGCCACCAGCATTCGTATCCTATCAAGACAGTGCTGTTTGATAGTTAACTGCACGCCTCGATTTAGTGTGTGGTGAGCGCGTCTTAAATTTGCCGCAATTCGCCGTACTGCGGGCGTGAAGGGCCTATTGGCCGTCAGGTAGTCCGCCACACACTGGATACGAGACGCGTGTTGTCTCGCTGACTTGATCTAAGCTTCTATTCCATTCTTAGCTCCTCATCGTTTGAGACAGAGCCTGAGCGGCGTCATACCTGGCAGAGTTGATCTGCCAGATGTTAGCCTCTTCTGAAAGGACATCGTGAATATCCGCATCCACCCGTGCCAGTTGTTGTGGCTTCAGGGGCTTCGTGTTATAAAGCGCCCTGCTGGTATGTTCTGATGCCTTCCGTTGGTGGTATGATGCGGGGCTCCTACAGCCAGGTCGACACGTGGCATATCTGTCACTTCTGCCACTGCGTTAACCGGCTGAGGAGGGGCTCTAACATAGCCTCGAACCCGAAGGTGGGATGCATAATCCCATAGGTTCTGTGCGGAAAAGGCAGCATGCTCTGGGTGGGTTTCACACCACAGAGCATGCATTCTCGCCCTGTATCCTCTTTGGGCGGGCTCACTGCTCTCGTAGCAATGCAGAAGACTGTCCCTCAGTACATCCGTCCACTCAAAGCGTCCGTTTTCATTGCGGTCGTCCTCGTTTGGCAATTCATCGTTTTGGGCCAAACCACCTCTCCTATGACCCCTCATCCGAATGGGTCGGTTGTGGGGGCCTCTTCCTCGTGCATAAAGAACCGAGTAGTGGGGTATACCGGGGGGTTAGCCTAGTATACCCACGGCCGACATCAGAAGGAATGAGCATTCCCTCCAGGGTACGCCATGGCTGCCGGTCCGGTTTTGCACCAGTTTCTCAGGAAAGTGGTGTCGCAACTCACCAAGGCCTTGGATGGTGGTTGGCCCTCCCTGCTGATCTTATTATTACTATTACTATAATTTTTTATTTATTTTTTTCGTTAGGAATTACCCAGTCAGGCCCTGTCTCCGGAGCCCCGACACTTCCGGAAGGCGCGCTGGTGTGTCATTAACCCCAGTAAACACTCCCTACGTCCATGGGGTAAGTGATTACTGGGTCCGAGAATCATGTGCCCTGAGTAGGCGGAGTGAACCAAGAATTACGGCCTTCTGCATTCGCCCGGCTAGGATTTCTGCCATATCACGGCAAGCTGGTATGATTTTTAAATTTGAGAGCAGTGTCATTCCACCAAGGACCCCTATTATCAGAACCACGATCTTGACAGAATGGTTTGGGTAAAGCCTGCGGAGATCAAAGAGAAGATCTCGATATTTAGTCCGTCTTTTTGAACGATGTTCGTTTCGCATGGAGCTGAAAACTCAATAACGAAAATAATCCTTCTTTGATGGTCGAGGAGTACTACATCAGGCTTATTGGCTTGTATTTGACTGAGGGTGGGAAATGAGTAGTTCCAATAGATTCGGCACTTCTCATTCTTCACCACTGACTCAATATCCCCCGGAGCATAAGGCAACACCGGTGTCTCGTCTACACCGTACGTGTCGTTGATGGTAGTACATCACTCGTAGGGCCGCGTTAGGTCTGTGGATATAGGCTGAGACCGCATAAGCTGGACAAGCTAACAGCAAGTGCATATTGGTCTCAGCTGCCCCACGACACGCTCTGCATCTAGTGTCAGGGACCTCTATACCCATCACGCGACTGCGGTAGACGAGAGTGTTAAAGACACCATCCTGGCAGGCCATTATGAATCCCTCGGTCTACGACTTCAGCCCACTTGACCTGAGAAACGAGAAGGTCAGGTCTCTGGATAAACCTAGGTCTTCAATGTTCTTGAAGAAGACCCATGCATAGGCTCATCCTTATGTAGCTGCAGGAGCCTCTCACACTCCGCAGCTTTTACGTGGGCTTTTTGCTGAACGGGTTCCAACTCGGTGATAGAGTTTGGGTTTGTCCGTTCAGTGTCGAATACGAGATCGAGTTCATCGGCTGCACGGGTTGCTGCCTTGAAAAGAAATGCTCCAATCCCTGCTTTTTCATGATCACATACCAAGCAGAGAAGGGGATCTGAACTTCTGATGACTTTACAGACTCCATCTAGTACCATTATTATTTCAAAACAAAATTTGATTATAAAAATAATCCAGCCTTTCGCAAATTTTCCTATACAATAGGATTGTCGGCAAACGTCGAACAGAAATAATTCAAAAGCCCCATACGACCGCCGAATCACGTCTATTCAACGCCTGGCAAAGTTTTCCTACAAGGATATACTTTGCAATCTTCCTGTTACAACCACCTACTGGCAATCCAAAACATGTGACATCTGCAGACCGGTTTCGCGATTCAACTCGCTCATCAGTACAGACTCGGCCACAATATGTAATTGATATCCAATCGGTTTTGTTAACAGGCACTACGATATCTCCGGCACCCACTAAGAAAGTGAGCAGCAGAACCATCTGTAGAAACCACAGAAAGATTCCGACCAGTACCACGACTTTGTTTGAGTCGAATATCTAAATTTTCATCATGAAAAATATTTAAATATTTCTCATGTGGAACTAGAGTACTTGACGAAAGGCAATAAATTTCAAAACAAAATTTGATAATAAAAATAATCCAGCCTTTCGAAAATTTTCCTATACAACAGGATTGTCGGCAAACGTCGAACAGAAATAATTCAAAAGCCCCATACGACCGCCGAATCACGTCTATTCAACGCCTGGCAAAGTTTTCCCACAAGGATATACTTTGCAATCTTCCTGTAACAACCACCTACTGGCAATCGAAAACATGTGACATCTGCAGACCGGTTCCGCGATTCAACTCGCTCATCAGTACAGACTCGGCCACAATATGTAATTGATTTCCAATCGGTTTTGTTAACAGGCACTACGATATCTCCGGCACCCACTAAGAAAGTGAGCAGCAGAGCCATCTGTAGAAACCACAGAAAGATTCCGACCAGTACCACGACTTTGTTTGAGTCGAATATCTAAATTTTCATCATGAAAAATATTTAAATATTTCTCATGTGGAACTAGAGTACTTGACGAAAGGCAATAAATTTCAAAACAAAATTTGATTATAAAAATAATCCTGCCTTTCGCAAATTTTCCTATACAATAGGATTGTCGGGAAATGTCGAACAGAAATAATTCAAAAGCCCCATACGACCGCCGAATCACGTCTATTCAACGCATGGCAAAGTTTTTCTACAAGAATATACTTTGCAATCTTCCTGTAACAACCACCTACTGGCAATCGAAAACATGTGACATCTGCAGACCAGTTTCGCGATTCGACTCTCTCATCAGTACAGACTCGGCCACAATATGCAATTGACTTCCAATCGGTTTTGTTAACAGGCACTACGATATCTCCGGCACCCACTAAGAAAGTGAGCAGCAGAGCCATCTGTAGAAACTACAGAAAGATTCCGACCAGTATCACGACTTTGTTTGAGTCGAATATCTAAATTTTCTTCATGAAATTTTTTTAAATATTTCTCATGTGGAACTAGAGTACTTGACGAAAGGCAATAAATTTCAAAACAAAATTTGATTATAAAAATAATCCAGCCTTTCGCAAATTTTCCTATACAATAGGATTGTCGGCAAACGTCGAACAGAAATAATCGTCAAGTACTCTAGTTCCACATAGAAATATTTAAATATTTTTCATGATGAAAATTTAGATATTCGACTCAAATAAAGTCGTGGTACTGGTCGGAATCTTTCTGTGGTTTCTACAGATGGCTCTGCTGCTCACTTTCTCAGAGGGTGCCGGAGATATCGTAGTGCCTGTTAAGAAAACCGATTGGAAATCAATTACATATTGTAGCCGAGTCTGTACTGATGAGCGAGTTAAATCGCGAAACCGGTCTGCAGATGTCACATGTTTTCGATTGCGTGATTCGGCGGTCGTATGGGGCTTTTGAATTATTTCTGTTCGACGTTTGCCGACAATCCCATTGTATAGGAAAATTTGCGAAAGGCTGGATTATTTTTATAATCAAATTTTGTTTTGAAATTTATTGCCTTTCGTCAAGTACTCTAGTTCCACATGAGAAATATTTAAATATTTTTCATGATGAAAATTTAGATATTCGACTCAAACAAAGTCGTGGTACTGGTCGTAATCTTTCTGTGGTTTCTACAGATGGCTCTGCTGCTCACTTTCTTAGTGGGTGCCGGAGATATCGTAGTGTTAACAAAACCGATTGGAAATCAATTACATATTGTGGCCGAGTCTGTACTGATGAGCGAGTTGAATCGCGAAACCGGTCTGCAGATGTCACATGTTTTCGATTGCCAGTTGGTGGTTGTTACAGGAAGATTTCAAAGTATATCCTTGTAGGAAAACTTTGCCAGGCGTTGAATAGACGTGATTCGGCGGTCGTATGGGGCTTTTGAATTATTTCTGTTCGACGTTTGCCGACAATCCTATTGTATAGGAAAATTTGCGAAAGACTGGATTATTTTTATAATCAAATTTTGTTTTGAAATTTATTGCCATTCGTCAAGTACTCTAGTTCCATATGAGAAATATTTAAATATTTTTCATGATGAAAATTTACCATTATTATTATTATAATTTTTTTCGTTAGGAATTACACAGTCAGGCCCTGTCTCCGGAGCCCCGACACTTCCGGAGGGCGAGCTGGTGTGTCATTAACCCCAGTAAACACTCCCTACGTCCATAAGGTAAGGGATTACTGGGTCCGAGAATCATGTGCCCTGAGTAGGCGGAGTGAACCAAGAATTACGGCCTTCTGCATTCGCCCGGCTAGGATTTCTGCCAAGTCACGGCAAGCCGGTATGATTTTTAAGTTTGAGAGCAGTGTGTCCATTATTCCACCAAGGACCCCTATTATCAGAACCACCATCTTGACAGAATGGTTTGGGTAAAGCCTGCGGAGTTCGAAGAGAAGATCTCGATATTTAGTCCGTTTTTCCTCCTCTTTTCGGACGATGTTCGTTTCGCCAGGAGCTGAAAACTCAATGACGAAAATCGTCCTACTTTGATGGTCGAGGAGTACTACATCAGGCTTATTGGCTTGTATTTGCCTGAGGGTGGGGAATGAATAGTTCCAATAGATTCGGCACTTCTCATTCTCCACCACGGACTCAATATCCCCCGGAGCATAAGGCAACACCGGTGTCTCGTCTACACCGTACGAGTGTCGTAGATGGTAGTACAACACTCGTAGGGCCGCGTTATGTCTGTGGATATAGGCTGAGACCGCATAAGCAGGACAAGCTGACAGCAAATGCATTATGGTCTCAGCTGCCCCACGACACGCTCTGCATCTAGTGTCAGGGACCTCTATAACCATCACGCGACTGCGGTAGACGAGTGTTGAAGACACCATCCTGGCAGGCCATTATGAATCTTTTGGTCTCCGACTTCAGCCCACTTGACCTGAGAAACGAGAAGGACAGGTCTCTGGATAAGCCTAGATCTTCAATGTTCTTGAAGAAGACCCCATGCATCGGCTTATCCTTATGTAGCTGCAGGAGCCTCTCACACTCCGCAGCTTTTACGTGGGCTTTTTGCTGAACGGGTTCCAACTCGGTGATAGAGTTTGGGTTTGTCCGTTCAGTGTCGAATACGAGACTGAGTTCATCGGCTGCACGGGTTGCTGCCTTGAAAAGAAATGCTCCAATCCCAGCTTTCTCATAATCACATACCAAGCAGAGAAGGGGATCTGAACTCCTGATGACTTTACAGGCTCTATCCAGTACCATTCTGTTATGTAGACACTCCAAACTCAAAAGTCCACAGCCTCCCCGTTGTCTGGAGAAGTATAACCGTGGAACTTACTATTTAGGATGTAAGCTTCTATGAAGATGCATCATTTTGCGAGTTTTTACGTCGAGTTGTCGCAGCTCTTCCTGAGTCCATTTCATTAATCCAAAGGAGTAAAGTAGAATCGGAACGGCAAGCATATTAGTTGCAGCAACTTTGTTCATCCCCGACAGTTCTAAAGACCAGATCTGTCGGAGTTTGTACTGATACTTGCCACGGAGGGAGCCTTTGACAGTAGCTACCTCTTGGTTGTGGCGTTGTTCCTCCCCTAGATAGGTATACGTCTCTCCGGCATCCAGATGATGTAGGATGCTTCCGTCTACGAGCTGAACGTCCTCTCCGTATTCCTTGCATCGTCCTCTTTTGAGATGAACCGTGGCATATTTGTCTATCCCAAACTCCATTCCGATAGCATGCGTGTACTCTTGCACCACCCTTAAGGACTGGTGAAGGTCCTTTTCTCCGGAGGCATATAGTTTGAGGTCATCCATGTAAAACAGATGGGTGACCTTATGCCTCCGGTTGCTGGGGGTGCCGCAGTTGTATCCGCGGGTTTTCCGTAGTGCAACGGACAATGGCAGTAGTGAGATGCAGAAGAGAAGAGGGCTGAGGGAGTCTTCCTGAAACACGCCCCTTCTAAAGATAACCTCCTCTGTTTGGACTCTGACTTGACCAGATGTTATGGTAAATCGAGTCCTCCAGAGCGGCATCAGCTGTTCAATGCATCTCACTATTTGATCGGGTACCGCAAGGCATCTGAGCAAATGCATGATGAGTTCATGCGATGTTGTATCAAACGCCTTGCGATAATCGATCCAGGCCATTGAAAGGTTACGCTTATACTGCACGGAGTCCTGCGTGATGCATCTGTCGATCAGCAGGTTCTCTTTGCAGCCAGCGACCCCCTTTTTTGACCCTCTTCGCTCATATATCTGTTCATACACCGGCTCAACTGCGGAGAGTATTTGCATGTACAAGATGCGTGTAAACATTTTATAACATGCGTTCAAGCATGTTATCGGTCTGTAGTTCTTCGGATCAGACAAATCTCCGTTTTTGGGGATTAGCACGGTTCGCCATTCGACAAACCAATCCGGAATCTGCTGCTCCCCATCTAGCCATGAGTTGAAAACTCTTGCTAGATGGTGGTGGGTACTTGGAAATTTTTTCCACCTTTGAGGGCCCGTCGAACTTCTTCCGGGGTTATCGGATTGCGCAGTTCATTGTGCTCAGGCTGAAGAAGCCTCCTGCAGAAAGCTTCGAACTGCGCTAGGGCTGGAGTATCTACGTTGAGTGGTTGCGGAAATTCGTAAATACCCTTCCAGAAGGTGTCTACCCGATCAGCCGCCGGCGGGTTTTCCACAACACGTGGAGGCTCTTGGAATAGGCGAGAAGGTTTATCGCGGAACTTCATGTTTTCCGCGATGCTTCTCGCCCGCCTCACTAGTGACTTTTTTGCAGCCACCAGCATTCGTATCCTATCAAGACAGTGCTGTTTGATGGTTAAAAGCACACCTTGATTTAGTGTGTGGTGAGCTCGTCTTAAATTTGCGGCAATTCGCCTCACTGCGGGCGTGAAGGGCCTATTGCCCGCCACGTAGTCCGCCACACACTGGATACAAGACGCGTGTTGTCTCGCTGACCTGATCTCAGCTTCCATCTTGTAAATGCGTCGCTCACGTCTCCCAATCAGAGGGTTGGTATCCCTCCTCTCCGTTTGGGACAGGGCCTGATCGGCGTCATAAACGGCAGAGTTGATCTGCCAGATGTCAGCCTCTTCTGAAAGGACATCGTGAATCTCCGCATCCACCCGAGCCAGTTGTTGTGGCTTCAGGGGCTTCGTGTTATGCAGCGCCCTGCGGGTTCTGATGCCTTCCGTTGGTGGTATGATGCGGGCCTCCTCTATAGCCAGATCGACGCGTGGCATATCTGCCATTGCATTAACCGGCTGAGGAGGGGCTCTAACATAGCCTCAAACCCGAAGGTGGGATACATAATCCCTTAGGTTTTGTGCGGAAAATGCAGCATGCTCGCCATGTATCCTCTTCGGGCGGGCTCACTGCTCTCACAGCAATGCAGAAGACTGTCCCTTAGTTCATCCGTCCACTCAAAGCGTCCGTTTTCATTGCGATCGTTATATAGTGGCAATCCATCGTTCTGGGCCCCACCACCTTGCCTATGACCCCTAATCCGAGGGGGTCGGTTGTGGGGGCCTTTTTCTCGTCCATCGTGAACCGAGTAGTGGGGTATACCGGGGGGTTAACCCAGTATACCCACGGCCGACATCAGAAGGAATGAGCATTCCCTCCAGAGTGCGCCATGGCTGCCGGTAAGGTTTCGCACCGGTAGCTCAGGAAAGTGGTGTCGCAACTCACCAAGGCCTTGGATGATGGCTGACCTTCCTATAGTACCATTATTAATATTATTATTATTATTATTATTTTCCGTTAGGAATTACCCAGTCAGGCCCTGTCTCCGGAGCCCCGCCACTTCCGGAGGGCACGCTGGTGTGTCATTAACCCCAGTACACACTCCCCACGTCCATGGGGTAAGTGATTACTGGGTCCGAGAATCATGTGCCCTGAGTAGGCGGAGTGAACCAAGAATTACGGCCTTCTGCATTCGCCCGGGTAGGATTTCTGCCAATTATTATTATGATTATTTTTTTTTCATCCGTTAGGAATTACCCAGTCAGGCCCTGTCTCCGGAGCCCCTACACTTCCGGAGGGCGCGCTGGTGTGTCATTAACCCCAGTGAACACTCCCCACGTCCATGGGGTAAGTGATTACTGGGTCCGAGAATCATGTGCCCTGAGTAGGCGGAGTGAACCAAGAATTACGGCCTTCTGCATTCGCCCGGCTAGGATTTCTACCAAGTCACGGCAAGCCGGTATGATTTTTAAGTTTGAGAGCAGTGTGTCCATCATTCCACCAAGGACCCCTATTATCAGAACCACCATCTTGGCAGAATTATTACAGTAATTTGCACCACCAAGAATTGACAGCATAGTGCCTAGAGTTATTTGTTCATATAGCAGCATCGTTCTGAATATGTTTCATGCGGGGTCAAATGCCCCCCCCCAAATTGTTATATGGGCTTGTAATCTAGATCTTCTAATCGTTATGGGATGAGTTGTCAGGCTAATTAAAATCAGTACACTTTTTTTTACTTGAGCTTTCGGAAAAACTCATTTCTTTTAATTGCATAATTGCAAACATCAAGTGATAATGATTATTTTAAATTATAGATTTTTAGATTATACAGTAAATTAACACATAGTTCATTTCAAAATTAGATAAGTAAGTAATGGCGATTATTTCAATTTTCTTTCAGATCAAGAAGTAAACTCTAGATAGGCCCAATGCTATGTAAACTCCGTACTCAATGAAGCAAAGACAAATGTGTTTATTTACAATTCACCTCTAGTCAATGCTGTTTGCAAACATCTGCCCTTTGTTGTCAAATTGAACAATGAAAAATCTGAGCTCGGTAAGTACCAAGCAATGCGTAAATTTATATACCGGTGTATTATTCTAGGCGTGCTAGAGAAATATTTTTTTCCAAAAAATCTTCTCTCAGAAGATAAATGTCGATTTCAACTGATAAAATAGTAGGCACTCTGAAAATTTCAGGCGGCTACCAGAATTATCTCACTCTTGGCAACACCGCTTGTTGCATCGGTCACCATTGGGTTGACGTATTTTCTTGTTGTTTTGATTAGAAATTTCCTTTGGGTTTCCAACAGTTTTCGTAGTTTTTTGACGTGCATAAACAAGTTTACGTGAGATTTGAGATACTTTTAATAGTAGTGCAGTGGTTTAGTGAGATACAATGCCGAAATACTGCTTTGTTTACAAAACAAACGATAGTCAACAAACATTCCACAGGTGAGCTAACAGTGGCGTGTCGGACGTAGAATGAAAACGTATTCTTGAAATTTAATATTGAAGTGGAATAGGTACTTATAATGAATAATTCATTCATACATAAGTTTTCTACTGATGAGAAGAAGTTTCAAATATGGTGTGATGTTCTCAAATTGGATCCTTTGAGCTTGCAGAAATATTTGTATATACCTATGTTCTGCTCATTTTCCCACCGGTCAGATCATTAAAAAGTCCTATGGAAGAACACCAGAAGCCATTCCTGATGTACAAGCAGTTGAGAGGTGATTTTGCGAAGAGTTAAATAGCGTGTTATTATTTCACCCTAAAGATTATTTTTGGGCCTGAGTAAACTGGTTACATGTCAAAGACAGACACAATCTGAATCATATGCTTTTGCCAACACAGTTTTCACAAAATCAAATGGAAAATATTTTAATAGTTTATTTGGTATACATTAAAGCTTGTTTTTCCTTACTTACGAAAAGTGATAATTGTTAACTGATTCTTTTCATTTGATAATTGTTACGTGATGCTGCATGAATCCACCCTATATCTAAAAATTAAGCAACTCGAAAAACTCCAGAAAGTGTAGGAGGGTAAGAAATTCATTCCCCTCAAAAAGTAACTGTGTTTATCAATTTTACTTGTAAAAAAAAATTATTCAGTTATCGTCAACTTATTGTAGGTATTTCTCAGAAAGATTAATTGCTCAAGTTTTTGTTTTACTTCAAACCTGATATATAGATAGTTAATGAATTTCACCAAATAGTTCTCATGAAAGGGATAATTCCAAGGATATGAAATACACTGAGGAGTGTAGGTGTAAAGTGAGTTAGTTGGCCTGTTCCATTAGGATTTATTGTAGCTCTCAAGAGTGCTACATAAAAACATACATTGGAATAAAAGTACTTGAATTCTTGAAACACGTGAACTCAAATATGGAATCACAGCCACATATGAAAAAATATTGATATCCAAAATTACAACAGGAAATTTGTAAATTTTAATCAAGTAATGATGCAATGTATAGTGAATGAATATATTTTTTCTCAAGTGTTTGTATCAGTATATACAGCATATACAGAGAAAAACGCAAACTTTTTTGATTCATGATGAAAATTGGCATATGAAACTAGAGTTTCAGTAATTTTTTCGTCAGGAATGATATCATCGAATTATTTTACAAGTTATGTTGTTGATGCTGTGATTCAGTTTTGAGACAGAAACATGTTTTTTCCTTTATATTTTCATGTACTTTATAATATCTGTTAAAAAACGGTTTCTTAACTAATATTTCAAGTCTTTTTAGTGCTTCATTAAAGAATGGTGATCTGCACAACATAAAACTCCCAGTCAGAAACTCGTTATTAGCTTTTTTGAATTATTTAATATAGACCATGAATTCTTTATTTATGATCTCCGAAAAACCCTAGATTCCAATTATGTATACAATAGATTCATAAATCACAAAACTCCTCATCACAAAAAATTGTTCACCACTTTGAGTCCTTTGATTATGAATAAAAGTAGCCATTTCTGACCCTAAAATCCCCTCATGCCAATTTCAAACTGAATCAGACTATTAAAATCAAACCTTGTCCTCTATAATTTTTTCAAATCTAGGAAAAAATACTGAAAAAAAACGGAAAAAACACCCCCGGAAAAAAAACGAAAAAAAAAAACGAAAAATGAAACCCGGAAAGAAAACACCCGTTATCTGCGATAACAATGGCCAGTACACAAAAAGTAATGAAATTTCAACTGGGTGTCATGTTAAAGAAACTAGACCATATTTCATTCATTTTACAATACCAATAAAAGTTTTAACCTATCCTATGGAATGTTCATCTTCGACGACCAAAAAAGACGATTTTTTATATTTTTATGACTCGATTGTTCCTGAACGAACTAACTTGGTGACAGATTCGCCTTTTTGCAAGGCTAGAAAATTGTTCCTCCCCTCTGTATTGTAAAATGAATCAAATATGGTCTAGTTTCTTTAACACACAGTTGAAATTTCATTACTTTTTGTGTACTGGCTATTGTTATCGCATATAGGGGTACTTTTTCCGTTTTTTTTCCGGGGGTTTTCTTTCCGGGTTTTTTTTCCGTGGGGTATTTTTTCCGGGGGTTTTATACCGTTTTTTTTTGTTTTTTTTTCCGGCGGTATTTTTTCCGTTTTTTTTCTCTGTTTACCAATTTTTTCATCAATCGCATCAAATGGGTACACGATTGTTTTTGGAGTTTACCTATTATTAGGATAGAAAATCATAAAGAATAGACCGTAATTTTGAATGACCTACATATTGATGACAGAATTTGATCGTTATTCGAATCAAAAAATTCCAACGAAAATTCTTCTGAGCTCTATAAACATTCCTACATATCGATTTTGAATTTTCTGACAAAACCGTCAATCCACTTGTTGCTGCTCACATACATTTGCATTGCATTGGTAAAATTTTTACATTCATCCGAATATAAGACTAAATCAAGATACTTAAATTCTTTCCTCACGAAAATGAATAATGTTGATCCTCTTAAAAAAGCACGGCACTGTGCAAGAGGTGTTTTGTTTTGGATCGACCGTCAGAAACCCAACTCCGCTTGAGTTATCTTCGGTTCACAACTTCGTTTGTATTTTCGGCATTGGGCATATCTAGGGTTTACTTCTTGATCTGAGGTCTACCCCCTGATCTGATATATCAGTATCAAAATTAAATATAGGTATTAGCACGTATTTCAATTTTATTTATGTGTACCCATCTATGTATACATTTTCACTAAAAAAAGGGGTAAGGGGCGTAAAATTATATTTTGCACACAGGCGGCCGCATGGCTTGGCGCGGCCCTGTGCAGTATAATTGAATATACATGGTGATGCACAAGTACAGTGAATGGGTTGAGTGAGTTCGTCGTTAATCCATCTTCTTCAACTGAAACTGTAGCTCAAAATTTTTAAGTAGATCATACAGGTTTAGTATTAATGAAAAGTTTAACAAATATACTCATAGAATATTGTGAACCAATAATAAATGATATTGAATCCTTTGTTGAAATAGAGATAACGGTAGCGATACATGATATTTTCAAAAACCCCTCACTAATTTTCACAAGTAATATTTCAGCAAGACGGAGACTCGTCTCATCAAACTACCAGAGTTCTACATTAATTAAACACTGTTTTCCTGGAAAGAGGACATATGGAGTGGCCACCTGGACTCAACCCCATTAGATTGAAAGATCACTTCGTATTCTGCGATAAACAGAATTTTTCAATTTCTTCTTATTACAATTTATTGCGATTTTCTGCTAACATCCCCTCGTCACCGTTGAATTGTAGTCCATTTTCGCTAAGAAATGCCATCTGGAAATCCTCTTCAGCAACCAAATAGTCTGAGCACATGAATGAACCTATCAGTGCTCAAGTCGTGTGCTATTTCTAGATGAACTGATCGGGTTAACATACAGGTGAATATGACCCTCACCTTGCGAGATATTTTCAGGGTCACTTTGATAAGCCCAAATTAAGCCACACTAATTTCAATAAATGGCCTCAAGTTTACAAACTATAAATTGCCCCATCACTGGAAAAACTGAATTATTCCAAATCTAAAACTTCGCCCAAATATTATATAACTACACATCCAATTGCAGCAATAGAATATTTCTGACAAAGACTGTTAACGCTTACTTGACCATGGTGATTTACAGGTGCATGATAATATTCAATGATAAGCCTGGTTATCTCATGTCTTATATGACAGGTTTTTTGTATGATCGTCTAAAGGTGCATTGTCTATTCTTCCTCCATGTTTCAAGTCCACCCAGACTGTTTTAAAAATTATCAATCGTATTCAGTACTCAAGAATCTTTTTCTCAAGTACTTCGTTTACTTTAGGTGGACACATGCCTTGTTGTGAAGCAAGTTTGGTGTGAGTTGCCTAAATGCCAATCCCGATGTCTGGTGCTTGCTTAGAGTGCGCACAGACCTCTAGCGCGGCTAGGTTTTCCTACAGCTGAAAAGTTAATACACCACCAAACATCAGAACGTCGCTACGGGGCACCACGACGAACAATAATAATAGCCGTCCTCTGCCTGTTCAGGCTACGCCTTTGGTTTGCGGATAACCCGCCGGTGGCTAATCGGGTGGAAACCTTCTGGAAAAACAAATATGAGTTTTCGCAACCCTTCAACGTAGATACTCTGCGCAATCCTATTATCCCGGATACTTTTTGTCAATAGTTCTGAAAACTTGTCAATCCTTTTTTTTGACAGCCTGCCAAATGATTTGCACATAAATGTCTAAGTGGACGTGAATCATTAACAACCCAATTACAAATCGTACAACCTACTTTAATATGCACGAAATGTAAATTACGTATTCAAGATATGGTTTGTTCTTCAGTATCTCATCCACCGACTACTTTGGTGGATCCATGTAATGACATTTGCAGCTCATGTATACTCATGGCTGCAAAAAAATGAGCAAATTTTTGTGGAAGAAATTTCAATATCTTCAGGTGAGAGTTTGGAAATATAACCCCTCGTCTATCATGCCCTCCAGTCTCCATATATCATTTTCTGCAAACGATTCATCTCTATCCACTCTTCTTTCGATTGCTAGCAATCAGTCTCTTTTTTCACTTACGATAAGAAACAAAGTATCGTCTTTCTGAAGAGGCACTGTTTCATATCTATCTCCCATCTTCTTCATTGTAGCATTCATAATTCATTCAGCACGTCGATATTCTGTAGACATGAACCTATTTAACTCGTAAGTTTCGATTTTTTACTGCTGTGTCACTAAAAGTAAAAACATTTTGAATAATCCAACTGCTGAAACCAGGATTTCGATGTTTTTATTTTTGGAATACAACTACCACTCCGAGTTATGAGTTTTGTGAATAATATAGAATTATTTTATTATTCATATATTTACGAAAACCGTGAATACAAATTATATTCAAAAAATTGAACTAAACTAAAAACTTCATAGCCATGGCAAAATGATAATAGTGATCCATAACAATCTCGCCCTTCAGAATAAATTGAATTCAAAAGACATCTGAAAAACAAAACTCAACTACAGATATATTCCAAACTGAGTTTTCATCGGACCAAGGAGAGATGGCTATGACTCGTCATTGGCAATTTGCCTGAATTTTATTGAAAAATTGATAAAACCTGTCAAATTAGGGACATCAGATTAATGAGGATACTGTCAACTTTAACTCGATCTTAGTTCATTTATAAAATTAATATTTTTCTCATATTATAAGTTTCGTTCAGTAACCTTTCAGTTCTAAATCTCAGTATCAGCAATATTGCGTTATGTCTTCCAAATTACAAACATTACATTTTTCGACAATTAACGAGTTCATTAAGAAAAAGACAAAGGTCAGCAAGGCCTAGGGAAAGTAAAGAATTATTATGGGTTGAGTCTCGCGACCGTAAGGGTAGTCTGAAAGATAGAGACCAGGCGATTCTGTGTCATCAACTGATATTGATGTAAGTACGCGTTTGAATAATTTAAATAGTTGTGATCCAATCCACGTGTCGTTACTCTTTGGCTCCCCAGAGCATTTTGTGCAGTTTAGTCCCTACAAGAAATCGAGCCCCTAAGGCTGCCTCTCGATTAGCGAAGAGAGTGTTTTTACCAGTGTCACCTTGATTTTTTATATTGAAGCAAGCTCATTTTTGGCAATGGATTTTGGCAGCTCGATGAAAGAGGAACGGTTGCCGACACCGGATTTGTTGAAATCAATCTCTAAACTTACAGTTTTTTGAAGGCTTCATCCACTCCTCGTCTCACAAAATTCTGACAAGTTATCGAATTTCATCAACAACGTTTTCAAGAAACTGTCTATTCAAATCAGTAGTACCCTTGCCGATAACAATGTTTTTAGTCTTGAAATATTTGAACTAATTTTTTTTTATTCAATGAGTTATACAAAAAACACAAAATATTATCCAAAAATAAATAGCAAAAAATCTAAAACTTACTTTTTTCTTCGAAGTGTGGCAGTATAGAGAAATGAGTTAAGCTGAGCCTTGGCGATTTCGAATAGTTGCTGTGGGTGCGCCAGGTTAGTCCTCGACATTTCGTCTCCCTTGTCGTACTCATGAGTTTTTGTGAGTTGCTCTTGAAAGCAGCGGTGGCTCGACTTGGTGAGAACACCTTATAATCCCCGAACTCTATGACGATAGCTTATCTAAATCTAGTTGTTTGGATGACTGCGTCCAGAATAAGTTTTGACTCGTTCAGCGGTAGATCGGCAAAATTTTTCAGCTCCTTCCTGCAGCCCAAAGCAATCTTGTTTATTTCAATCGAATAAACTACCTGCGAAAAAGCAAAATACCATCTTCAAATGTTCTCGGAAACAACAAAACCATGTTTGCTCTACGCTGTATATATGAAATGAAAATATAACAAAAGATTTTCTGTCCACTCTATATAAATATGAAATGAAAATACAACCGAAATATATTTGCTGTATATTTCACCCTTCAAAAAAAATTTGTTTCACCCTATATTTGAATTTTTGTAACATTAAATATATTTAAAATCGCAAACTGTCAAAAAATATTTGTGATCTGCACTGTATATACGCTACAAAATGGAAAAATTTCCTATCATAAGTCAAGTCGGTTCGGGTGAGAAAATATTTTCTGATGAAATTATTTTGATTGAATTTTACAGGAACTTGACTTGACCTTGAATGCACCTTAACTTGGAACATGACTTTGACTCGATGGTAATATTAACCCATACTGTTGTTTGTTTCTTTGTGGTAAAGAAATATCATTGTAAATGTATTTTTTGATGGAATAATTTTTAATGTTTTCACCCGGACTTTTTACCCGGATGTTTTACCCGGATACTTTAACCCGGACTTTTCACTGGATTTTTTACCTGGAATTTTTTCCTGGACTTCTTACTTGAATTTTTTTGAAAATAAAATATAATGTTAAAAAAATAACAAATAAATTCAATATTTAACCGAAATATTTTGGTCAAAATTCATTAAACAACAAAAGCAATATTCAGAAAATATTCTGTTCCTTTCCAATTTTTTTAATCCAATCAAAATTATGTACTAAAACAACTTTGATAATGCAAATTCGAAAATTTTTCGTTTTCACAAAGAAAATGTGAAGGGTCAATTTACGAATATTTTGGTCTCGATTTATCTCGCAAAAATTTATAATTCTGCAAAAAAATAATTTTTCACTTTACAAGGTCAATTTCAAGTCAATGTCAACGCCAATGTCAACGCTAAGATCAACGCCAAGGTCATTGACATGGCTTACTTATATTTATCTTGTCGACTTGGACTTATCTCAGAATTTGGTTCAGATCTCACGAAAGTGAAATGTTCAGTTCGTACAGGGACAAGTCGGGTCGGGTCGGGACAAAATTGAAAGACGATTTTTCTCAGTCATAAAACGCTTTGAATGAAAAAAACACTTTTGAATCATGCATACCGGTTATTGAAGAATGTACTTGATATATGTATATTAGGTAAGAGAAAATATTTGGGAAACAACTTTTTCTTTTACATATCTTGACATCAACAACCCCTTATTCCAATGTATCTACATGGCATGTTCTTATACATAGTTCACAGTGTGATAACAATAAATAGCGAATGTATAAGAAACGTTTCAATTCAGTAACAGTTGAGGTTGTCTGTTTTGATGCATACTAATGGTTAGTCTTTGAGATTTGTCGTTATTCAGTTTGAGATTATGTACTGTAAACCATTCTTCTGGATTGATCTAATGGTGTGTCATAATTTGAATTTGAATAGATAAATGACGTGTCATCAGCAAAGAGAACATATTTATACGATGACATACTTAAAATTTGCAAGATCGTTTATGTAAATAATAAATAATTGCGGTTCTAATACAGAGCTCTGAGGTACTCCTTGGTTGATTCCTTTAAAGTCTGATGTATTATTTTTGCAACATACATTCTGTAAACAATTCGTTAGGTATGTCTCCAAAAGAGGAAGGGCAACCTCTCTAACACCAAAGGAGTGCAGCTTTTGTAGTAAAATGTGATAGCTGAATGGTTACCCTGTTTAAGACCCTCAACTATCCCGCTCACCGCATTCATCACCGCCGCTGCAGTTGAACATCCAGATCGAAAGCCAAACTTAGTGTCACTAAAATATTTTTTGTTTTCAAAATATTTTGTTTAGTATTGTTTCAAATTTTTTTGCAGATAGGACGATAGTTGCCCATAAGTGATGTGTCACCTTTTTTGAATAGAGGAATGACCTTCGAGTATTTGAAAAGGTCCGGAAATTTTCCACTACTGAAAATGAGATTTATTGATTCGGTTAATGGCTCAATAATAATATATGCTGTTTCTTTAATAATCCTACTGTTCAAGTCATGAACATCAACACGGGAAGAATTTTCAAGGGAATTAATTGTATCCATAACTTCACCTGGAGTTATTAGATCTATAGGAAAAAAGAAGATGGTGCAGGCAGGGTTTTAGAAAAATCTAAAATATTATTTTTGGAGATATTAGTAGGGATTTGATGAAAGATGCAGCCACTTGTACGAAATGGTCATTAAAATCATCTGAAGTAAAGTTTTCTATCGTTTGTGGAGACGATTTGCGTTTATTTCTCTCAAAATTTATAACCTTCCAACTGGCTTTTGATTTATCATCCGCCGAACAGATAAATTGATTATATGCAGATTTGTTAGTATCTTTTACTTTTTGTCATATTTTTTAGTAGTTTGTACAGATTTACATCATCCGAATTTTTGCTTATTTCAAATATCAATTTGACACTTGACAGAAAAGATCTTTGAGCTTTCAGTTCTTCGTTGAACCATTTTATGGACCGAGTTTTCCGTAAAGTTTTCTTTCGCTTTGGAAAATTGTCTTGTACTAGAGAATGGTCGGTATCGACAAAAAATCTCACGAGATTTTTACGTCTGATTCATTTATTTCTTCGGAAATATCCAATCTACTTATATCATATAGATCCTTTTTCAATTTTTCTATCCCCGAAGTTGTGATAATTCTTTCATATGAAGAACCACACTTGAAATTTAGTTTTTTATTTAAAGAGACACGGTTCTAGAATACCAGTTTGGGTGGTATGAATAAAAGCTAGCAGATGCTTATACTATAGGTCTGTCTCTGTCATAACTCAACAAAATTAATAAGTTTTTCTCAAGAATTCTGAGTGAGAGCATGTACTCGAAGTTTATTCATACCACCCAAAGTTCCGAGTCAAAATTTGTCAAGATGTTATCTATACCGCTAGATTTTCCTGCCGTAACTCTGGTGTTTTCATGAATAATCACTGTTAGACCGAAAGAATTCAACACACATAAAAGATCATTCAACATTGGATTATTTATGATTTCAAAATGGATATTGGAGTCACCTAAGGTCACAACATTTTGACCTAACTTCACAAAATTTTCCAAAAGACATTTCAGATTTCCTAAAAATTGTTCAAAGTCACCTGAAGGAGACCTGTAGGGTAAGTACAAATGTTTTTAGTTCCTGGAGCTCAATGCCACAGAATTCAGAGTGAATATCCACATTAATAGGGTAGACCGGGGTCAGATGTAACATTTTCGCGTTTGCAGCCATGTACGTCTCTATATACTGATTAAACCTAAATTTATACTACTTGTCATAAAATTCAGTTCTTTCTCTAGCAAATGACAAATTTTTGAACGGTTCGAATCTCAGAGAAAAAGAGTATTGATATATCTAGAAAAAGATGAAATATTTTACAACTGCCCCTGATCATGGGACAGTAGTAACAAGTAGTGGGGTCAGTTGTAACAAGTATTATAATATCTTAACAGGATTAGTTTATAACATTTATTGAGTGAAATATAAAAATAATAGTAATAGTATAAATTTAAAAATAGATATTAGTCAGATTCGCAGTTTTGGCACATGTAAAATGGATCCTTTTTGGTGCAGTCTTCATGAGACCAAAACTTACATCCCAACCACTGCACCCAGTTTTCTAAAGGTCTGCTGGAGTTGTACGGTTCCACGCAAACTAGACAAAAGTATTCTTCTTCATCAGATGATACTTCATCACGTTTTGTGTTTTTCTCTACAAAGGATTTATTTTTAGCTTTTTGTTTTTGGGAGGATTTATCTTTCGCTGTCAGATTGCGTTCAGCTTCCTTCGCTTTTATTTTCCGCTTCTTGCTTTATTAGATCTTTTTCCGGTGTGTCCGTATAGATGGTTGACTTTCTCTTTTTATTCCCCTTCTTCACGGTTTTTCTGGGTGGAGCTTTGGGAAAGGGTCTCACCAACTCAGTTGAAAAACTATTTTCAGCGGTTGTTGATGATGACAAATTATTGTGATGAAGAGACACTGGTTGTCTGTTGGTTGTATTCTCAGTCCGACTTGTAGATGGTGATGACTTATTTTCAGTGAAGGAATCTGGTGGATCTGTTGTCCAATTTTTGCCAGACACTCAGTAGATAGTTCAGCTGATATATTTCTAGCTACGGATTGACTTTCTGTTTCCAATTCGCTACCACCACACAAAGATATTGTAACTTCATTTGAATCTATAGGATGTAACTCTTCGGAAGCATTAGGATTTGGTCGATCTGTGATGAAAGATGGAAAAAAATCTAATTCATTGAACTTTTCACGATTGAATGGATGTATCCCAGTGTTGAAAAAATCACCTTGGATGTTGGAATGCGTGAAAGCTAGAGGCATGGCAGTTGCAACAATGCTCGGTATATCATGAATTGTCATATCTTTGCTAGGTTTGCTTCGCATCCAAGCACCACATGCAGCATTGATAGCTTTTTTGAACGGCCCAAAAACTGACCGGTCCAACGGCTGCAGTTTATGTGAGCAATGTGGAGGGAAAGAAAGTAATAGAATTCCGTTGTTCTTGCAAAAATCCAAACCATCAATATGAACATGTGAAGAGTGGTGGTTATCCATGAGCAATAATACTTTGTTTGATACGGAACAGTTCGTATGGTTTTGTAAATGCTTCTAGAACACTAAAAAACCTTCAGCCTGCATCCACCCAGAAGGATTTGCTGTGCCTATACAACTTATTGGCCCATCCCTCACGAAATTGTCCTGGTATCTCACTCGTGGAAATATAAACTTAGGAACAGTATTTCCCAACGCGTTCACAGCTACAGCTATAGTAACTAATGTTCTTCTCTCAGCTGATGTTACGGAACCTACTAGTCTTGCTCCACATTTTTCTACAATTCTGTCAGGTTTATGTACTGTTGTCAAACCAGTCTCGTCTACATTGTAAATATCCTTGTATTCAAATTTTTCTCGATCTAAAACCTTTTGTAAATTGTCGTAAAATGCGTTTACATTTGCTTTGTTAAAGCTCGTTGCCCTTATAGATAATTCTGGATTCCTTTTCATAAAAGCTCAAAACCAATCTCCTCCGGCTATTCCTTGGTTTTGAGAGGTTATATTTGACAGCCAGTTCATACGCCAAAGTTCTTACTTCTTTCGTTGACAGACCGAAATATATGTCTGCTGATCGGATCAGATATTTAACCAAAACTTTTTCTTGATCCTCTGTGAAGATCTTATTTGGAGCTCTATAACCCATTTTAATGGACGTAGCTGGATCGTTGTTGGCATCATCTCTTTTTTGCTTATACCGCCGTAATGAAACGTGGCACAAACCAAAAGCAGCTGCAGCTGTACGTACAGATTTTCCCTTTGTTATCTCCTCGTAGGCTTGCTTATAAAGATTTATATCTTTATTGCCTCTATGAACGAGTTCTTGGCGTCTAAAAAAACAAATTACAGCGTATTAAACCACATTACAGAAGGAAAATGCCACTTGATCAAGTTCACTTCTACTCGAGTCATTTTTAAAACAGAAATACAGTGTGCATGTCATCAGAAATCAAATAAAATTAACAAATTGTTATCACGAAAAATCAAATGGGGTCAGTTGTAACGTTACAACTGACCCCTTCAAATTTGTTATAATTGACCCCAGGCGTCTTTATTTCCTTTCAAGGCGTTTTCCTCAAAAAATACTATTCATATAACACAACTGTGAACATCAGAGCATGCTCAAATATCTATAGATTAAAATGGTTAACAACGCATTTTTATATACTTTTTTGTATCAAAATCGAAATCACTCGCACGGACACAACGTTCTCGCTTTAAATCACAGAGCATACTAACCACAAGTCGATAATGCGGAAACACTTCTCCGCTGCAAACGGCATTACGCTGCCCCTCTTATTTCACGAGATATTTCAATTGTTACAACTATCCATTGTTACAACTGACCCCGGTCTACCCTAGTATTCAGTTTATATCATACCCTGCCTCAGATAAATAGCAATACCCCCATTTTGTGATATTTTCTACAAAAATGGTTTACAAGCATATACCCAGGAATATTTATTGTTTGCAAGTTTGTTTTACTCTGCCAGTGCTTTAAAATCATCCAAAAATAGAGATATTTATTCTAATTTATTTGATAAATATTGCATGTTAATATGGAAGACACTCACCGAATTTGTAGAGCTTATTCCATTTGAGAGGTCATAAGTCAATAAAGTGTTTTTTTCATCAGTTGAGATGAGTAAATGTGTATCTGCGTTCGGGCCAGTTTTTGAAAATTTTCTTTAAACCTTAATCTTCGAATGACGGCTCCTGTTGGCCATATGGAAGAATCATACACTTGATTGATATGTTCCATTGAAAAAGTCACTTTGTAGGTGGACATGTGTTCGCTGCGATTCCATTCATCACAAGCAAAGTTAATATTGGGAGCATTTCCTTTAAGATGCACAGAAATCATCTCATTTCATATCGGTAGCTATGCGGGATACATGCACATACCCCTTTCTAGGAACAGTTTTAATGTTTCTGTAGTTCATTAGAGCAAACAATCACTCCGCTTTTTCGTTTATCCCGGGGATTTTGTCGGGTATTTCGATTTTTAGCTTTTTGCTCTCAAGCGATGGTGTTCAATTGTGCAATTGTATAACCCACCATTCTCGAGATATAAGAGAGAAGGCAAAAAAGTTACATTCCCTTTTCCTCCAAGGTATAACTCTTTCTTTCAACGCACTCTAGAAACTATTCACTGAATTAATGAAAAATCGAAATTATTCTGCCCAAACAAACGAGTGGCAACGTTTCTTCGCTCTACATCAGTATTTTCTTTAGGTAGTCACTCGGTTGTTCTATAGTGAAGGATAAATTTTCATTAGGATTTTGATGATTCCTTTCAGAAATGACTTTTCCACTTAAAAAATTATAAGTAACATTAGAAGTGAGCTCTATTTAGTTGAATGTTAACTTAGCAGATCATTTATGGAAAAGTATTCCTTTCAACTAAAAATCGGTTTTATCATTTCTGATTTCATTATCTCCATTATTTTTTTAATTTCGAAATTAATGAGAATATTACATTCGAATCGAACCACTATTTTCATTATTGCTCATAATCAGATTATGTGACTAGTCAATTTTATAAAATGATAGGTATATAGTAGCAATTTGATATCACTTTTATTGCCTATAGGTAGTTTATTTACGATATTTACTAAACATATTATCTTTACTGCTCTAGATGACTAGGAAGATGTAGAAATTGACCTTTCAACGGTGATTCGAGAAATTAATCGGAACAAACTCGGTCAGAGAGTGTGAGAAGATAATACTGATATTTACTGTATTCCATATAAATAATAGTTATTCACTGTAGTAGTAGAATTTATTTTTGACAGATTTTCGTAATAGATTTTTGACAATTAATAATTATTTTTTCTCTCAAATATATAGAGTCATCAAGTTCCATTCCTAATATTCTTCCCCTCCTGTAACAGTTTGTAAACGTCATGAAAATGTAAAATTAACAAATTGTAACTAATAAAAATTGAATCGCTGCGGCCTCTTTACTTGTCTACCGGCTCTGGTTACTGCGATGACACCATCATCTGTTTTTTCACAAGTTTTTTTTTCTTGTTATTTCGTGTCTTCTCTGTGATATTGTTCTCTTTCTTTTTTGAATTCCCTTTTGATGCATTTCTTCATTTGCATACTTCTCTTCATCTCTAAAGCTGAAACTGTTTTTAATCATTCGCTTTTTTCTTTGGAATGGACGGATTATCTCACCATTCTTCATTTGGCTGGGGTTTATTATCTCCTCCAAGGTTTATTTCAACAATTTTTACTAAAGGCTAGTCCATCCTCTTCGTATTTTCAGCACCACATGATTAATGTCCTCCACTTTCAAACTACCTTGTCTCCTCCGACCAGTAGGGGCAAGTTCTGATAATGGGCTTCGAAAATCGTCTCTGAGCTTCTGAATATATTGATGAAGTTTCATCAAACTCATCCTGTCTTAATCATCAAATTCCTGCAATTTACTAGATCGAATGTCTGCAATAAACATGGACGGGCTTAAAGGCATCAAAAAGTTCTTTTCAGAATAATATGTCAATGGACGCATGTTAATGATGGCTTCACATTCGCACAATGATGTGTTGAGCTTTTCGTAATTTGAATATCATTTTCCAAGATTTCTTCTTTATAATTCGTTTATCATCCTCACTATTCTCTACCAAAATCCTCCTCACCACGCAGCAGTGGGTGAATTGAAATGACACGTTATCTTCTTCACTGATGAGTACTACAAAATTTACTGCCAATCAATTTTATTCATGATATTGTTTGTACCATTATCAGATTATACGACAGAAATTCTTTCACTGGGTTATATGAATCTTCTCAAACATAAAATGAAGGTTTCAGTGAAAAGTGATTCTGCCAACTCTAGATGAACTGCCCTGTAAACAGCACAAGTAAACAAAAAACTATCGAGCCTGTTTTACCCTCTTTTACATATAATTGTCCTGCCAAATCTACTCCCACTATTTCGAATGATGCTCCACAATGTATCCTATCTCCAGGCAGTGGTGCAAAAGGTGTGTTCACGAATTTACTGTTATATCTTCACGTAATATATTCAATAACGCTTGAACTCCTGCATGTAAGTTGATTCAGTGTTCTTATTCATTGAATCTGTGAATGATATTAGGTCTATATGGTAGGAGTATAGAATATTTTAGGTTATGCGTATCTTCTCCTTCGGTAAATTTTGTTTTCATTCTCCACAATCCATTTTTATCTTCTTCCGTTATCTTCACAAAAGTCTTTCTAGAATTGGTTGAAAAGTGGAAAATCCACCCTATCATTCGAACTATTTTTGTATATTTGAAAAAATAATTGATATCTCCTTTGGAAATGTCCACTGGACTGAATTGTCTTTTTTCTCTCTTTATTAATTTCTACTTGGGAACATATTATTTCGTTACATCGAAGATACTCTGGAATATTGTACAGCCAGCTTGGACCATTCCACCAAATACTTTCTTAAAAATATTTTACCGAACATCTCCTAGAAGCAACGTTAGCTGGATTTATTTCACCAGGAACATGATTCCAGTCTCCAATCTTGCTGGAAACTCTCATTTCCCTGACTTTGTTTACAACAAACGTACTCCAGTTCTTATTATATTTCACCCATGTGAGTGCCATCATAGAGTCGCTACAGAAATATATTTTTATCTCTATAAATTCTGATATTTTTCTGACAGTTCTAGTTCTAGTTCCTTGAAGCATTCCTTATAATTCAGTCAGTAGAGTCGTGTTTTTTGTTGCTATTCTTGCTTTAGCTAACAATAGTCTGATTGTTGTGGTTTCATGCCAGACCTCAAATATTCACAGGTTGGGTATGCTTTTTGACTCGCATCACAAAACAAATGCTAATCTACTGGTAAATTTTGATCCCAATCAGTTTTACTTTGTCAAGTTTAATGATAATTGACTTTTTCTGTGTTTTGTGAACAGAAAATCATTTTTTTATCAGAAATGTGATATCGTAAAAAGTGTATCTTTTTCAAAATTCCAAAGCAAACCTTATACTCCTACAATATTTTTTCTTGAATTAATTGAATTTGGTGGTTCTTCTAATTTCAATGAACTGTGAACTTACCTTCTCAAATTGAATTCAGCATGAGCTGTTTCAATTCTGCTTCATTCCTAACAATTGAAACACAATTATCAATATAAACGGAAACTTTTATTTTTTCTGCAGCTCTGTCCAAAGACGACTCTGCAATGTCTATAACTTTTGAATTTTTGTTGGGAATAGTTTGACCACCAGAAAATCATTAAAAAATTCTCATCATCTTGTTTCAAACCTATTTGTTAAAACGTCTTTTCAATATCAGAAATAATTTCGATTATACCTATTCGGAATTCATTCAATGAATCACTCTATATACCCTTTGCCAAAGCATCAAAAACCGGATGAATTCTCGTTGCTGTGGGACTTTTTCGATGATACCTAATTCTTTTCATTGCTTGAATACTTCCTTATAGGCCACTAACATTCCTTGGTCGACTAACCTCTTCGTATTCGACATTAGTCTCTGCTTTGCCGAACTTCTATTACTTAGTACTGTGGGATGGCCGTCAATCCAAGGCAAGGTGAGTCCTTATCTGTCATTTCTGAATGAAATAATTTCGTAGAATTTTCTAAAGCTTCTTCCGTCTTCACTTCCAATGGATCTCTAATTCCTAACGTGTTTAAATTTCATAAATCAGTTAAGGAGTCATAATCATAAAAACCAGAACATACACTCATATTACATTTGGGAAAATATTCACCCATAATAATTGTCCACCCAAAGTCCGTTATCAATCATGTAACCTGTTGATCCTCTCCAGAGACTCCACTCCTTATGGAATTTTTTGTTTAATTTTATTAACATGTCTTTTCCAAACCTTGATCGGTTGTCAAAGCAGATTCAACCAATGGTAGTAACCCCTAAAGTTTCTAAAGCTATAAGCTGAGTTTCCAATTTATCGTATAGACAAGATAATGACATCTCCTTCATAGCTTCTTTCAAAACTAAATTCAGAAGTTCTCTTACATATATCTCAATGAGTAGTACATCTCTGGCGAACGTTGCTTTCGACTGGTCAATGGCGATAAGATAATTTGCTCCGGATGGTGGAAAACTTTCGACTAATTCAAAAGCTAGTGAACCGTCTTCCATTGATTGAAGTAGATATTGGAATTTGTCCTCAACGTCTATGTCTTCATCTTTAAAGATTTCATTTGGATTTTTTGTTCAGGATGCCAAACTACATGAGTTCCAGAAAAAAATTCATTTATAGCTTGTGGCTATTAGTTAGCGGAAATTTACCATTTTTTTATACTGACCCCAAAAAGAGAGAGATAATTTACTTCATTATCATAAGAAATTAAATTGTTGTTGACAAAGTTTGAAGAAGCTTAATTATATGAGGTTTTTAAAGATATTTTTAGTACATACTTTTTCTCGTTTGTACAGCTTCCATCAGTTTGAGTTCCATGATCAAGTTTTCTCAATAGGTATTGTTACAGGACCAGGTATGCATATTTTGATTGATATTCGAAATATTTATTCCGATAAGATAGGGATTCTCGATATTCTGTATCAAATTCGTCTTCAAGCGCTTCGGAAAATAGTTTCTTCTAGATTATCATCAAAGCAGCTCAATTTTTTTTGTCATATCATCCAGGTTCTGTAGGAGAGACTCGACTGTCATCTCATGAAACCTCTTCCTCTCTTTATGATTTTCATTGCAGGGTCCTGTCACGGTCGCCAAAATGTAAATAATACTGATATTGGCTATTTTCTGTAGTAATCTGATATATATTTGATAGGTTCTCGTAATAGTTTTTTGACAATCAATAATAATCTTTTTTTTCTCTATACATATATAGACTCATCACGTGAAACAATCAAACAACAGTGTTTTGAGAAATTAGAACAGTTCCATTCCTAACACATCCAATTGATTTGTCCTCCTCATAACTATATACAGTGAGTAGTTCTGGTTTAAGAAATCTTAGTAGGAGCATTTGCTCAACGTTTATTCATACCACCCGATGTGTGTTTCAGAAGAGATATCAGAAATGTGGGGTAATGAAGTAGTAGTAGAAGTAAGTGTAGGGAGGCCGCTACCATAGCCAGACAAGGTCCCTTTTTGCCATTCCCTGTTCTCCATATATCTACAATACTTCTCCCAATCTTTCTTTTCGAACCTTCTTCGTCTTCGATGGAGATCAGTGTGTCCGTCCATTTAGAGTCAATTTATCCATCTAGTTGGAGTTTTTAAACTCCGAAGATTTCGAATGTTTTTTAGTCTTTTTCAAATGTGCGACAAGTGGGGCTTTCTTTCATACCTATTATTGATCTGTATTTCTATAAATAGACGTAGTGTTTGACGATTTCTGACTAAAATTCATGCCGTCCTTGACTTGCTAGAGCCCGCCACTAAGTCTTTCGATCGCTTGCATCCAGTAGCATTTTTCCAAAGTTCGTTCAGCTTGTCTTCCTCCCAATTATGAAAATTCCGCCAGATTCTATTGCCTCATACGGGTGGATCTCGTTCACTGCCTAAGCTTTAGCGTCGTACGTAACAACTCTCTTCATCAGAAACCAATCCTCTTGGAGGACATGCTCGGTTAGCACTGTTGATTGTAGTCGACACCGTCCGGGAAGTGTTCTTCCATCAGACATCTGAGCGAATCTTCGGAGGATACAGTTCATGTTCCAGCTGATTTCTTCAACCTTCTGTTTCGTAATTCAGAATTCTCATGAGTCTGATGGATTCCATTAGGGAAGTAATTTTCTCCACCATTTTTTTTCTGGTCGCTTTTCTCATGCCTCAACGACTGGTTCCACTAGAGCATCAAACGCTTTTGGGCCACTATCAAGGACATGCTACTTCAAATGAGAATATCATAATAATAATAAAAACATTTATTTACTAACCAAATATTATAGCATATGCCTTTTTATCTACCTGTGAGTTAGGTTTCTGTGTATCTGAAAATGTTTGGGAAGCAAACTGAATTGGTTTTTTACTACCATTAGGAAAACTGTGCGATAGGACAGCACCAACCCCTACCGAACCACTCCATGAGTAGCCAGCACCAAAGGCAGGTTGGGGTTGAAATGTGTCAGAATTGTTTCAGAACTCATTTCTTTTATAATATAACGAAATGATTTCTCACACTTCTCATCCCATTCCCATGGAATATCATTTTGAAATTTTTGAAAAATCTGCCATAGTAGTTTATTAAACCTAGAAAAACACGCAGTTCATCTTGAATCGTAGGTATTGGAACACTTTGTGTAGTTTCAATTTTTTTCGGAGCTTTCTGTATACCCAATTTTTTCAATACTAACCCTAATATTATATTCGTAAAATCTATCAAAAATTTGGTGCAACCTTTCTAAATATAACTTATGATTAGGAGCACTAACTCTAACATCATGCGAAAAAGACAGCTACTTCTTCGATTCCCTATAAAATAATTTCAAACGGCAGGTGCGGAACATACATTAACCTTTTATTGTATTCAAGGTAAGTAGTTCCCTCTTATTAGGATAAATATCTACATGTAGATGAGCTTGAGTTATATCAATTTTGGAAAACTTCTCACCACCACCCATATTTGGTGAGACAGGTCTTGTGGTGGTCGGTGGATCAGCGGTCTAATGCACAGGCCGTTCGAAACTCCAGCATAGCGATAGTCGGTTCGAATCCGATGTAGGTACGAGAATTTTTCTCAACTACTTTATATCGGATCGATAGGCGGCCGCATGCCTTGTTGAAAAGCAAGTGTATTGTGAGTTGTCTAGATGCCAATCTCGTCAAGTGTTAGCTTGGAGTGCACACCGACCACCCGAGGTGGTGCTGTAGGTTTTCCGGGTTTTCCTACAGCTGAAAAGTGAATACATCACCTAAAACATCAGTAAGTCGCCCCGGAGCGTCAAGGCAAATAATAATAATAGCCGTCCTCTACTCGCACAGGCTATGCCTTTGGGTACACTCAACGAGTGTTTATGAGGGAGTATTATTATTATTATTATTAATAGTTGATAGTGGGTAGTCGTCAACAATCAAATAGGGATTCAGAGTAGGTTTGTAATACCCATATATCCATTTTTTTCCATTTGAATAAAAGACAGGGACTACAGCACTTGACCACTCACTAGTATTAACGGGTTTCAAAATAACTTGTTCTATAAATGAATCTAATTCATCAGTCAACATTTCTTGTAATACAAAAGGAACAGTTCTACTCCTGGCAAAAACTGGTGTACTGTTATCTTTTAAACGTAATTGTACTTTTATATTTATGATTTTGCCTGAAGTAATGGTTTGTAATGTGTAAACAGGTCTTGTAGATCAGTATCAGAATTTTTTATAATTTCAACTGAAATCATATCAAAAGTTTCACCTAAATCCAAATTAAGCTGACGTATCCATTCTTTAAATGGACAAGTTATGTCTAAAGTGTAAGTTAATGAACTAAAGAAGCTCGTGCAGGCTTTGTTAACATTTGAGATACTTTCATAAACAAGAAGTTTTTCAAATCCAATAAATTATCCAGGCTTGTAACACGCATGGTTATAATTATTTAGTCAGCATTATTTTTGTGAAAGTTAACATATGAGGTTCTTCGAGATTTTCACTAAATAATGAATTACTGATGTTTGTGGCAGAGTAATCAATCTGTGATTCTGAAGTATTTCCGTTTTTGACGTTAATGGTAAGTATGGATAATGACTGATGCGCTGCCAACTAATTAGATCCATTGTGCCCCATCTTCTTCTGCTATCTCAAGGTGTTCTCGTTTACAGTTGCCCCTCAAGCATCAATTCCCTGAGGAATTTGAGGATTTCAAGGGGGTCTATTTGTGGTATTTCTCCCACAGTCAGCTGGTGTCATCCTAGTATATTCAATCTTTTGTGATGTACAGCATAACACTCCATCAATATATGGTGAGGTGTTTTTGGATGTTTCCTATAGAATCTGCAGGTGCTGTCCTCCTCTAAGCCTTGCTTCCTTCGGTGTTCTTTGAGTTTGTAGTGCCCCGTCAAAAATCCTGTGACTGTTTTAGACTAGTTTTGCTGAGGTTAATCAGTGTCTTCGATCTTGCTCGGTTGAAATTGCCGAGGAGATCTTTGGCCTGCCTTAGCCCTGGAAGTCTTTGTCAGTATGTTGCTATCATTGCTTCTTCAGTTCGATATTATTTTTTTTACTCGTTAAAAATTTCCCAGAAAGGCCCTGTCTCCGGAGCCCCGACACTTCCGGAGGGCGCGCTGGGTCATTTATCTCAATAACCACTCCCCACGCCGTGGGGTAAGTAACTATTGGGTCCGAGAATCATGTGCCCTGAGCAGGCGGAGTGAACCAAGAATTACGGCCTTCTGCATTCGTCCAGCTAAGATGTATGCCTTATCACGGCAAGCCAGTATGATTTATAAGCTTAAGAGCTGTGTGTATGTCCACATGTCAAGGACCCCTATTATCAGAACCACCATCTTGATAGAATGGTTTGGGTAAAGCCTGCGAAGTTCAAAGAATAGATTTCGATATTTAGTCTGTTTTTCCCCCTCTTTTCGGACGATGTTCGTATTATTTTTTTTCCATAAGGAATATCCCAGTCGAGCCCTGTCTCCGGAGCTCCGATACTACCGGAGGGCGCGCTGGTATGTCATTAACCCCAGTGTAGTGGACGAATATTTATGTTTATATAATATTTACAGCTCACCTTATAATAGTTTACTAAGATAGTAGTTTTTGATTTATGTCAGGGAAATGTCACAAGAAAGAGAAATAAAAATGTCATTATTCTAAAAAGTATATTGAATAATTGACTCCATTCTTGATGTATTAAACACGAGTATATGATACCTCATATTGGTGACCCCGACAAGAATGAAAACCTTGGCTACACTCCTGTAATAAACTAGTCGCAAGCAAGCGACGATAAAAGTTCATCTGGGCCTGCAGCAGGAACGTTTTGAACGTAATCTAACTTAAAACAGCATAGTCTACATCTTCCATAGATCCAACATATTGCAATTACGAAGACAAGTGGTTCAGCTAGATCCAGAATATTGCAGATGCCGGATTTCTGAAGATCCAAGCGACAAGAACAGCCTACCCATCTATCTTACTTTTCAAGAAATAGTGCTAATTAAGTTGTTATTTTTTTTACTGTTATACCTACAACTACAATGAGTCAGGTAGAAGGAATTCAGAATGACCCTCTCGGTCAAGAGGCAAGTACCTATAAACGTTAAATTAACCCAGTTTTGGGTGGCTTGTCCAGAAGCATGGTTTATTCAAGCTGAAGCACAATTTTCAACATTTTTCAATAAAATCAGATCAACCCAAATACAATCATGTAATTGTTTCTTTAACTCAAGAGGTTATTCATTCAGTTTTGGACGTTCGTCAAAATCCTCCTGCTCAAGATAAGTATAATTATCTGAAATCAATATTAATTCAAAGGCATTCTATCAGTGAAGACAAAACGTTAGAAGAACTACTTTTTGGTAGTGATCGTAGACCATCATAATTTTACCGGGCGATGAATGTAATGGCTGGTACTTCCACAACAGTTGGTAAGAATCTTTTGTTAAAATTATGGACGAGAAAACTTCCTGAATCTATAAGAGTTGCTTTGGTGGCATCTGGAAAATCATCCATTCATGATTTAACTGTTATTGCCGTTATGGGACGTTCAGTTCCAAAATCATATTTCATCAATGCATCAAACTAAATTAAATGACACTTCTTTGCCACAGGAATTTCTAACTTCATTCGAAACAATGACATCTGATTACAAAAATATCAAGAATTGTCAGAACTGAAACGTCTTTTCAAGCAATCTCGTAGTAGATCATTTTCTAACGACTGTCCATCTCATAGAAGAAGCAGAACACATTCGCGTTCCAATAACAATTACGATAAAGCAGAAAAATGTATTTTACCATGTTGTTTCGATTTATACAATTAGGTCCCTTTTGCGGTGACGTCAAGCACAGGGACTGAATCATCTTCAGTACGTCGTCTTTTTATTTTTGATAAAATAAATCGTTTTTAGTTGATACCGGTGCGACATTTCGATGATTCCCTTCAGATTTTTTTCAAGAAATAAGCAAAAAAACATCAATTTTCAACTTTCAGCTGCTAATGGATCGATTATAAATACTTATAGAACCCAATTGTTGAAAATAGATATCAATTTGGGATGCACATTCGCTTTTCTGTTCGTCCTAGCTGATGTAAATCGTCCTATCATTGGAGCTGATTTTCTATGGAAATTTGGATTGATAGTCGATTTAAAAATTAAACAGTTATTAGATTCACAAACAAATTTATTGAAGAATGGCTCTGCGACTGAATCAAATGAGGTATTACCAAAAATTTTCACTATTTGCAACAGATATATAAGGCTTTTGAAAAGATATCCTTCTTTGATTGCTGCTCCCGACAATAATATCCCACTCAAACACACTGTTTTCAAATTGATTTGATGCTTATGTTATAACGTTGGTTTTATTTCATCTTGATGTTTTCATTGCCCGCCCCGACCAGCAAAACCTTGGCTTTGCCTCGGTCTTACAAAAGCCGCGCGGGCATTCCCCCCCTTGTGCTCGTCGCCCTGCGAGAACGACAGCTTCATTGGATTTCACAAGATGGGCGGCTGACAGCCGACAGCTGGCAGCATTAATTGCACGGAATTACAAACATTGATTATGCCCGTACTTTCGGCTATGGAATCAAGAAAAATAGTATACAACCCACGGCCCGAAAGTTGGATGTCCTGGCATATGCGATAAGAAGGCCTCGGCTGCGTCTTGGCCTTCATATCGCATATGCCAGGAAATCCAACTTTCGGGCCTAGGTATGTAATATACTATTTGTTCATGAGGATCTCAAAACATGCAGTCATGTATTCGTGCGAATTGATAGGCAAATTCCCTCACTTCAATCACCATATGAAGGTACATTTAAAGTTGAAAATCGAACTGACAAAACATTCATTATCAATGCTAACGAAAATATTAGAACTGTCTCTATAGATCGAATCAAGCCCGCGTATGTGGAAAGTGATTCTGTTTTCCTTTTACCCTCCACTACAAAAAGAAAAGAGTTACATTTGCTATTAACGCTATTGCTATTAACGCTATTGCTGAGGGGGGAATTATGTAGTGGACGAATATTTATGTTTATGTAATCAGCCCTATGCTGTATGCTTCCGTTAAAAATAACGTCACGTTATTTTTAACGGAAGTGATACAGCATAGGGCTGAATATTTACAGCTCATCTTGTAAGAGATGTCACAAGAAAGAGAAATAAAAATGTCATTGTTCTAAAAAGTATATTGAATAATTGACTCTATTCTTGATGTATTAAAAACGAGTATATGATACCTCATGCAGCAAACACTCTCAATGTCCGTGGGGTGACTGATTACTGAGTCCGAGAATCATGTGCCCTGAGTAAACGGAGTGAACCAAGAACTACCGCCTTCTGCATTCTTCCAGCTAGGTTTTCTGCCGCATCACGGCAAGCCGGTATGATTTTCAAATTCGAGAGCAGTGTGTCCATCATTCCACCAAGTACTCCTATGATCAGAATCACCATTTTAACAGAATGGTTTGGGTAAAGCCTGCGGAGTTCAAAGAATAAATCTCGATATTTTGTCCGTATTTTCTCCTCTTCTCGGACGATGTAAGTTTCGCCAGGAGATGAGAACTCTATGACGTGAATCGTCCTACTTTGATGGTCGAGGAGGACTACATCAGGCTTATTGGCTTGTATTTGCCTGAGGGTGAGGAATGAGTAGTTCCAATAGATTCGGCACTTCTCATTCTTCACAACGGACTCAATATCCCCCGAAGCATAAGGCAACACCGGTGTCTCGTATATATCGTACGAGTGTCGTAGTACAACACTCGTGGGGCTGCGTTATGCCTGTGGATATAGGCTGAAACCGCATAAGCTTGAGAAGCAGACAGCAAATGCATTATGTTCTCAGCTGCTCCACAACACGCTCTGCATCTAGTGTCAGGGACCTCTATACCCATCACGCGACTTCGGTAGAGTAGGGTGTTGAAAACACTATCTTGGCAGGCCATTATGAATCCTTCGGTTTCTGGATAAGCCAAGGTCTTCAATGTTCTTGAAGAAGACCTCATGCATTGGCTTATCCTCATGTAGCTGTAGGAGCCTCTCACACTCCGCAGCTTTCACGTGGGCTTTTTGCTGAACGGGTTTCAACTCAGTGTCCAATCAATGTCGAATACGAGACCGAGCTCATCGGCTGCACGGGTTGCTGCCTTGAAAGAAATGCTCCAAACCCTGCTTTTTCATGATCGCATACTAAGCATAAAAGGGAATCTGAACTCCATCCAGTACCATTCTGTTGTTCAGACACTCCAAACTCAAAAGTCCACAGCCTCTCCGTTGTCTGGGGAAGTATAACCGTGGAACAGACAATTTAGGATTCAATCTATTTGCGAGTTTTTACGTCGAGTTGTCGCAGCTCTTCTTGAGTCCATTTCAGTCATTTCACTACTCCAAAGGAGTGAAGTAGAATTGGAACAGTATGAGTATTAGTTGCAGACCAGTTCTGTCGAAGTTTGTGTTGATACATGATGCAGAGAGAGTTTTTAACAGTAACTACCTCTTGGGTGTGACGTTGTTCCACCCCTAGGTAGGTATACGTCTCTCTGGCATCCATATGATATAGGATGCTTCCGTCTACGAGCTGAACGTGTCTTCTCCGTATTCCTCGCATCGTCCTTTTTTGAGATGAACCGTGGCACATTTGTTGATCCCAAACTCCATTCCGATAGCAAGCGTTTACTCGTGCACCACCCTTAAGGACTGATTATTTTCTCCGGGGGCATAAAGTTTAAGGTCATTTATGTAAAACAGATAGGTGACCTTGTACCTCCGGTTGTTTCCGCGGGTTTTCCATAGTACAAAGGACAATGGCAGTAGTGAGATATGGAAGAGAAGAGGGCTGAGAGAGTCTCCCTGAAACACGCCCTTTCTAAAGATAACCTCTGCCCATCTTTTTGTAAAAGGACCGGAAATATACCGTCAATTCCGGGTGACTTGAATGGTTGGAAGGAGTCAATTGCCCATTTCACTCTTTGGGGAGTACATATGGTTTTTGCTACCTCCCAGTCTTCTCTTCCTTACCATTCTACTATTGCTCGGACTGCCGAACGTTAAATGTAGTACTTCTTGCCTAGCCCTAATTACAAAGATGGGTACACATTCCACATTAGGTACATTTAGGTTAGCCGCGACTATGAATTCTAGTAATTGCTCAGCTCTTTGATTGGTGTCCGTGCTGCCCCAGATGGTGTTGTGCGCGTTGGCGTCGCAGCCCAGCAGGAGAGGTAGATTGCTCCTACTGCAGTAGTCGAATAGCCTCTGTTCTTCTTCTGGTGGTTCTTGCCCATCTCCAGCAGAGTATCCTGAGGCTATTACTACGTCGATGAGTGAGTGCCCTGTGCGGATCTTGGCCCGAACCAATACTAGGTCCCTCGTCATGGATTCTGAAAGACAGAATTAATTAATGTAATTGCTGATCAGGATGCAAGCTCTGGGGTTGTCACACCTGACATCCCAGATCACATTACCTTCTCTGTTCGGCAGTCCTCTGATCTGCCTTCTATTGAGCCAAGGTTCTTGGATCAACACAACTCCCAAGTTTGTCCTAGCGAACACCCTCGATAAGGAGACTGATGCCTGGGCAACCTTGACGGGGGCAGCCATTGCTACAGGTGAGTTGGAGTGTTCGCCTCCTCATCGTCCAGCAGCATTTGCTCTCCTTCGCTGGGAGTCACCGTGATGTCCTGATCCACGTTCCCAGTCGATTTGACTTCGCTGGCCACTATATCTTCTACAGCCCCAGGGGCTGGAGTCATGCCCGCCTCTTATTCCTCCTTCTTCTTGCTCGAATCCTTGCGAAGGCTGTGAACGGGAATTTTCCAGAACCTGAAGAAAATGGTGCATCCTATTTCCTTGATGGTCTCGCAGGACTCGTCATCAATGCCAATGCTTAGCAACTGGCCATTGCCCTCCTTCTTGCTGCCTAGTACCTTCCAAAACTGGGTGGGGAGCCCCATGTTTTGTTTGTTTACTAGGGCTAGCAACTTCTCCGTTTCGAAGTCTGAGCTCCTGGGAAAGAACACAGTGACGGTTTGCGCTCTTGGGATATCTTTTCCTAGGCACAACGTCAGCTTCGCACCTCTCTAGGTGCTCAGACTGGGGGCATTTGCCATCAGCCAGTCTGCCGTCTCTTGGGTGACATAGTCTACCACAAGCATGCTAGGGCGAAAGTGGATTCCTCCAAACTGGATTTTCCACTGTGCACCCAGCACCATCTCCTGTACGATTGCATCTTCAAGTACTGTGACTTGGTCAGCACTCAGCGTCTTCCCTGGGTAGTTATTGGGAAGGACTGCAACTTTTTTCATACTCACTTGACATAGCTGGTAGCTTGCCCAGTTTGCTTAGCAGTGGCGGTACTACCTCCCGTTGAGGAAGCGTTAGGGTTTTGTGGTCCCTTTTATCCGTCTGTTGTGTAGGTTGCTCCGTGTTTATCAGTAAACATTCTTATGGGTTTGTGGACAATCTGTTCATGAAAGTATCTATCAATCCCACAGGAGGTCTATACATATGTTAATCAAACAATAAAAAGTTATAGCGCAATGTTCTATATTTATTTCATCATCTTTGCATCTGGCTATTTTCAATTCTTTGTGACTAATGCTTTTGTGTACATAAATCAGTACCATGAATTTTTTTTTTCAATTGAAGAACCTGGCATAATTATTGTAGTTTCCCAATACCATAGAATACTGGTATCAGAACACCACGTCTCTTATAAAAATAAAATATATCTATTTTCCTGGTTTCGAAACTGAATTTTCTTACTAAAACTCTCTTCGGCCAATATGAAGGTTCATAAACAACATCTTTGAGTTTCGAATTAGCGCCGACTCGAAACGCTGAATATCGTCCAACCGTATTCAGTTTGATTACTTTAAATTCGTATCCCGGAGGTCTTTTTACAAGATTGGCTTTTACTGTTTTGGCTTTTGCTTGTGGAATGCAGCGACTAACATAAATCCAAACCTTGGGATCGTTACCAGTGAAATCTTTGTCCAAATCTTCATTAGTACTCGAATCAACAATATGCCTACCAAATGTTACTCTGCTTTTCTTGGTACGTGTTGGTGGTTGTGTTGACACTCAATCATGAGCTCGAAAATCTGATTTTGTTTTTTGGCCTTTATTTTATATAATTTTATAATCACATCATTGGCAGATGAATGAAATGGAAATATAGTTCAAAATGTTACACAGGGCCAGGGCATGGAGATCTCGGTAATGGTAAAATATAGATTAGTTGTTAAATGGAGGCAAAGTAGCGTATTTAAGAGGATAATTACGTGGAACACAAAAATTCCATCTAGCTCTTTCAGTCCTTGAGTTACACAGGAGAAATCCAAATTGAGCCTCCCACCCCCAACTTTTCAATTTCAATACGCACCTGTATTTTTTATTGCATTTTTTCAATTGCAAATCTCAGATGCAAAGCTGTAACGGTTGAGCTAAACGTTCCATAATTTTTTTCTTCGAATTACATTCAGGTGTGTCAAAAAATATTGGTGCTACATTTTTTATATTTATTGCTATCTCTCATATACAATGTGATCAAAGTTCAGACGAAGAATTTTGAGGTTGAGAAGATACAGAATTGAAAAAGATGTTGGAATGTTCCCTTCATCTAGGAGAAGACGATACATTTTCGGTTTCAGAGAAATAATTGAAAGTGAGAAATCCTCATGAATTCTCTATCAAAATCATAAATGTAATCCTCGTAAGTTATGTATCTATCCACCTATAGATGAATACCCTCTACGAGTTATTCTGAAAAACAACAATCATTTATTGGACCAATATCTATAAATCATTTTTAAATGAAATTTATATAAAAGACTTTTGATAATTTCTGTCTGCCTAGTATCATCAAATCGATAAAATGGCAAGTAGAGCTGCATTCCTTTGTGTTACTATTATTCTATATCTGAATGCTGAGAGCATATATTGTAAGAATATTGGTTATTTGGATGAACTCTACAAAGATGATTTAACCATCTTAACATCAACTGGATACGTCAGAGGAGGTCATGGAGGGGTGACAAAAGGAAAAAATAAAGATATTTTCAGATTTAGAAGTATTCCATTTGCAAATGCACCAGTGGGAGAATTGAGATTTGAGGTAAGGTTCTCTTAGAATATAATACTTATCTCAAGTTTATCATTTCATATATAAAACAAATCAAACTTGATAAAATTCCCCTTGTACTGATAATGCACGTAAAAACAGAAAAAATAGCCAGGCAGTTGCAGAGGGTAGATATTCTCCATTGTACCACGATTTTAAAAACAAAAGTATTTGTAATTCTTGGGAATATAAATTAGGGTATCATGTATCAGTAGTTTATCAGTTGAAAGCCACCTACGTTATGGTGTAGTTTACTGGGGCGAAGTACTGAACATCCATTTTCGTTCACTTTAAAGAGGGTTTTTCAAAATTATTCTCTCCATGCATTCGAGATATGCTCCACACAAATTGTATACCAAAGCCCATATACTTGATATCCTCCAATAATTCTATTTCAATACAAACCTTAAAACCACAATAGGAAGTAACATTTCTTAATGCCTAAATTTGCTGATCACACCCACCATAAATACATACATTCTCCCATCTCGTTACAAAAGTACACAACTCGTTTTCGATGGAAATACAACAAATGCATTGACATTATTTGACAATATATTAGAGTATTTCTTTTCTACTTGCCACGTCAGAAAATGTCGAACTTGTGAATATAAAAGGATTCAATTTTCATCTCGAATCCCAACAAAGAATGTATTGGTCTATCTTAGTAATTTCAATGTCTTCTTTGTTGTTTATTTAATATAAATTTATTGTACCTTGATTTATGACTGCTGTTTTATGCCCATTCTCTGTTCGTTGAGTATCCTATTTCAATTATTATTTAACCATTATCCTTTGACATGTAATTAAGGAGTTTGGTATTGATTTCAAAGAGAATTATTCATTTTATAGCTATATTTTATAATAAATAAACATAAAGTTCGCAACATATGGAAGATGAGACTTCAATGTCACATCTTGCTCAAAAAATACCCACATTGGCCTACTACCAGAAAAAAAAATGAACCTCCAGAAATTCGTCTTTGTGGTTGTAAAGTTCATACATTTTTTTTTATTTCATTGTGAAATAGACTCGGAGTTTAATCAATATGTCAGTAATCGAATCAACGAATTTCTCTTCGTTCTTTTTAAACTCTTATTCTTTTTTCTAACAGATTTTTATCCAGTTTAATCATTTTTCTGACCAATACCAAATACCGTTACAAACAATCCGAAATGTAATACTTTTCTGTAAACTAAACGATGACCTACAGTTTCATAGCTATTCAAACTTTCGTTAATGCGACATCTCGGGAAGAAAATAGTAGGACAATTAATTGAATCGATATGAAATTTTCCTTATTAGGCTTCTGAAATAAATTTTTTATGTAAAGATTTTCGTACATTTCGTGCAGCATTCACAATTTAGTTCTATGAACAATGTTGTCCACACAAGACAAAGTAGTTCTTTTATGTGGTGAGACAGTGCCATATCAAGATGTTGCTTGTATTTTCAATCACCGGCATCCAGGAAGAAATATTCATTTCACTACCGTGGGAAGGATATTAAAAACATTCAAAGAAACTGGCTCTGTGGACAATCGTTGCAAGAAACCCCAAAATCCAATTAAGTATTAGGAAGAAGAACAACTCAGTGTTCATTTGAGCGTTGTTTGACTATTAGTGAAGATACAGGGGTTAGCGGAGAAACTGTGAAAAGAATTTTGCACAAAAATAATTTCCATCCCTACAAGCCAAAGTTTCTATACTCTCTTAAGGAGATTTCTATCTTCGAGTAGAATTTTCATTTTGGTTCCAAGGTGAGAGATGAAATGATTTCCCCACAGGATTAAGGACAGACGAGGCAACTATCGAGTCGAACGGAACACTTAGTTCCCAAAATTGTTGCTGTTGGTCCAACAATAATCCAAATTTTGTAATACATTACATAACTGAATAATTAAACCATATTTTATCTAAACGACAATTTGATCGCAGACATGTACAGAAATTTCATTATGAATGATTTGTCTAGAGTTTTGGATAATCTATCTTTAAGTTTTAGACGAAATTTGAGGTATCAGCTTGACGGGGCATCTATCCACTAAACGGTAGAAGTGAAACTGTGTGTGAGTCAGATAAATAGCGGCAAATAAATAGAACAAGATTGGGAAGATTATTGTTCACCAAGATCACCGAATCTATCTCCAATGGACTTTTTTCATAGGGTTATCTCAAACAAAAGTTGAATAAGCACAGGCCACTTGCAAACAAAGACCATTCGGAGAATACCATTTGGGAGTGTTGTGCTAATATAAATTCCTGATTCATTAAGAATGCCACGAAGTCTGTAAATGAAAATACTATAATTTGTATAATATAGGAAGGATGACATACTGAATGATGAATCAATGAATGTTACGATAAAAAAACTTTGCGAAAAATTATTTTGTGCTCGAAAACTACATCTAACAGTTTGAATCCAACACTCACGCTGTTGGGTGTAAACTACATCAAGATATTTCGAACTCATCTGCAGCTAACGGGATACAAATCTGTTAAATAATGGAATACGAGTGTAATAGGGATGAAGATAAACTCGATTATTCAATTACTGACTTATTGACATCCATACATTGTAAATTTGAATTAGTTTCACACTGATAAACTTTGTAACAACGAAGACGAGTTTCTGGAGGTGTTTCATTTTTGTTCTGGTAGCAGGCCAATGTAGGTAATTTCTGGGCATGATATGACATTTGAATCTCGTTTTCATCAGAATAATAAAATTCAAATCATGTTTCGTTCGAAAAAATACTAAAGAAGTCGAAGTAGCAGTAGAGTGGAAATTTTAAGAAAAGGTATAAAATTGGAAACTGAGCACCTCTTTCCTTTGGCGTTTTTCGAAATTTCCAAAAAAACTTGATTCTTGAAAAAAAGTTTAACATGTTTAGAATGGCACATGACAGAAGGAAAGATGCTGTTTTTATATTCATTTTTCAAGCACGAACCAACTGCGTATCAAATTTCCATTGAATCACTATATGTTTCCAATTTCCAATTTAGTTTATTTTCAATTAAAAAATATAATAAATTTTAAAATCAGATTGAACCGTTCGAAGAAAAATGGTTCGCACACTAAGCGCGTGTGGCTTGTTTTCTACTTTCCATTTTTCTCTTCACGGTAAAACTTTCCATAAATAATATTACAGTACGACATGTGAAATTTTCGTAATATAAATGCAAAAACGAACATACAAATAAGCTTAAAAATTAAAAAAGATATGAAAAACAGAGAAAGCTGGTAAAATAAAGTTGTTGTTTCTTTAAACAGTCGGGTATTATAAACATGAGTATGTAATGCGATCACATAACATATAATTGGTAAAATGATAGAACCGAGATAGTTTGTTAGTTTCAAACTGTATTTTAACAAACTACGAACTTATTTCTTTTATTGCTGTGTTTTTCAGTAGAGTCATAATATGTTTAACGTTTGTTGTGATGAATTATTTTATATTTGTTTTATACATTTTGAAGTTTGTATTTTCCCTCATTTCTTTTGGAAGCATATTATTCAATTTCGGTGCAAAATAAAATATTGATTTTTGAGTATGGCATTTCTTGAAAAGGGGTAGGTATAGATAAATGTTGTGCATATCTAGTATTTTTTGATTTATTTGTGCAGTAATTTAATTTATTGGAAAATATCCAAACGAGACATTGATATGCATAGAGGCTTCTAATATAAAGTAATTTGGTTTCAATATACAATTCTTTGGTATCAAATCCTCTAGATTTTGAAATATTTATTTTAATTATAGAATTTTGAATAACTTGTATATTATTCAGTATATTCTCGAATGCTCCTACCCATACCACGATGTAGTATCTAATGACTGATTCAACCAGTGAGTTATAAATCAATAACAAGTTTTTTTTTCGTTAAAATACTTCTTAAGTTATTTATTTTGTATGTTAATTGCCTAAGTCTTTCAGCCATATGCAGAATATGCTCATCCCATCTCATATGCTGGTCTAAAAATACGCCAAGATATTTAAATTTCTTAACCTTATCAATTTTTGGGCATTTACATAAGATTTTTGGACAAGTAGGTTTATGAATATGAATTATTTGCATTTCAGGTTGTTGGTTACTTTGTAGAGAAAATGCTATAAATTTCGTTTTTGAGACATTGAGGTAGAGGAGATTGTCATTTAGCCATATTTGTACTTTTTCTAAACTTTCTTCCGCATCGTCGTATACTTGCCGCCATGTCTCTGCTTTATATACAATGGCCGTATCATCAGCGTATGAGATAAGATGGCCTTTGAAGTTTCTAATTTCAGCTATGCTGTTGATATATACTAAAAATAGTTTGGTCCCAAAACTGTGCCCTGTGGTACGCCAATAGAGAGCTCACGAGGAGAACTGATGCTGTTGCCAATTTTAACAGTTTGTTTTCTGTGTGATAGGTAATTTTTAAAGATATCAATTGCCGGTCCTCGAACTCCATAAGTATAAAGTTTGTTTATTAGTTTTTCGTGAGAAACCGTATCGAAGGCCTTGGCCAAATCTAGAAAAACGGATAGGCATTTGTTGGAGTTATCCAAGGCATCTGTTGTTTGAGAAATAAAGTTCAATATAGCGGATTCTGTGTTACTTTTATTAATAAAACCAAATGGTCTCTCTGTTATTACTTTGTTTTTGTTGAAGAAATTAACCAGACGTGTTTTCAAAGCATGTTCTAGCATCTTTGCAAAATTTCCTATCACTGAAATCATCATTTCTGATTTGTCACCGGTTTTGTATATTGGAGTGACCCTAGATTCTTTCCATTGTGTTGGTACCTTTCCTGTTTTGAAAGTCAAGTCGATAACTCCGATGTAGTTTAACAGAATTTACAAAATTTTATATATTGCTATTTGTATTTGTAGATATGTAGATATCACATGAATAATTTAAATTTTTACAATTATTTTTCATATATGCGAAACAAGTGCTAGAGGTAGTGGATTCTCTTGAGAGCTATAACCTTGAATATATCTCTCACTCACACTCACTGCCGAAACGTAAATTTGTCCCCTGCGACGGTATGAGTCATAGCTCTTGAGAAAATCCACTACCTCTACATACTTATCGTTATCCATATTTATTTTCTTTTGGTTACCACCACCTAGGTTTTAACTACTTTCGAATATGTATATTGAACTGAATGAAATAAGTGCGCACCGAACACTCGGAGTGGTACTGTAGGTTTTTTAGGATTTTCCTTCAGTTTGTTTGGTGTTTTTTAGAGTATAATTTGGACTTTTTCGACAACTAAAAAAGGAAGACATTTGTTTGTTAGTTACAGATATCAAAATAACTCAACTAATGAATTTTTTCTATACAATAGGATACATAACAAGCCCGGTCAATTTTTTTATATAGAGGTAATGTGGACAATAAGATACTGTAGTAAAGATGAACTAATTTAGCTAATTTATTTAAAACACTACTCAAACAATTATTCAACTAACTATTTCAAATTTATCTTCTGTCACTCTCTATCTGCGAACTCTGGAACTGCATCTGCGATTCTCTGTGATCTATCCGCCATCTCTCATCGAGCGCCTTATATTCCCGCAAGCAGATTCAATTTACAGTTCTCGATCCATCGAGTCTATACGGCGACTCCTTAGCTGTCTCTCGAAACTTCAATTTTGTTCCTCAGAAAGTTCTCGTTTTTTCTACTCGTGAATCATGTGTTTGCGAGCGGAGACCTTGTTGACTTGTCGAGGGTGCATTATTAATGAGGTGATCGGGGCCGGTCTCGAAATGATTGCAATACAAAACAAAATGTGGTCGCTTTTCTTGAAAATTTAGCAAACGGTGCCACATATATAATAAATAGCTGTTTCATTTCAAAATATCGCTGAAATGTTTCTGGCATGGAATACCTACTACATTGCATGCACCTTAAAAAATAACGATAAACATCAATTCACCTAGAAACCCAAAATATATTTGTAAAATAATAGTGAAACCTGCCACAAGACACAACCGCTACTGAATAATCATGGAGTAGTTTCAACTTTACATAGATGTTTGAACTATTGATACAACAGTATATAGACTGCAGTGTATTCGACCAGTAAATTAGATTGCGCACCTTGATTTGGCAATGAAGGGTGAATAAAGTTTTGATAATCATAGCCTATCCTATAACATTCATTATCATATTAAGGGTTTTGAAATATTTCAACTGAAACCAAAGACGACCACGGCAAAACCCGAAAACAACAAAATTGTTCAGAAGTGCGTCAACTTACCTACAATAAAGTGTTTTATAGTAATGCCGCAGAAGGATCAGCGAATTATCTCGAATTATCCTTTTTGAAAATAATAAAATTTTCTCTTTTGTTTTCAACTTAATAATCATTACGTTCTCTTTTTTTCTATTCAAGAAAATGACACCTCAAAAAACGTCACATGAGTGTTCAATTCCAATACATCTTCATCAATTGTTTTCAATTCCTTTTCTTCTTTTGGCCAATATTCCGGATTAGAATACAGAAAATCAGGTCCCAACATACCATCTACCATTACAATTTGAGTTGTCTCCTTTTCAAAACTTGTAGCATCGTCTGCAATGTTCAGTTTTTTAGGTACCCATTTCCAGTCTTCGACTATACTTCTTTCCTTAATATTACCCACTCCATATGACACCGAAATCTCGAAATTTCTCTCTTCTGATAATATGAGAAACAAAATATTTCGTAAAACCGAAAAATGCCTGTCTCTCCACACAATTCCACAAAGTGGATATTAAGGCAAATATCTGACAGAAAACAACTACTTCCCCCTACGGATATTGAATTATATCTGTCTTCTATTTGTTCAACCGTTCCTCACGGACATATAATTGCAAGTGCTACATGTTATAAAGCCATTGAATATGAATCCTTCATTCTTGTTGGAAATGACCACCTGCATACATGCATGTTTCGAGGTTATTTTCCTCTCATCAGTGCAAGGATAGGTCAGACGACATGTAGTCGTCTTGTTCCACAAATATGAATGATAATATTCAAAAGCCTTATAGTACCCGTCTACGAATGGAGCTGCGACTCACAATAAAGTAATCAGATTAATATTCAATGGCTTTATAACAAGTAGCACTTGCAATTATATGTCCGTGAGGAACGGTTGCACAAATAGAAGACAGATATAATTCAATATCCGTAGGGGGAAGTAGTTGTTTTCTGTCAGATATTTTGTGGAGAGACAGGCATTTTTCGGTTTTACGAAATATTTTGTTTCTTAGAATTGAACTCTCCTATACACACACTCGAACTTTGTTCGTTTTATGTTCTGATAATATCCAACAAAGGACAGTTTTAGAATCTGTTCGGTAGAAAGTTTCATCTATTTTCAAACTGTCCTTCTTCAACCTTTTCTGATAGTCTGCTAGCCATCACTGCAGCTTGCAATTCCAGTCGCGGTATGCTCATCTGTTTTATTGGCGCAACTTGAGTTCTTGATATCACCAACCATAGTCGAACTTTGCAGTTATTTTCAAATCGAAAATAGCTCATTGCTGCGGAAGCTTGTTCACTAGCATCGCAAAAAGTACGAATTTCCAAAGTTGTATGCTTCAGTCCTAAATTATGACATAAAGGTATTTTCAGATATTTCCAATTTCTTCTGCGATTTCGTCTTCCCATGATATTCCAGTTTTCCAAAGTTGTAATATAATGTTTTCCTTTGAAGTGACTAAGGGATCATATCATATTCCTTTTGGTTGGTATCTTTCCACCTGTCAGAATTATTTCATCCACTTTGTGAAAACTCAGTTGAAAAGTAAAAATATCATCTCCAGGATTCCATTCGAGACCTAAAATTCTTTGTGTATTCAATATATTATCTTTATCACCCACCACTTTATCTTCATTTTTCAGCTCATTGGGAATTTTTGAAAGTGAATTGAAAGAATTGCTCACCCAACTTCGTAAATTGAAACCACTTGCCGTGTGGATCATTATTACTTCCTGCGCACGTCGAAATGCCTCTCCTTTTAATGAACATTCTTTTTCATTTCTCGAAATTATTTCACCCCAAGATAATTGTGAATTATATAACAATTTCTGTAATAGTTCCGTCAAAATTTGTGGGCAACTCAAATAGTTTTGCGTATTCATTGTCTCTAAAATAGCTACCAAATTCGAAACAACGTCATCACAATGAGTCAAAGTTGAAAAAATCATTATGTTTCACCACAGGTGAATTATTGGCTTCAAATCAAACTTCGCACTATAAGATCTGATCTTCCAAATGTACTTCTAAGAATATGAATGATTTCACTCACCGATGTTGTCGAGATCAACAACTCTCCCACTGCTCTTCGAGCGTTTCCTGTTAGACACTTCCTGATGCGACAGATATTTTCTTCATCACATAAACCCCACAGTTTTGTTGTCGAAAATGATATAAAAATTAGGCCATTCTTCAATGTTTCTATAGAATATTGGGAGATCCTTATCGATACTTGGTCTTGACAGCAATTGCTCAATTTCAGAAATAGTGTCATTTATATATCCTGAATTTAGATTGTCATATGGAATGTATTGTCATTTTGCAATTTGACAGTAGATAACCAATTTTGAACTTTACCTTTTTTCGGTTTCGAAACTTATGCTACTTGTATCATCTTTATCGATTCTTGCTAAAGCTAGTTTGTTCTGAACCCCTTGCTTTTTAATATTTTCATTACTTGATCTTGTGAGAACAGCTTTGCCATTTCTTCATCCGCTTCTATTTGGGTTTCCAAAATTCGGCGTTTGGCGGAATTTGCTCCAGAAGAAGTAGACCTAGTTCCCTTGCTTTTTGATATTTGACTTCCTTTTTGGCGATAGCTGCTGTCTATCATGGTTCCGGAATATTAAAGCGAGGAACAAAATGACGATTGTTGAAACAACGATATTGAAGTCACGATGATTTGAAACAGCGTGTGATGCAACAGCATGTAAAATAGCGATATATCAAAACAGCGGTGGTAACAAAATAGCGTTGTATCATAACAGCGATGTTATTTTAAAACGATGTGAGAAAACAGCGATTTAGTAGATACCATTTATTAACTATATATGCTGAACAACTCCATTTATATAAATTGATATTCCTACTATACATATAAGAGTCCATTATTATATTGATAAATTCAAAGCAATAGCTGCTGAGTAATCCTTAACACACCGCAATTAGTAACCTTGCGTGATAGATTGAAAGCGTCTCCTTAACTGAGTATACTTGCTTTTGACGGACTCTGTACTCCTGAAACCAGCTCGGTATCTCAAGATAAAGTTCTCTGTTTGGTTTTGTTCCAATTGAAATCTGTCCAAAAGTTTAGCCAATGAAGGACAATGGCAATCCAAAGTCCTTCGGATGGCATTATGCCATGCTTCCAATAAATTATTGGTTCACGGAATATCTGTATCAATCCGATCATACATGTTCCACATGGAGATAGAATATCTTGGCAAAATTTCTTCTAACCTCTTTCCTACATACGTATTTTTTCAGTGATCTGTTATTGATGTCATTTCGATCGAAAACCCTTCTTCTTTAAGAATTACGCAAACGGTACATCCCTTGGTGGTACAAAACTCAGTGAGATCATATGTCTGACATCTTGCCTGTTCACATATATATCAGCTAGTCCTGGTGTCCTCTGTATTGGACGCCAAAGATTTTGAAAAAGAAGAAAGAAACATCCACTTACGTCCGATTTTGAAAATATTTCTTTAAAAGCATTCACAGCTGCTATTTCGAAAGCAAACATTACAGATTTAGGTTCTAAAGTTGGCTGTAATTCTGTAACTTTTTTGAACAGCTTGTAGTCTCTTATTACCAAGAATTGCACACAGCATATAGGAATTGCTTTATTTTCAATAGAAGCATGTATTGTGTAAATTCGAAATACAAAATCCGGTGCTATCTTGTATGTCCCGTCGGCACACCAAATATTAAATTCAGTCAAAGTCTGCATATTTGCATTCGTACCAAACAACAAATTTCTATCAATTGGATCTATCTCAGCAGAATCCCACAATAAGAAGTTGTTACCTTTCAACGTTTTGTGATACTTTATATGAATTTTATATTCAAAATTAAACGAAGTAGAATATTTAGACTGTTTTCTTTGTCGATAGATTATCTGTCTTGCGGCATCATAATTGGGTAAAGAAACCACGCCTTCGGGGTTAACATTTTGAACGCATTCTTGTAAAATTAACCTTAGACGATCTTGAGTCATACGTGCTCTTTTTCTAATTTCATCTTTTACTATATCAGCTTCATCACTCCCTACATTAGGTCCATACGTATGTTTACCAGTGGGGGTTAGATGATCGGCATCTTGTTTTCTTTACTATGAGTCTACCTCTACATCCAGTCTTTGCGCATCGCCAATTTTCAGAATTGATATACAATTTATCCTTTCTGTATTTGTAACCTTCGAAAAGAAGTATTCGACCACTTTTCTGCGAGTCTATGAATTGCATTTTTAAACAAATTTGACAGTCAACGTATTTATGAATGTCACGTTAATAATAGCAGTGTTAGAACTCATGGGTGCCTAGTAACGTCTATCTTCGCTATTATTCTGAGTCGTTTAAATGTTACGGCGACATTACATATCATCGTATTTATTTTACATCGCTTTTTTTATTATCAAATACATTTTATTACATCGCTATTTTGATATACGCTGTTATGGTACATCGCTACTTTGAAAGGCGCGAATTTGTAACCCGCTATTTTAACAATCGTCATTTTGTTCAATTCTGACGCGTGAAGTTTCCGGCTCATCTTCGTTGAGTATTTTAGATTTACTCCTTGTAGTGACTCCCATAGTGGCTTCTGCTTCCATATATTGGCTCTGCTAACGGCGAACGACCAGTACAATGTTCAGAAGTGCGTCAATTTACGTAAAAGGTGTTTTATAGAAATCCGACAGAGAGATCAGCAGATTATCTTTAATTATCCTTTTTGAAATTAATAAAATTGTGTCTTTTCTTTTCAACTTATTTTTTTTCCAACTTGTTTATAAATTACAACGTTCTCTTCTTATCTATTCAAAGAAATGACACCTCAAAAAATACATCAAAATAACTACAGTACGATTCAACACAAATAATATAAAATACCATTCAACTAAATCTAAATAAAAAAATTAGTAATATTGTTGACTTAACCAGATCAGTTGTTAGTACAACCTCATTTTCTAGATCATAACGGATGTAAATTGTACAAATAACGAATATTATACCTACTCTGAAAAAACACGCATTACATTTAGGATGTTATATGACGCAGAAAAAAATTCAATTGTTTTCCAGTGTAAAATGGCAAGCTAGATCACCTCTGGACCTAAAACCATCAAACTCATTTATAAAGTTCCTTAAATGCATCGCTTATTTTACGAGCGCAAAGTTTATTAATTCAAGGACAGAATTAAGGACGAAATTTGAAAAATTATACCCAAAACAGTTTCAAACGTCCTACAGAATACACAGTATTGGGTATATCGATATCGAAGTATTTTTTTTTTGTAATATCATTATAAATAATTCTTCCATTTCATTTCAGCCACCTGTACCCAAAAGTCCATGGACCGGTATACTCGATGTAAGACAAACAAAACCAGTATGCACTCAGGGAACAGATCCTGTCATTGGAAGTGAGGATTGCTTATTTTTGAAAATATACACAACCAGCGTAAGTACAGAAGAACTTCCGATTCGAACTCTAAATATTCTGTTTGGTAAATGTTGAAGTAGTGCTGAGAATCGATCTGATCGCACTGAGAACATTACTGCTAACCTGAGTAGTTTAATAGAAATCCCATACAACTTTATTGAAAACTAATACAGCGGAGTTTTTTATTCAAAAGTTGTTTTTGACCTAATTCACTATTTAGATCAATGATGAAACTCATTCTATATTGAAATCATAACAACTTATTTCCGAAATAATACTAAAAGAATTATGAAGAAACTAATGACTTCTTCCTCAGATTATACCTTCTTCTCGATGTATTGTGGTAGATTAGCCAGATTGTTCTATGGATTATTTTAAAATCAGGAAATTGCTGGAAAGTGCTACGGAATATTATAATAATAATTTTCGTCCTCTTATCACACAGGTCATGCCTTGAGCAGAATATTATTAGTATTTTAAATATGTGATTTAATCACTATCATCACACTACTCCAGTACATAAAAGTTACTCCATACTTTCAACTCGCCTTTTTGAGACCCTATTTTGAAATAAATCAGAAAGGACTAGGCACACTTATAACGGGGATTCAAGGTATAGATAGAATTTGCTGAAATTTCGGTATGTTACACCAAATGTATATTAGAATAATAATTGCATGCTTTGCGACCGCGATAACAATTGCATTAGTAGATATACAGAGTGTAATGGAAAATTTAAGGGGGTTTCTAGGTATCGGTGAAATTTGCTGAAATTTTAGTATGTTACACCGAAGGTATATCCGATTAATAATTGCATGCTACGCGACCCCGATAACAATTGCATTAGTTGATATACAGAGTGTATCAGAAAATATAAGGGGGTTTCTAGGTATCGGTAGAATTTACTACAATTTTAGTATGTTAGAGCGAAGGTATATTCGATTAATAATTGCATGCTACGCGATAACTATTGCATTAGTTGATATACAGAGCGTAATAAGAAATTGAAAGGGATATCTGGGTATCGAAAGAATCTGCTGAAATCTTAGTATGTTATACCTGAGGTAAATGAGGGTATTAAATGCATCCTACCCGAACACGATAGCAATTAGTTGATATACAGAGTGTAATAGAAAATATAAGAAGATTTCAGTCATTGCTACTCAAGCATGTGAGAGTAATAAAGTGCATACAGTATTTTGAAAAAGTACCGTTTGAATAGAATAATGGCGAACTGTTACATATGTAACACAAGGGGGTCGTATTCTTCATAAAATAGATGCTATTAATCTAGAAGAGAATATAAACCTGAAGAACTGATCTAGCCTTATTACACAGACTACGATTTGAATTGAATGATGCAGTATTTACTCCAGATTCCTGAATATGTTCAGAAGGTAATATAGCTGCAATTCCTATGAAGGTAGGTACTAGTACAAAGATTTGGGAAATGTTTTATATGTGCCCGAGTAGGGTAACTATAGGCGTTTGAATCCACCTTGAACTTTGGACTCTCGGTTCGTCGCTGGTCTGCGTTCATCGTGTGACGTAGGCGAGAGAGATCCCTTAGATTGATAACAATTGTCCAGTACAGCGCGCGCTGCTAAATTTCGGTGCGTCGCTGTGTTTGGCGTCGTTCATCGAGCCGCGATAGATCCCTTAGATTGATAACAATTCTCCACTACCGCGCGCTTATAATATATTTAATAAGAATAATAATTGTAGATGACATATTTAGACTCAAAATACAGTATTTAAACGAAAAAAAAACATGGCGGCTGTCAAATGTTATACCAGGTGGCTCAAAATACAGTATTTAATAGAAAAAAAATAAATAGCGGCTACCAAATGATATACCGGGTGTCTCAAATAACAATATTTAAGAGAAAAAACATGTTAGCCTAACGGAGGTCGTGACGTTCAATGTGCGATACCCATTGAACCGTTCAGTCTTCCGTCCGACTGTATTCGTTGACACGTGTCGATTGTCTCGTAAAAAGGTGTGGATGGACGGCTTCCGCAAAGTTTCGGATTCCTCCGAACCCATCTTCAGCCACCCACTGCTCTGCTCCTAGTTGCCTGGAGGGCAAGGACGTCGTCACCCAGGGATTTCCGGTGGCAACTTCCGTGTCCCAGCCGACACCTGATTCAAGATCTGCCTTTCTAGCTCTTACTGCTTGTTCAGGCCGTGCATTTGGTATCCCTTGGGAGGTACGCTGAACCCGCCCCTGGAGAGATATGGGAATGCTAGCATTCCCAACTCCCTCCGAGAGCCTTCCACCACCCCCTAGTTCTTCCACTAGGGCCTCAGCATCACCCGGTTCCCTTAGGGTATGCACATCTACTTTTGGCCTTGGCTGTTGTGCGTGAGGCACACCCAATGACCTCGGAGCGCTTCGGCGCATTCCGAGGGGGCGTACCTCACGAGCTTCGCCAGCATGGACTCCTGAGTAGCCCTCCGACCTACAAACAGAAACATTTCTCGTTATTCTAAATTGCTCCAAACGGGCTTCCAAAGGTGGAGTTGTGACAACTCCCGCGGAATCGATTACTAACCCTACCTGAGCCGACGGGGAAGGCTGCCTCCCTCCGTCTAAGCTCGACTCTAAAGTACCTTGGTCCAGCACACTTCTCGGGGACAAGGTAGTTGACATCGTCAACTCACGATTTTCCCCGGTAGTACGTACCTGGGGGACGTCTCCGTCGAGGCGTCGCGACGCTTCGGGGAATAGACGCCTGGCGTCTAAGTCACCCGACGGCGGAGGTGTCCGAGAAAGCCCAGCGCCGGCGAACACGGCTTGGGTATTCTCCTCCGCGAGCATATGAGATCTCAATCTCATATGCTCGACAAACAATTACGGCTGTAATGTATTGTCGGGCTACTTGCGTGTGCAAGTGTGTGGCAAAGGAGAAGTGCACTAAAATCGACCTCGCGTCGACCCAACTCAAGTGTGACGATGAGAAGGGTCACCCTATAGCTAACTAACCTAACACCTAACAAGACCTCGCCGGGAAATGGACGAGGGAGGAAGGATTCACGGTTTAGAAAAACTATCTAAATAAAATTTCCTAACTTCAAAAATTGTGTGAAGCACCAAAAAGGAAAATTAAACTTGAAAAATTTTACTTTAAAAATTACAACTGGATGTGACAAAAACCAAGACAGAAATTTGGGTAAAAGGATCACGGAGCCTAACCAGACTGTCTCAGGTGGAAAAGCCGAGAACAGCCGCAGGAAATAGGTATGGGAAGGACGCGAAACCCCTAGGTACCACAGGAAATGTGGCTCGCCAACGACAAAGTCGCAGCTAATGATGTCTTGACAGGCCGAGGAATTTAAGCTCGAACGATACAATCTTCGTGGAACTCTACGATCGAGCCGATTGTATCAGGTGAGATCTCGTTTTGGTGCCTGACCCCTTTTCATACGATGGGGATTTTTCGTCAACGTCGCGTACAGGTATTAAGTCGGGAAATAACTTTGATGAAGTTAAATCCCTAAGTGTCCGTTGCAAAAGATCACTTTACACTGATTATTGCTCGAGAGTTAAACTGCCTATCAACGTACTTTCGTAGCGCGAATAAAACACCTGTAAACCGTACAAGTGAGTCTAACCCCCTTTAAGATAGAAACAAAACGTTATGAATCTACTGTGAACTGAATTATTATTACCGAGAACCTGACTCTAACTGCTAGCCAAAACGATGAATTGCAGAGACAAAAGGCAAAGCCAAACAAACGTAAGTTATTTAACGGAAACACAAAATTGATTATTACACTGCAATTCGACAAGAAAGAGTGGCTATCTGCTGCTTCGCTGCTTGCATATTTATGCAATCCTGACTGCTGAATCCGCGACACCCATTGGCCTAGAGGGCCAAAGTGGGCGTCGCCCTTGGCTGAACAAAACCCTAGCTCGCGAAAACGCGCGGGATTTGGGCAATGACCGTTAAAGTCCCGTTACCTGCGTTTTCTAGGGAGTATTTGACAAAAGTCACTAAATACTCCCCAGATCTAGGGAGATATTGAAAGTCAGAATTTCAGATATCTCGATTCCTAGGGCGGTCCGATATTCGGAGAGCCCCGAGAAAAACCATAAACCAACGTGATTCTTGAACGCCGAAGAAATACACGTATTCCTTCGCCGAGGAATCTATACCCGTTTTCCGATTTGGCCAACCTGATGAGAAATCGAATTGAAATAAAATAATTTGTGAAAACAAATGGAGCCACGGAATCTTTCCACCCAACAAGAGACTAGCGTGTCGAAACCTTGCTCTAAGTGTTCTGTATACCGGGTGCTCGACTGTTTGGGGCCACAAATTAATAAAATTGAAAGCTAGTCAGGAATTTCCGGTAAATCGGTAAAACTACGTACAGTGGAGTTCCACTGGGTGGAGATTGGGACTTTACATCATACAGGGTGAGACTAGACTAGTGACCTGAATATAATGCAAAAATCTAATATTATTCGACTGGCTTCTAGGTGAAAATTGAGAGTTATTAAGTGTAAAAATGGCTCACTAAAGGTGACCATACACAAAAAAAATCATCGTAGGAGCGCGGCGAGCCTGCCCTGCGACACCCCCCTACTAAAGAGTTTAACTTGGTCGAAGTTATTTCCAAACGAAACAACCGACAAAAGCTAAATTTACGTTAACTCCCTAATAGTCACCTTCCGCACTCTGATGAACCAAGGCTGGAACCACCAAAGTTACTGGAGCGTCATCCTCCATGTCGGAATCGTTCTCAGTACAGTCTTTACTAACTCTAGGAGCTTCGCTGTAGCTCTGGGCTGGTACGGGATCTTCGTCAGACCCGGTCACCGAAACATACTGACGGGCGGAGTCTGTCGGTGGCCGCTGGATCGGAGCTCTGTCGGAGTCCAGCGCCACAGCTCGGCATCTCCTTCGCCGTCCTGTACTCTTACTAGGAATCTCAGTCCTTACTGAGCCTTCCTGTCTCACATTCTCTCCCGGGTCGACCATCAATGATAATGGAGACCCCCCTACTGGAAGTGCTAACTCTCGGATAGCAGCTTCCACTTCCGAGTCTGAATCGTACTGTGGACCTTGGTCTGGAACGACCGCTTGACGGGTAAGAGCGTCTACTTCAGTAGTAGCACGCCCCCCTACTGACGAGTTTGCGACGGGGAGTTCAGAAAGGCCAGAGTTCACCACCGGCAACGGACTCCTACGGGATACTCCTCTCTTCTCCGCGCAGTCTGAGTCGCGCTTCCGTCCTTGTGGATTCCTCCTCAACCTTTTCACTGTCCGCCGGACCGCTTTGTCCTTTGGATCGAAACTGACCGTTACTTCCCGTGGATTCGTTGAGTTGGGTGCGTCAGCTCGTACCCGGATTAACGAAGGTGGCTTCGGACCGCCCCCAGTCGTCGGCCTAGGTGTGACTTCCCCTGTCACTTCTTGGTCAGCGTCGTTGGACTCTGGCTGATCCGGACCTGGGCCACCATCGTCGTGGCGGACGCCAGCCGGCAAAGTCCTGCTTACCCAAGAACGGATATCGTCTACGTGCACCAGCCTCTCGGTGCCGTTCCTATCTACGAGGTAACTGTCTCGCCCCATCACCCTCGTGATCGGATGCGGTCCTGACAGTGTACCTCCGAAGTTTCCTTTGACGAAATTCCTAACTAAAACGCGGTCGCCGACCCCGTAGGTCCGTGGCGACGGTAGATCTTTATCGGGGAATAAATTCCTCTGATAAACTGCCTGACGTCTGGCTGCCTTTGCAAGACGTTCTTGCCGATCTTCGGGGCTATTATGTACCGGATCTCGGTACATAGGTAGCCTCCAATCTCCTGGACGACCAGGTGTATATCCTAACAATAACTCCGCTGGAGTCTCCCCTGTTGCTCTATTCTTACGGTTCCGTAAGCAATAGAGACTTGCAGCCAGACCTTCTTCCCAAAGCCCTTCCGAAGTGGTTTCCAGCATCCTTGCTCTTAGGCACTTCTTCAGTTCCTGGACCCTTCGCTCGACAGGGTTCGCCTGTTGATGAAAAACAGGTGAAAATTTGACCTCGATGTTCTTCAAATCGTAGTATTTTAGCAGATGATTGCTCTGAAACTGCGGGCCGTTGTCAGAAATGACGACTTCTGGACAACCCCAACGAGATAAGATTTCTTCGTCTAGAAAACGAGAAATTACTTTCGACGTGCTTGTCTTAGTGGCCTTGGCTTCAACCCACTTTGAAAACATATCGACGGCAATTACCACGAACCTGTTTCCCCTCCTTGAGGCTGCATAGGGCCCCAGGACGTCAACAGCCAGCATCTGCCACGGTCGCTTCGGCACACTAGGCCGTTGCGGTGCCGCTTCCTGATGCCGTACGGCTTTAACGCACTGGCAGACTAGGCAACCTCTCACGTAGGCCCGGACGTAGTCCTCCATGGCCGGCCACCAATAGTGCCGTTTCAAGGCACGTAAAGTTTCCTCTTGACCAGGATGACCAGCGGTCGGGTGTTCATGGTAATAAGCCGACACGTCCTCACGGAGCGCCTCGGGCACATACAATAGCCGTTTACCAGCAGAAGAAACATATACAACACCTTGGACATCTGAAAACTTGTTGATAAAACGAAGATCGTCCCTGGACATAGGACCTAACTCCTGTATCGTTCTGATACGCGCCCTCAACCTTTGCGTCTCCCTATCTATGGCCTGCCGCCGCACGACCACTTCAGCCGGCGTCTCTACGACGCTCACCACACCTTGGTGTTCAGACAATTGCACCTTCATAGGTGGCAACCCCATACGCTCTACATCAGCATCCAAGTCTTCACTGTGAGACCCCGAGGGATTACGGGACAAGAAATCAGCTAGCTGATTGTCTCGACCTGCGACGTGCTCCACAGTGAAGGAATACTTCTGTAGAAGTAAGGCCCAACGAGTTAACTTCGCTTTTGCGTCCTTGAACTTGGATAACCAAGTCAACGCTTTGCTGTCCGTTCGAAGAGTGAATGGATGGTCTTCGAGATAATGACGGTATCGCTTGATACCCCAAACAATGGCTAAACATTCAGTCTCGTTCACATGATAGTTTAGTTCCGCGCCCTTGAGCTTGGCACTAGCATGTGAAACGATCCTTCTGTCGCCATGACAATCAACTTGATAAAGGACTGCAGCGATGCCTACCCCAGATGCATCGGTCTGCAGGAAAAACGGGAGAGTCATGTCCGGCCTGGCCAAGACCATAGGACGGCCCACGACTTCCTTGATCCTCTCAAACGCCTCCAATGCTTGAGAGTTCCACTTAAGGTCTCGACCTTTCTTCGATTTGAGCATATCACTTATCGGAGCCTCCAACTCCGCTAAGTTCGGGATGAACTCCCGTAGCCAACCAACGGTGCCCAAGAATCCTCGGACCTGAGAGACATTCTTGGGTAGCGGGAATTGTCGAACCGCTAACACATGACCTGGCATTGGTTCGTTGGACGTTTCCGTCACCACATGCCCCAAGTACTCCAGCCTACGCTGAGCGAAGTTGCACTTCTTTAAACTGCACCACAGGCCATGTGCTCTGAACCTCTCCAGCACAAGGCGGAGATGGTAGAGGTTCTCCTTTTCATCTTCGCTGTAAACGATTATGTCGTCTAGATATACTTTGACGAATTTATCGACATAACCAACCAACACTTCCGTCATAAGGATTTGGAAACTTCCAGGTGCATTCGTTAGACCAAACGGCATTGAGTTAAACTCATAACAAGCTCCATCAGGCGTAGCAAAAGCTGTATACTTTTTACTAGCCTCATCCATGGGTATCTGCCAAAACCCAGACTTCAGATCCAAAGAAGTGAACACTCTCGCTGTTCCGAGCTCTTTGATAGTCTCGTGAATACCTGGCAATACCGACGACTCGGGTATTGTCAGACTATTCAACTTCCTGTAGTCGACACAAAACCGAGCCGTACCGTCCTTCTTCGTGACGATAACGACCGGACTAATAAAGGCAGAATGGGACCTACTTATGACACCTGCAGCGAGCATCTTATCCACCTCCTCTTGGATAAGAGCCCTCTTCTGATCGGAAACTTTGTACGGACGGAGCTTGAAGGGTAGCTCCTCCTTCAATCGGATTTTGTGGCAAGCAGCCTTCGTCATTGGTTGCCTTGGAGATTCGTAAAAGACGTCTCCAAACTCTCGGATAAGACTCCGAAATTCCTTTCTCGAGAACGCCGGTAGCTGTTCGTCCGCTACCTGTGGTTCAGGGAACTTTTCCGGTGGAAGATAGACCTCCTCCGCCCAGAAAATAGTTTGCCTAGGCCCCTTTCCAACGTACATGGTGCGACGTGCAAAGTCGACCATAGCCTCGTTTGATGCCAGCCAGGGACACCCGAGCAGAAGATCCTCGACAAGATCATCCACCACTTGCACGACAACTTCGTGAACAACACCATCTATTAACAGTTCGACTATTGTCTCCCCTAGACTGGTGATGCCACGACCGGCGCATGCAAGCTGCAACGGTGTCACTTGCTTCCTATCCACCCTCCAGGTGACAGGCAACAAACTACGTTTCAGGAGATTTAGCGAACTTCCGCTGTCCACCAAAACCCTAACTCGACGACCCATCAGTTCAGCCTCGATTCGCGGCAACTGATGCAATCGTCCCTCAACCTTGTTGTTCGCTAAGCTAGTATCACAGCGACGATATAGACACAATGGATCCAGCAGATCCACCTCCGACTTCTTCCCAAGCGGGTCGGTCTCAATGAAACTCAGAAGTTCCGACTTGCGATTGACATCAAGTACTGCAGCACCAACTGCAGCCAACGATGGGACTTGGCGATTGCATCCCTCAGGAACCTCGCCTCCGCCCCGACTAAGACGTGTAACTCTCTCAGATGACATGCCTACCACGCCTCTGGTATCTACCAACGGGGAATGGCGATTCGCACCTGCGATCCCATCTACTCTGCCCCTCGATACCGTCCTTGAGACTTGGCATGCATCGACCTCGAACCCTGCGTCCTGTGTGGGAGTGAGTGACAGACCACCACCCTCGGTGTCTTCACTTCCTCGAAGTGGAACCGAAAAAAGTACGCCACTCTCGACGACTTTTTCGTTCCGAAACCTTGATTCGCAATCTTCCCTTGGATACGCCTTTTCATTTCGACTTGTGCCTATACCGGACCTGTGCCCAGTTTGCAGTGCCCTAGCACTGTCTTTGACAACAGGCCCCTCCTGGTTCTTCTGTATACCGATCACTAACTCCAAAACCTTGTGTTGTGGCGGATGGAACGACCCACCAACAACGACCTGGGGTACCTCGATGATCTCACAACTCCATGAACCTGAAGATGATTCATAACCCCTTTCATTCGTTCCAAAACTAGAACCTGATTTTTTTGAAATGACTTTCAACCCTCTACGTTTAACGTCTGCCGACGAGTGAACTTTTTTCCGCCTACCACCAGTGGCGCGATCCACACGCTCATCTACCACACTGAAACAAACGGATTCACAATCTGACCGGTCTGCCCAATGTAGTTTGCCTGATGACGGTGGCGTTTCGGCTGAAACGACTCCAGCTTCAACATCCTGGAACTCCTTCTCCTCCTCCTTGTTGGGAATACATGCCGCATAATTTCTATGACAGTCCAACACTGTCACAGAACCGCAAAACGGTGTTGAAGGAGTACCTACTCCGATGGAGCCCCCTGATGGCTCCTGTTGGAGTTTTTTGATTCTTATCGACCTCGCGTCGACCCAACTCAAGTGTGACGATGAGAAGGGTCACCCTATAGCTAACTAACCTAACACCTAACAAGACCTCGCCGGGAAATGGACGAGGGAGGAAGGATTCACGGTTTAGAAAAACTATCTAAATAAAATTTCCTAACTTCAAAAATTGTGTGAAGCACCAAAAAGGAAAATTAAACTTGAAAAATTTTACTTTAAAAATTACAACTGGATGTGACAAAAACCAAGACAGAAATTTGGGTAAAAGGATCACGGAGCCTAACCAGACTGTCCTAGGTGGAAAAGCCGAGAACAGCCGCAGGAAATAGGTATGGGAAGGACGCGAAACCCCTAGGTACCACAGGAAATGTGGCTCGCCAACGACAAAGTCGCAGCTAATGATGTCTTGACAGGCCGAGGAATTTAAGCTCGAACGATACAATCTTCGTGGAACTCTACGATCGAGCCGATTGTATCAGGTGAGATCTCGTTTTGGTGCCTGACCCCTTTTCATACGATGGGGATTTTTCGTCAACGTCGCGTACAGGTATTAAGTCGGGAAATAACTTTGATGAAGTTAAATCCCTAAGTGTCCGTTGCAAAAGATCACTTTACACTGATTATTGCTCGAGAGTTAAACTGCCTATCAACGTACTTTCGTAGCGCGAATAAAACACCTGTAAACCGTACAAGTGAGTCTAACCCCCTTTAAGATAGAAACAAAACGTTATGAATCTACTGTGAACTGAATTATTATTACCGAGAACCTGACTCTAACTGCTAGCCAAAACGATGAATTGCAGAGACAAAAGGCAAAGCCAAACAAACGTAAGTTATTTAACGGAAACACAAAATTGATTATTACACTGCAATTCGACAAGAAAGAGTGGCTATCTGCTGCTTCGCTGCTTGCATATTTATGCAATCCTGACTGCTGAATCCGCGACACCCATTGGCCTAGAGGGCCAAAGTGGGCGTCGCCCTTGGCTGAACAAAACCCTAGCTCGCGAAAACGCGCGGGATTTGGGCAAATGACCGTTAAAGTCCCGTTACCTGCGTTTTCTAGGGAGTATTTGACAAAAGTCACTAAATACTCCCCAGATCTAGGGAGATATTGAAAGTCAGAATTTCAGATATCTCGATTCCTAGGGCGGTCCGATATTCGGAGAGCCCCGAGAAAAACCATAAACCAACGTGATTCTTGAACGCCGAAGAAATACACGTATTCCTTCGCCGAGGAATCTATACCCGTTTTCCGATTTGGCCAACCTGATGAGAAATCGAATTGAAATAAAATAATTTGTGAAAACAAATGGAGCCACGGAATCTTTCCACCCAACAAGAGACTAGCGTGTCGAAACCTTGCTCTAAGTGTTCTGTATACCGGGTGCTCGACTGTTTGGGGCCACAAATTAATAAAATTGAAAGCTAGTCAGGAATTTCCGGTAAATCGGTAAAACTACGTACAGTGGAGTTCCACTGGGTGGAGATTGGGACTTTACATCATACAGGGTGAGACTAGACTAGTGACCTGAATATAATGCAAAAATCTAATATTATTCGACTGGCTTCTAGGTGAAAATTGAGAGTTATTAAGTGTAAAAATGGCTCACTAAAGGTGACCATACACAAAAAAAATCATCGTAGGAGCGCGGCGAGCCTGCCCTGCGACACCCCCCTACTAAAGAGTTTAACTTGGTCGAAGTTATTTCCAAACGAAACAACCGACAAAAGCTAAATTTACGTTAACTCCCTAATAGTCACCTTCCGCACTCTGATGAACCAAGGCTGGAACCACCAAAGTTACTGGAGCGTCATCCTCCATGTCGGAATCGTTCTCAGTACAGTCTTTACTAACTCTAGGAACTTCGCTGTAGCTCTGGGCTAGTACGGGATCTTCGTCAGACCCGGTCACCGAAACATACTGACGGGCGGAGTCTGTCGGTGGCCGCTGGATCGGAGCTCTGTCGGAGTCCGGCGCCACAGCTCGGCATCTCCTTCGCCGTCCTGTACTCTTACTAGGAATCTCAGTCCTTACTGAGCCTTCCTGTCTCACATTCTCTCCCGGGTCGACCATCAATGATAATGGAGACCCCCCTACTGGAAGTGCTAACTCTCGGATAGCAGCTTCCACTTCCGAGTCTGAATCGTACTGTGGACCTTGGTCTGGAACGACCGCTTGACGGGTAAGAGCGTCTACTTCAGTAGTAGCACGCCCCCCTACTGACGAGTTTGCGACGGGGAGTTCAGAAAGGCCAGAGTTCACCACCGGCAACGGACTCCTACGGGATACTCCTCTCTTCTCCGCGCAGTCTGAGTCGCGCTTCCGTCCTTGTGGATTCCTCCTCAACCTTTTCACTGTCCGCCGGACCGCTTTGTCCTTTGGATCGAAACTGACCGTTACTTCCCGTGGATTCGTTGAGTTGGGTGCGTCAGCTCGTACCCGGATTAACGAAGGTGGCTTCGGACCGCCCCCAGTCGTCGGCCTAGGTGTGACTTCCCCTGTCACTTCTTGGTCAGCGTCGTTGGACTCTGGCTGATCCGGACCTGGGCCACCATCGTCGTGGCGGACGCCAGCCGGCAAAGTCCTGCTTACCCAAGAACGGATATCGTCTACGTGCACCAGCCTCTCGGTGCCGTTCCTATCTACGAGGTAACTGTCTCGCCCCATCACCCTCGTGATCGGATGCGGTCCTGACAGTGTACCTCCGAAGTTTCCTTTGACGAAATTCCTAACTAAAACGCGGTCGCCGACCCCGTAGGTCCGTGGCGACGGTAGATCTTTATCGGGGAATAAATTCCTCTGATAAACTGCCTGACGTCTGGCTGCCTTTGCAAGACGTTCTTGCCGATCTTCGGGGCTATTATGTACCGGATCTCGGTACATAGGTAGCCTCCAATCTCCTGGACGACCAGGTGTATATCCTAACAATAACTCCGCTGGAGTCTCCCCTGTTGCTCTATTCTTACGGTTCCGTAAGCAATAGAGACTTGCAGCCAGACCTTCTTCCCAAAGCCCTTCCGAAGTGGTTTCCAGCATCCTTGCTCTTAGGCACTTCTTCAGTTCCTGGACCCTTCGCTCGACAGGGTTCGCCTGTTGATGAAAAACAGGTGAAAATTTGACCTCGATGTTCTTCAAATCGTAGTATTTTAGCAGATGATTGCTCTGAAACTGCGGGCCGTTGTCAGAAATGACGACTTCTGGACAACCCCAACGAGATAAGATTTCTTCGTCTAGAAAACGAGAAATTACTTTCGACGTGCTTGTCTTAGTGGCCTTGGCTTCAACCCACTTTGAAAACATATCGACGGCAATTACCACGAACCTGTTTCCCCTCCTTGAGGCTGCATAGGGCCCCAGGACGTCAACAGCCAGCATCTGCCACGGTCGCTTCGGCACACTAGGCCGTTGCGGTGCCGCTTCCTGATGCCGTACGGCTTTAACGCACTGGCAGACTAGGCAACCTCTCACGTAGGCCCGGACGTAGTCCTCCATGGCCGGCCACCAATAGTGCCGTTTCAAGGCACGTAAGGTTTCCTCTTGACCAGGATGACCAGCGGTCGGGTGTTCATGGTAATAAGCCGACACGTCCTCACGGAGCGCCTCGGGCACATACAATAGCCGTTTACCAGCAGAAGAAACATATACAACACCTTGGACATCTGAAAACTTGTTGATAAAACGAAGATCGTCCCTGGACATAGGACCTAACTCCTGTATCGTTCTGATACGCGCCCTCAACCTTTGCGTCTCCCTATCTATGGCCTGCCGCCGCACGACCACTTCAGCCGGCGTCTCTACGACGCTCACCACACCTTGGTCTTCAGACAATTGCACCTTCATAGGTGGCAACCCCATACGCTCTACATCAGCATCCAAGTCTTCACTGTGAGACCCCGAGGGATTACGGGACAAGAAATCAGCTAGCTGATTGTCTCGACCTGCGACGTGCTCCACAGTGAAGGAATACTCCTGTAGAAGTAAGGCCCAACGAGTTAACTTCGCTTTTGCGTCCTTGAACTTGGATAACCAAGTCAACGCTTCGCTGTCCGTTCGAAGAGTGAATGGACGGTCTTCGAGATAATGACGGTATCGCTTGATACCCCAAACAATGGCTAAACATTCAGTCTCGTTCACATGATAGTTTAGTTCCGCGCCCTTGAGCTTGGCACTAGCATGTGAAACGATCCTTCTGTCGCCATGACAATCAACTTGATAAAGGACTGCAGCGATGCCTACCCCAGATGCATCGGTCTGCAGGAAAAACGGGAGAGTCATGTCCGGCCTGGCCAAGACCATAGGACGGCCCACGACTTCCTTGATCCTCTCAAACGCCTCCAATGCTTGAGAGTTCCACTTAAGGTCTCGACCTTTCTTCGATTTGAGCATATCACTTATCGGAGCCTCCAACTCCGCTAAGTTCGGGATGAACTCCCGTAGCCAACCAACGGTGCCCAAGAATCCTCGGACCTGAGAGACATTCTTGGGTAGCGGGAATTGTCGAACCGCTAACACATGACCTGGCATTGGTTCGTTGGACGTTTCCGTCACCACATGCCCCAAGTACTCCAGCCTACGCTGAGCGAAGTTGCACTTCTTTAAACTGCACCACAGGCCATGTGCTCTGAACCTCTCCAGCACAAGGCGGAGATGGTAGAGGTTCTCCTTTTCATCTTCGCTGTAAACGATTATGTCGTCTAGATATACTTTGACGAATTTATCGACATAACCAACCAACACTTCCGTCATAAGGATTTGGAAACTTCCAGGTGCATTCGTTAGACCAAACGGCATTGAGTTAAACTCATAACAAGCTCCATCAGGCGTAGCAAAAGCTGTATACTTTTTACTAGCCTCATCCATGGGTATCTGCTAAAACCCAGACTTCAGATCCAAAGAAGTGAACACTCTCGCTGTTCCGAGCTCTTTGATAGTCTCGTGAATACCTGGCAATACCGACGACTCGGGTATTGTCAGACTATTCAACTTCCTGTAGTCGACACAAAACCGAGCCGTACCGTCCTTCTTCGTGACGATAACGACCGGACTAATAAAGGCAGAATGGGACCTACTTATGACACCTGCAGCGAGCATCTTATCCACCTCCTCTTGGATAAGAGCCCTCTTCTGATCGGAAACTTTGTACGGACGGAGCTTGAAGGGTAGCTCCTCCTTCAATCGGATTTTGTGGCAAGCAGCCCTCGTCACTGGTTGCCTTGGAGATTCGTAAAAGACGTCTCCAAACTCTCGGATAAGACTCCGAAATTCCTTTCTCGAGAACGCCGGTAGCTGTTCGTCCGCTACCTGTGGTTCAGGGAACTTTTCCGGTGGAAGATAGACCTCCTCCGCCCAGAAAATAGTTTGCCTAGGCCCCTTTCCAACGTACATGGTGCGACGTGCAAAGTCGACCATAGCCTCGTTTGATGCCAGCCAGGGACACCCGAGCAGAAGATCCTCGACAAGATCATCCACCACTTGCACGACAACTTCGTGAACAACACCATCTATTAACAGTTCGACTATTGTCTCCCCTAGACTGGTGATGCCACGACCGGCGCATGCAAGCTGCAACGGTGTCACTTGCTTCCTATCCACCCTCCAGGTGACAGGCAACAAACTACGTTTCAGGAGATTTAGCGAACTTCCGCTGTCCACCAAAACCCTAACTCGACGACCCATCAGTTCAGCCTCGATTCGCGGCAACTGATGCAATCGTCCCTCAACATTGTTGTTCGCTAAGCTAGTATCACAGCGACGGTATAGACACAATGGATCCAGCAGATCCACCTCCGACTTCTTCCTAAGCGGGTCGGTCTCAATGAAACTCAGAAGTTCCGACTTGCGATTGACATCAAGTACTGCAGCACCAACTGCAGCCAACGATGGGACTTGGCGATTGCATCCCTCAGGAACCTCGCCTCCGCCCCGACTAAGACGTGTAACTCTCTCAGATGACATGCCTACCACGCCTCTGGTATCTACCAACGGGGAATGGCGATTCGCACCTGCGATCCCATCTGCTCTGCCCCTCGATACCGTCCTTGAGACTTGGCATGCATCGACCTCGAAACCTGCGTCCTGTGTGGGAGTGAGTGACAGACCACCACCCTCGGTGTCTTCACTACCCCGAAGTGGAACCGAAAAGAGTACGTCACTCTCGACGACTTTTTCGTTCCGAAACCTTGATTCGCAATCTTCCCTTGGATACACCTTTTCATCACGACTTGTGCCTATACCAGACCTGTGCCCAGTTTGCAGTGCCCTAGCACTCTCTTTGACAACAGGCCCCTCCTGGTCCTTCTGTATACCGATCACTAACTCCGAAACCTTGTGTTGTGGCGGATAGAACGACCCACCAACAACGACCTGGGGTACCTCGATGATCTCACAACTCCATGAACCTGAAGATGATTCATAACCCCTTACATTCGTTCCAAAATTAGAACCTGATTTTTTTGAAATGGCTTTCAACCCTCTACGTTTAACGTCTGCCGACGAGTGAACTTTTTTCCGCCTACCACCAGTGGCGCGATCCACACGCTCATCTACCACACTGAAACAAACGGATTCACAATCTGACCGGTCTGCCCAATGTAGTTTGCCTGATGACGGTGGCGTTTCGGCTGAAACGACTCTAGCTTCAACATCCTGGAACTCCTTCTCCTCCTCCTTGTTGGGAATACATGCCGCATAATTTCTATGACAGTCCAACACTGTCACAGAACCGCAAAACGGTGTTGAAGGAGTACCTACTCCGATGGAGCCCCCTGATGGCTCCTGTTGGAGTTATTTGAAACTTCTTTGCAAACTGCAATTTTGTCTGCGTCCTTAAGTGACGTCTTACGACGCGAGATGTTACTCGCCTGTACGGTATTGACTGTATGTGCCTTACTGGCCTGATCTGACGGTTTTGTTCCCGCACTCTGACGTTTGGGACCGTTCTTGTTGTCATTTTGCTGAGGGCAATCTTTGTTCCAGTGAGCTCCCCCGCAAGTGAAACATCCGCTCGAAGGAGCGTTGTTTCCTCCAGAACGCCTCGATTGATCATAATTCTGGAATTGAGTGCCATTGTTATTAAAGTTACTGGACCTAACATGGTTCGAACCCCTGTTGTCCTGTAGCTGTCCCTGAGGACGTTTGGGTGGCACATCGTCGGCCTGATGAGGACGGTTGGTGTTCGAAACAAGTTTCGGCCCTGAGTGTACACTTTGGCTGGTGCTACGAAGTAGCGTCTCGACAGCAACAGCTTTTTGTGTCAGCTCTTCAATAGTTGCAAATCTATGCAATTGCAAATGGACTTTGATATCCGGTCTGATCCGGTTCAATATTAATCGCACAACCCTTCCTTCGTCCATCTCTGGGTAGAGCCTCTGTGAAAGACTCCACTTGTTCAGGATGAAGGAAGTTATTGACTCTCCCTTCGGCTGGTCAATGCCAAAGAACTCCGCTTCTAAGCTCGAGACCAACAGATCGTTATCGAACCGTTCCTGGATCCGGTTTGTGACAAACTGCCAGTTTAGGCGTGAGTTGCGATATGGAGCATACCACTGCTGGGCTGCTCCCTTGAGCCACTGAGCTGCAACGCTCACCCAGACGGTTGGATCAAAGCCCCCTAGATAATCCTCAGAGGATTGGATAAATTGGATTGGATCTTCGTGAGGAAGCCCACTGAAACTGGGATGTGGTTTGTTGTTAATTAAACCCCCATCAACACCGTTTAGGGTTCCCCGACGTCTATCCTCCAGCAAGTCTGCGAGTCGCACGAGCACGTCGTCGACCCCCGTCACTGGTCTTCTGGGATTCTCCTGAATCCGGACTGTGGGCACTGGCCTCCTCGATGGGTAATATCCACTCCTGTGGACATCACCGGGGTTGGAAGCGACGTTTCGAGCAACTCGAGGGACATCCTCAGATTCCCTATAATGCCGATTCCCGGTTGGCAACCGGGTAAACGTGCCATATGGGCGCCAAAGGGTTTCCGGTTCACCCATAACCATTTCATTAACTGGGAGTCTCTCAGGAGAGAGATCCCGAACTCTAAGTCTGTTTGCAGGAGGAAGGCTACACTCGCAGATCCCTGAAGACGGTCTGTCTTCAGCAGCCCCACGTTGGGCGCCATGTCTCGTAATCCGGTGTGGATGGTTGGCTTCCGCAAAGTTTCGGATTTCTCCGAAACCCTCTTCAGCCGCCCATCGCTCTGCTCCAAGTGACCTGGAGGGCAAGGACGTCGTCACCCAGGGATTTCGGGTGGCAACTTCCGTGTCCCTGCCGACACCCGTTACGAAATCTGCCTTACTAGCTCTTATTGCATAATCAGGCTGTGCATATGTGTTCCCTTGGGAGGTATACTGAACCCGCCCCTGGAGAGATATGGGAATGCGAGCATCCCCAACTCCCTCCGAGAGCCTTCCACCACCCCCTAGTTCATCCACTAGGGCCTCAGCATCACCCGGTTCCCTTAGGGTATGCACATCTGTATCTTGTGGCCTCAGCTGTTGTGCGTGGGGCACACCCAATGACCTCGGAGCGCTCCGGCGCATTCCGAGGGGGCGTACCTCGCGAGCTTCGCCAGCATGGACTCCTCTGTAACCCTCCGACCTGCGAACAGATACATTTCTGATTAAATGAAAACGTTCAAAACGAGCTTCCAGAGGTGGAGTTGTGACAACTCCCGCGGTATCAATTTCTAAATCTAACTGAGCCGACGGGGAAGGCTGCCTCCCTCCGTCTAAGCTCGACTCTAAAGTACCTTGGTCCAGCACACTTCTCGGGGACAGGGTAGTTGACATCGTCAACTCACGGTATTCCCCGGTAGTACGTACCTGGGGGACGTCTCCGTCGAGGCGTCGCGACGCTTCGGGGAATAGACGCCTGGCGTCTAAGTCACCCGACGGCGGAGGTGTCCGAGAAAGCCCAGCGCCGGCGAACACGGCTTGGGTATTCTCCTCCGCGAGCATATGAGATCTCAATCTCATATTCGTCATTGCTCTAAAGGACAACAATTACGGCTGTAATGTATTGTCGGGCTACTTGCGTGTGCAAGTGTGTGGCAAAGGAGAAGTGCACTAAAATCGACCTCGCGTCGACCCAACTCAAGTGTGACGATGAGAAGGGTCACCCTATAGCTAACTAACCTAACACCTAACAAGACCTCGCCGGGAAATGGACGAGGGAGGAAGGATTCACGGTTTAGAAAAACTGTCTAAATAAAATTTCCTAACTTCAAAAGTTGTGTGAAGCACCAAAAAGGAAAATTAAACTTGAAAGATTTTTACTTCAAAAATTACAACTGGATGTGACAAAAACCAAGACAGAGATTTGGGCAAAAAGATCACGGAGCCTAACCAGACCGTCTCAGGTGGAAAAGCCGAGAGCAGCCGCAGGAAATAGGTATGGGAAGGACGCGAAAACCCCTAGGTACCACAGGAAATGTGGCTCGCCAACGACAAAGTCGCAGCTAATGATGTCTTGACAGGCCGAGGAATTTAAGCTCGAACGATACAATCTTCGTGGAACTCTACGATCGAGCCGATTGTATCAGGTGAGATCTCGTTTTGGTGCCTGACCCCTTTTCATACGATGGGGATTTTTCGTCAACGTCGCGTACAGGTATTAAGTGTCCGTTGCAAAAGATCACTTTACACTGATTAATGCTCGAGAGTTAAACTACCTATCAACGTACTTTCGTAGCGCGAATAAAACACCTGTAAACCGTACAAGTGAGTCTAACCCCTTTTAAGATAGAAACAAAACGTTATGAATCTACTGTGAACTGAATTATTATTACCGAGAACCTGACTTTAACTGCTAGCCAAAACGATGAATTGCAGAGACAAAAGGCAAAGCCAAACAAACGTAAGTTATTTAACGGAAACACGAAATTGATTATTACACTGCAATTCGACAAGAAAGAGTGGCTGTCTGCTGCTTCGCTGCTTGCATATTTATGCAATCCTGACTGCTGAATCCGCGACACCCAATGGCCTAGAGGGCCAAAATGGGCGTCGCTCTTGGCTGAACAAAACCCTAGCTCGCGAAAACGCGCGGGATTTGGGCAAATGACCGTTAAAGTCCCGTTACCTGCGTTTTCTAGGGAGTATTTGACAAAAGTCACTAAATACTCCCCAGATCTAGGGAGATATTGAAAGTCAGAATTTCAGATATCTCGATTCCTAGGGCGGTCCGATATTCGGAGAGCCCCGAGAAAAACCATAAACCAACGTGATTCTTGAACGCCGAAGAAATACACGTATTCCATCGCCGAGGAATCTATACCCGTTTTCCGATTTGGCCAACCTGATGAGAAATCGAATTGAAATAAAATAATTTGTGAAAACAAATGGAGCCACGGAATCTTTCCACCCAACAAGAGACTAGCGTGTCGAAACCTTGCTCTAAGTGTTCTGTATACCGGGTGCTCGACTGTTTGGGGCCACATATTAATAAAATTGAAAACTAGTCAGGAATTTCCGGTAAATCGGTAAAACTACGTACAGTGGAGTTCCACTGGGTGGAGATTGGGACTTTACATCATACAGGGTGAGACTAGACTAGTGACCTGAATATAATGCAAAAATCTAATATTATTCGACTGGCTTCTAGGTGGAAATTGAGAGTTATTAAGTGTAAAAATGGCTCACTAAAGGTGACCATACACAAAAAAATCATCGTAGGAGCGCGGCGAGCTTGCCCTGCGACACCCCCCTACTAAAGAGTTTAACTTGGTCGAAGTTATTTCCAAACGAAACAACCGACAAAAGCTAAATTTACGTTAACTCCCTAATAGTCACCTTCCGCACTCTGATGAACCAAGGCTGGAACCACCAAAGTTACTGGAGCGTCATCCTCCATGTCGGAATCGTTCTCAGTACAGTCTTTACTAACTCTAGGAACTTCGCTGTAGCTCTGGGCTAGTACGGGATCTTCGTCAGACCCGGTCACCGAAACATACTGACGGGCGGAGTCTGTCGGTGGCCGCTGGATCGAAGCTCTGTCGGAGTCCGGCGCCACAGCTCGGCATCTCCTTTGCCGTCCTGTACTCTTACTAGGAATCTCAGTCCTTACTGAGCCTTCCTGTCTCACATTCTCTCCCGGGTCGACCATCAATGATAATGGAGACCCCCCTACTGGAAGTGCTAACTCTCGGATAGCAGCTTCCACTTCCGAATCTGAATCGTACTCTGGACCTTGGTCTGGAACGACCGCTTGACGGGTAAGAGCGTCTACTTCAGCACGCCCCCCTACTGATGAGTTTGCGACGGGGAGTTCAGAATCTCTGATCTCCAAAAGGCCAGAGTTCACCACCGGCAACGGACTCCTACGGGATACTCCTCTCTTCTCCGCGCAGTCTGAGTCGCGCTTCCGTCCTTGTGGATTCCTCCTCAACCTTTTCACTGTCCGCCGGACCGCTTTGTCCTTTGGATCGAAACTGACCGTTACTTCCCGTGGATTCGTTGAGTTGGGTGCGTCAGCTCGTACCCGGATTAACGAAGGTGGCTTCGGACCGCCCCCAGTCGTCGGCCTAGGTGTGACTTCCCCTGTCACTTCTTGGTCAGCGTCGTTGGACTCTGGCTGATCCGGACCTGGGCCACCATCGTCGTGGTGGACGCCAGCCGGCAAAGTCCTGCTTACCCAAGAACGGATATCGTCTACGTGCACCAGCCTCTCGGTGCCGTTCCTATCTACGAGGTAACTGTCTCGCCCCATCACCCTCGTGATCGGATGCGGTCCTGACAGTGTACCTCCGAAGTTTCCTTTGACGAAATTTCTAACTAAAACGCGGTCGCCGACCCCGTAGGTCCGTGGCGACGGTAGATCTTTATCGGGGAATAAATTCCTCTGATAAACTGCCTGACGTCTGGCTGCTTTTGCAAGACGTTCTTGCCGATCTTCGGGGCTATTATGTACCGGATCTCGGTACATAGGTAGCCTCCAATCTCCTGGACGACCAGGTGTATATCCTAACAATAACTCCGCTGGAGTCTCCCCTGTTGCTCTATTCTTACGGTTCCGTAAGCAATAGAGACTTGCAGCCAGACCTTCTTCCCAAAACCTTTCCGAAGTGGTTTCCAGCATCCTTGCTCTTAGGCACTTCTTCAGTTCCTGGACCCTTCGCTCGACAGGGTTCGCCTGTTGATGAAAAACAGGTGAAAATTTGACCTCGATGTTCTTCAAATCGTAGTATTTCAGCAGATGATTGCTCTGAAACTGCGGGCCGTTGTCAGAAATGACGACTTCTGGACAACCCCAACGAGATAAGATTTCTTCGTCTAGAAAACGAGAGATCACATCCGACGTGCATGTCTTAGTGGCCTTGGCTTCAACCCACTTTGAAAACATATCGACGGCAATTACCACGAACCTGTTTCCCCTCCTTGAGGCTGCATAGGGCCCCAGGACGTCAACAGCCAGCATCTGCCACGGTCGCTTCGGCACACTAGGCCGTTGCGGTGCCGCTTCCTGATGCCGTACGGCTTTAACGCACTGGCAGACTAGGCAACCTCTCACGTAGGCCCGGACGTAGTCCTCCATGGCCGGCCACCAATAGTGTCGTTTCAAGGCACGTAAGGTTTCCTCTTGACCAGGATGACCAGCGGTCGGGTGTTCATGGTAATAAGCCGACACGTCCTCACGGAGCGCCTCGGGCACATACAATAGCCGTTTACCAGCAGAAGAAACATATACAACCCCTTGGACATCTGAAAACTTGTTGATAAAACGAAGATCGTCCCTGGACCTAGGACCTAACTCCTGTATCGTTCTGATACGCGCCCTCAACCTTTGCGTCTCCCTATCTATGGCCTGCCGCCGCACGACCACTTCAGCCGGCGTCTCTACGACGCTCACCACACCTTGGTGTTCAGACAATTGCACCTTCATAGGTGGCAACCCCATACGCTCTACATCAGCATTCAAGTCTTCACTGTGAGACCCCGAGGGATTACGGGACAAGAAATCAGCTAGCTGATTGTCTCGACCTGCGACGTGCTCCACAGTGAAGGAATACTCCTGTAGAAGTAAGGCCCAACGAGTTAACTTCGCTTCTGCGTCCTTGAACTTGGATAACCAAGTCAACGCTTTGCTGTCCGTTCGAAGAGTGAATGGACGGTCTTCGAGATAATGACGGTACCGCTTGATACCCCAAACAATGGCTAAACATTCAGTCTCGTTCACATGATAGTTTAGTTCCGCACCCTTGAGCTTGGCACTAGCTTGTGAAACGATCCTTCTGTCGCCGTGACAATCAACTTGATAAAGGACTGCAGCGATGCCTACCCCAGATGCATCGGTCTGCAGGAAAAACGGGAGAGTCATGTCCGGCCTGGCCAAGACCATAGGACGGCCCACGACTTCCTTGATCCTCTCAAACGCCTCCAATGCTTGAGAGTTCCACTTAAGGTCTCGACCTTTCTTCGACTTGAGCATGTCACTTATCGGAGCCTCCAACTCCGCTAAGTTCGGGATGAACTCCCGTAGCCAACCAACGGTGCCCAAGAATCCTCGGACCTGAGAGACATTCTTGGGTAGCGGGAATTGTTGAACCGCTAACACATGACCTGGCATTGGTTCGTTTGACGTTTCCGTCACCACATGCCCCAAGTACTCCAGCCTACGCTGAGCGAAGTTGCACTTCTTTAAACTGCACCACAGGCCATGTGCTCTGAACCTCTCCAGCACAAGGCGGAGATGGTAGAGGTTCTCCTTTTCATCTTCGCTGTAAACGATTATGTCGTCTAGATATACTTTGACGAATTTATCGACATAACCAACCAACACTTCCGTCATAAGGATTTGGAAACTTCCAGGTGCATTCGTTAGACCAAACGGCATTGAGTTAAACTCATAACAAGCTCCATCAGGCGTAGCAAAAGCTGTATACTTTTTACTAGCCTCATCCATGGGTATCTGCCAAAACCCAGACTTCAGATCCAAAGAAGTGAACACTCTCGCTGTTCCGAGCTCTTTGATAGTCTCGTGAATACCTGGCAATACCGACGACTCGGGTATTGTCAGACTATTCAACTTCCTGTAGTCGACACAAAACCGAGCCGTACCGTCCTTCTTCGTGACGATAACGACCGGACTAATAAAGGCAGAATGGGACCTACTTATGACACCTGCAGCGAGCATCTTATCCACCTCCTCTTGGATAAGAGCCCTCTTCTGATCGGAAACTTTGTACGGACGGAGCTTGAAGGGTAGCTCCTCCTTCAATCGGATTTTGTGGCAAGCAGCCCTCGTCACTGGTTGCCTTGGAGATTCGTAAAAGACGTCTCCAAACTCTCGGATAAGACTCCGAAATTCCTTTCTCGAGAACGCCGGTAGCTGCTCGTCCGCTACCTGTGGTTCAGGGAACTTTTCTGGTGGAAGATAGACCTCCTCCGCCCAGAAAATAGTTTGCCTAGGTCCCTTTCCAACGTACATGGTGCGACGTGCAAAGTCGACCATAGCCTCGTTTGATGCCAGCCAGGGACACCCGAGCAGAAGATCCTCGACAAGATCATCCACCACTTGCACGACAACTTCGTGAACAACACCATCTATTAACAGTTCGACTATTGTCTCCCTTAGACTGGTGATGCCACGACCGGCGCATGCAAGCTGCAACGGTGTCACTTGCTTCCTATCCACCCTCCAGGTGTCAGGCAGCAAACTACGTTTCAGGAGATTTAGCGAACTTCCGCTGTCCACCAAAACCCTAACTCGACGACCCATCAGTTCAGCCTCGATTCGCGGCAACTGATGCAATCGTCCCTCAACATTGTTGTTCGCTAAGCTAGTATCACAGCGACGGTATAGACACAATGGATCCAGCAGATCCACCTCCGACTTCTTCCTAAGCGGGTCGGTCTCAATGAAACTCAGAAGTTCCGACTTGCGATTGACATCAAGTGCTGCAGCACCAACTGCAGCCAACGATGGAACATGGCGATTGCATCCCTCAGGAACCTCGCCTCCGCCCCGACTAAGACGTGTAACTCTCTCAGATGACATGCCTACCACGCCTCTGGTATCTACCAACGGGGAATGGCGATTCGCACCTGCGATCCCATCTGCTCTGCCCCTCGATACCGTCCTTGAGACTTGGCATGCATCGACCTCGAAACCTGCGTCCTGTGTGGGAGTGAGTGACAGACCACCACCCTCGGTGTCTTCACTACCCCGAAGTGGAACCGAAAAGAGTACGTCACTCTCGACGACTTTTTCGTTCCGAAACCTTGATTCGCAATCTTCCCTTGGATACACCTTTTCATCTCGACTTGTGCCTATACCGGACCTGTGCCCAGTTTGCAGTGCCCTAGCACTCTCTTTGACAACAGGCCCCTCCTGGTCCTTCTGTATACCGATTACTAACTCCGAAACCTTGTGTTGTGACGGATGGAACGACCCACCAACAACGACCTGGGGTACCTCGATGATTTCACAACTCCATGAACCTGAAGATGATTCATAACCCCTTTCATTCGTTCCAAAACTAGAACCTGATTTTTTTGAAATGACTTTCAACCCTCTACGTTTAACGTCTGCCGACGAGTGAACTTTTTTCCGCCTACCACCAGTGGCGCGATCCACACGCTCATCTACCACACTGAAACAAACGGATTCACAATCTGACCGGTCTGCCCAATATAGTTTGCCTGATGACGGTGGCGTTTCGGCTGAAACGACTCCAGCTTCAACATCCTGGAACTCCTTCTCCTCCTCCTTGTTGGGAATACATGCCGCATAATTTCTATGACAGTCCAACACTGTCACAGAACCGCAAAACGGTGTTGAAGGAGTACCTACTCCGATGGAGCCCCCTGATGGCTCCTGTTGGAGTTTTTTGAAACTTCTTTGCAAACTGCAATTTTGTCTGCGTCCTTAAGTGACGTCTTACGACGCGAGGTTTTACTCGCCTGCACGGTATTAACCGTATGTGCCTTATTGGCCTGATCTAACGGTTTTGTTCCCGCACTCTGACGTTTGGGACCGTTCTTGCTATCATTTTGCTGAGGGCAATCTTTGTTCCAGTGAGCTCCCCCGCAAGTGAAACATCCGCTCGAAGGAGCGTTGTTTCCTCCAGAACGCCTCGATTGATCATAATTCTGGAATTTAGTGCCATTGTTGTTAAAGTTATTGGACCTAACATGGTTCGAGCCCCTATTGTCCTGTAGCTGTCCCTGAGGACGTTTAGGTGGCACATCGTCGGCCTGATGAGGACGGTTGGTGTTCGAACCAAGTTTCGGCCCCGACTGTACACTTTGGCTGGTGCTACGAAGTAGCGTCTCGACAGCAACAGCTTTTTGTGTCAGCTCTTCAATAGTTGCAAATCTATGCAATTGCAAATGGACTTTGATATCCGGTCTGATCCGGTTCAATATTAATCGCACAACCCTTCCTTCGTCCATCTCTGGATAGAGCCTCTGTGAAAGACTCCACTTGTTCAGGATGAAGGAAGTTATTGACTCTCCCTTCGGCTGGTCAGTGCCAAAGAACTCCGCTTCTAAGCTCGAGACCAACAGATCGTTATCGAACCGTTCCTGGAGCCGGTTTGTGAAAAACTGCCAGTTTAGGCGTGAGTTGCGATATGGAGCATACCACTGCTGGGCTGCTCCCTTGAGCCACTGAGCTGCAACGCTCACCCAGACGGTTGGATCAAAGCCCCCTAGATAATCCTCAGAGGATTGGATAAATTGTATTGGATCTTCGTGAGGAAGCCCACTGAAACTGGGATGTGGTTTGTTGTTAATTAAACCCCCATCAACACCGTTTAGGGTTCCCCGACGTCTATCCTCCAGCAAATCTGCGAGTCGCACGAGCACGTCGTCGACCCCCGTCACTGGTCTTCTGGGATTCTCCGGAATCCGGACTGTGGGAACTGGCCTCCTCGATGGGTAATATCCACTCCTGTGGACATCACCGGGGATGGAAGCGACGTTTCGAGCAACTCGAGGGACATCCTCAGATTCCCTATAATGCCGATTCCCGGTTGGCAACCGGGTAAACGTGCCATATGGGCGCCAAAGGGTTTCCGGTTCACCCATAACCATTTCATTAACTGGGAGTCTCTCAGGAGAGAGATCCCGAACTCTAAATCTGTTCGTCGGAGGAAGGTTACATTCGCAGATTCCTGAAGACGGTCTGTCTTCAGCAGCCCCACGTTGGGCGCCATGTCTCGTTCCACGGTGTGGGTGGACGGCCTTAGCAAAGTTTCGGATTTCTCCGAAACCATCCTCAGCCACCCACCGCTCTGCTCCATGTCGCCTGGAGGGCAAGGACGTCGTCACCCAGGGATTTCGGGTGGCAACTCCCGTGTCCCTGCCGACACCCGTTACGAAATCTGCCTTACTAGCTCTTATTGCATAATCAGGCTGTGCATATGTGTTCCCTTGGGAGGTATACTGAACCCGCCCCTGGAGAGATATGGGAATGCGAGCATCCCCAACTCCCTCCGAGAGCCTTCCACCACCCCCTAGTTCATCCACTAGGGCCTCAGCATCACCCGGTTCCCTTAGGGTATGCACATCTGTATCTTGTGGCCTCAGCTGTTGTGCGTGGAGCACACCCAATGACCTCGGAGCGCTCCGGCGCATTCCGAGGGGGCGTACCTCGCGAGCTTCGCCAGCATGGACTCCTCTGTAACCCTCCGACCTGCGAACAGATACATTTCTGATTAAATGAAAACGTTCAAAACGAGCTTCCAGAGGTGGAGTTGTGACAACTCCCGCGGTATCAATTTCTAAATCTAACTGAGCCGACGGGGAAGGCTGCCTCCCTCCGTCTAAGCTCGACTCTAAAGTACCTTGGTCCAGCACACTTCTCGGGGACAGGGTAGTTGACATCGTCAACTCACGGTATTCCCCGGTAGTACGTACCTGGGGGACGTCTCCGTCGAGGCGTCGCGACGCTTCGGGGAATAGACGCCTGGCGTCTAAGTCACCCGACGGCGGAGGTGTCCGAGAAAGCCCAGCGCCGGCAAACACGGCTTGGGTATTCTCCTCCGCGAGCATATGAGATCTCAATCTCATATTCGTCATTGCTCTAAAGGACAACAATTACGGCTGTAATGTATTGTCGGGCTACTTGCGTGTGCAAGTGTGTGGCAAAGGAGAAGTGCACTAAAATCGACCTTGCGTCGACCCAACTCAAGTGTGACGATGAGAAGGGTCACCCTATAGCTAACTAACCTAACACCTAACAAGACCTCGCCGGGAAATGGACGAGGGAGGAAGGATTCACGGTTTAGAAAAACTGTCTAAATAAAATTTCCTAACTTCAAAAGTTGTGTGAAGCACCAAAAAGGAAAATTAAACTTGAAAAATTTTTACTTCAAAAATTACAACTGGATGTGACAAAAACCAAGACAGAGATTTGGGCAAAAGGATCACGGAGCCTAACCAGACCGTCTCAGGTGGAAAAGCCGAGAGCAGCCGCAGGAAATAGGTATGGGAAGGACGCGAAAACCCCTAGGTACCACAGGAAATGTGGCTCGCCAACGACAAAGTCGCAGCTAATGATGTCTTGACAGGCCGAGGAATTTAAGCTCGAACTATACAATCTTCGTGGAACTCTACGATCGAGCCGATTGTATCAGGTGAGATCTCGTTTTGGTGCCTGACCCCTTTTCATACGATGGGGATTTTTCGTCAACGTCGCGTACAGGTATTAAGTCGGGAAATAACTTTGATGAAGTTAAATCCCTAAGTGTCCGTTGCAAAAGATCACTTTACACTGATTATTGCTCGAGAGTTAAACTACCTATCAACGTACTTTCGTAGCGCGAATAAAACACCTGTAAACCGTACAAGTGGGTCTAACCCCTTTTAAGATAGAAACAAAACGTTATGAATCTACTGTGAACTGAATTATTATTACCGAGAACCTGACTCTAACTGCTAGCCAAAACGATGAATTGCAGAGACAAAAGGCAAAGCCAAACAAACGTAAGTTATTTAACGGAAACACGAAATTGATTATTACACTGCAATTCGACAAGAAAGAGTGGCTGTCTGCTGCTTCGCTGCTTGCATATTTATGCAATCCTGACTGCTGAATCCGCGACACCCATTGGCCTAGAGGGCCAAAATGGGCGTCGCCCTTGGCTGAACAAAACCCTAGCTCGCGAAAACGCGCGGGATTTGGGCAAATGACCGTTAAAGTCCCGTTACCTGCGTTTTCTAGGGAGTATTTGACAAAAGTCACTAAATACTCCCCAGATCTAGGGAGATATTGAAAGTCAGAATTTCAGATATCTCGATTCCTAGGGCGGTCCGATATTCGGAGAGCCCCGAGAAAAACCATAAACCAACGTGATTCTTGAACGCCGAAGAAATACACGTATTCCTTCGCCGAGGAATCTATACCCGTTTTCCGATTTGGCCAACCTGATGAGAAATCGAATTGAAATAAAATAATTTGTGAAAACAAATGGAGCCACGGAATCTTTCCACCCAACAAGAGACTAGCGTGTCGAAACCTTGCTCTAAGTGTTCTGTATACCGGGTGCTCGACTGTTTGGGGCCACAAATTAATAAAATTGAAAACTAGTCAGGAATTTCCGGTAAATCGGTAAAACTACGTACAGTGGAGTTCCACTGGGTGGAGATTGGGACTTTACATCATACAGGGTGAGACTAGACTAGTGACCTGAATATAATGCAAAAATCTAATATTATTCGACTGGCTTCTAGGTGAAAATTGAGAATTATTAAGTGTAAAAATGGCTCACTAAAGGTGACCATACACAAAAAAATCATCGTAGGAGCGCGGCGAGCTTGCCCTGCGACACGATCAACGTTTGATTTTTTCGATTCTTGACAGACAAACAGGCAGGCAGAGAGTGACAGATATTCAGTTTGATTGAACCAGAACGAACTAATGAACTAACCTTATAAAAAACGTTTTTTTGCGCTCGCATTTTTACGTGTTTTAGCGTTTAAAATTTTAGTTGTTTTTTAGAACGCGAAAAACGCTTATTGTAGTCACATTTTTGCGTGTTTTAACGTTATGAATTTTAGCTGTTTTTTCGAACGCGAAAAACACGTCTATTTTGATTGGATTTTTGAGGGGAGGCAGACCAACTTAGGTTATAAAGTAAAAATAAAAGAAAACAGTTTGAATACAAATTTATTGAGTATTTTTATTTTGGTAACATATCACATAACCATTTGTATAGAATATCTACGTTTCGGAGACTGCAATTATAGTGGGGTTGCTTATCAATGTGATGCATACAGGGTGATATACCATCATTGTCGCCGAATGTGGGGACCATCCATGACGTATTATCATAGTCCTCCAAATTCACAACACGTGTAGGTAGGTTCAATTGATGAAATTTCTCTGTAAGATAGTCACGTTTTTGGAGTCCTCGTACATAAATGATATCAACATTCTGTAAATTTTTCTTGAGGATGGAATCTAATTGATGATATTCCACAAAGCCAGAGGAATGCCTCAATCCATGAACGTTTCGCTCCAAGAAACAGGCAGTACGTTTATCTGCTCTACTCAAAGAGGAAAATGGTATAGTTGGCAGCAGAAGAAAATTACTACTTTGAATTCCAATCCTAATGGCAATCTCCTTAGGATGGAATTGTTGCTCGATGGTAAAGCCTTGAATATCTACAACAGCTATTTTCATGTTCACTCTGTGATTGATACTGAAGTGACGAGCATATGTTCAGTTTAATTTGTCAATGATTTCGCTGAGTGGGAGGTGCTCAATAACAGTGTCGTGCACAATGATGCAATAGGCTCTAGTATTTTGGGGAAATCCTTCAGATGCCTCGATTTCGAGTTTCACATCAATAGTGGAACTTTTTATGCTCTCATCCCTTCTGGAACAATCGATGGCAAAGAGAGTCTTGCCAACAAATTCGGTGGAGCTCAGCAGAGGATTATGTTGATTAGTAATTTTGTAGCTGAGACCGAATTGTGCATAGTTGAAATAGGCTTGCGAAAAATTACCCTTTGCAAAATTCAGATGCATATTTTCTTTCGGGTAATTTTCACCGTTCAGAGTGAGCGTTATATTGGTGATATTGGAATGAGCGAATATTGTTGGATCATTGTTGAATTTGGTGTAATCACGGTCTTTTTGGAAACATACAATCACAAAGCGAGGACTTTCGAGAAACGAGGAAGTCTTGACGGCCCATATTTCACTTTTTGCACCTTGTGTGAGAGCAGGCAACATATGAAGTTCCCATTTTCTGAACGGCATGAGAATAGGAGTATCAGCTTGGATGGCCTTCAAGAGTTGCAATTTAATTTGATCATGTGGAAAGATTCTCTTAACTTGGAGTTCAATATTTTCAATTTCCAACTTGACTGCTGTCGTACCAGCCGGCGATCCAGCGGTCTCTTCTATTTTGAGGCAGTTGCTATCATCTGCAGCTTGTACTATTCGGATGGTATGTTTGCCATAGGAAACACATTGATAATCGTTGAAAATATTCAATAAATGCTTGATGGGTATGAGCATGTTGAATGTTATATCAGTGGTGCTGATAACCTCAGCGTTGCTGGGAAAAGTCCAACTTGAATTGGCCAAGTGCTTGATATCTTCGTTAGTGTAGGTGAGAAAGCCTCTGACAGTACTAACAATTCCAACTTCACGGACCGTCTCCAACTCCTTACCGCTTTGTTCATAACTAACAGATTGAAATATGAAAGCACCAGCATTGTTTACGAATGTTACACGACCATCTCCTTTGGTTTTCACAACTTTTCCACTGATGAATAACAGGCTATCATACAAAGCATCGTAAGCGTCAGATTGATTGATGTTGATTTCAATGACATCATTGTTGCGAAAGGACTTGACATATGGGTAGTAAGTCTGCCATTCCACCTTTTGTATGGATTCATCGTTTTGTGGTTTTCGGAAAATGTTGAACACTTGATTGGACAGTTTATTCTCCGGTGATAGTAGTTGACGCACGTTGAAGGTCTTGGTGAAGACTGAAGGGGGGTATGGTGGTGAGTTATTCTTATGAATAGTTAGCACCATACTTTCGCTTCAATTCCAAACGAACGATTATTTCTTCGTTTCGAAAATCAACGACTTGAGAATGCTGGTCCAGCACTCGCAGCGTAATATTGTTTATTTCGTCTCTATGAGCAATGGGTAGATGAATGAGGTAGTTGGGTGTTTCGTCGATTGCGTAACCAGGATCAACGCCAACAGCAAATTCGTATATCGTATGAGACGGTGCGTCGTTGTAGAATGCTCCGAACGTAATGTTGCTATCTATGTGTATGGTACGTACTTTAATGATATCTACAGGTAGATCTGATGCGTAATGCAAGTTGGGTTTGAGACGAATAGACGAAAACCCTAAAATGCGGGCCAAACTGTTTTCAGGTCGGAAATCAATTGAGTGTTTAAGGCAGAATATTTCGCTTTTCAGCGTGTTATTATTCGGTTTGAGGTAGAAAAATTCCTGGGGGTTTTCCTTGTACGTTTTGGGTGTGATGTGTTTGCTGATCAAAGCCTCAATATCACCAATTTCGTAAGAGCCAGTAGGGATATCGATACTCAGTTTAGTTTTGCCACCGTTTTCAAAGTAGTAAAATTTTGAACCTTCTTCAATGTTGGGTATACTGTTGTACGAATGGAAGCTGAGCAAAGCCAAACTGTATTCTGAATCAGAATCCAATTCTCGTTAACGTCAATATCATAGACATGACTGATATAGTGTCGGAAGCGACCCGCCTTAAATAATGAACAACAACTTGGATGAAAAATCATTTATTATTACAATAATAACATTGAAATTGTGCACTAACTGGTCCATGATACTCTGCTTCGTTTAGTGATGCCGTTGACAGTCCAAACTCATTTTAATAATGAATAAAACATGGTAGACGAATCTGCAAAGCGAATCGATTTTTGTAGTCCTTTGGTAACCTATGCCATACATCCAGCAACTCCCAAGGTCCTGCGTTCCCAATCGAATATTCGATTGACAAAGCTCGCAGTTGAGTATCTGTAAAATCTCGCAATGATTTATATTTATGCATTTCAGCCAACGATTGATACATCTCAGCGGTGGACATTATGAAGTAGAAACTTCAGGCAGAGATGTCCGCAATTACTCTGATTGTAATTTTGATATTGACTATTATTATATGTAATTCTTACGCCCCTCCCAAAATATCTTGCCAATTCCAATGGAGGTTTGAGATTGCCAAAACTATCGAAATATTGTGCGACATTGTCGTTTTTATTGTAAGCTTCCCAATGAGTGCCCGCATTCAAGTGGGAATCCAAGTTCAATATAGCGCATTCTCGTAGCCAAGGACCACAAGTTGGCAACGTATCACGCATAAAGACTCCACGAAAATGTGGTATTTTCATCTGACGAGCACACTTCTGAATTTCCGAATCGTATAATGCTCTATGGGGTAGCTTATCTAGCAGTTTTTTTGCTATTTCAGGTAAAGACCGCATCATTTGCGTTGATGTTGTTTTTTCAGGAACAGTCCAAATCCTCGAGGGGTTTTCCGCAGGTACAAACCCGAACCCAATTGCTCCATGGATTTATTGTGACGTTGATCTTCTTCAAGTTTCTTTTTAGCCTTTTTTGCGTCTATTACGGTTTTTGCTATGGATCTCGCTCCACCTGCCAACGCACCCAAAGCCGAAAGTGCAGCAAATATAGGAATAAGTGGTAAAATTCCTCCAGACTTTGCATCGAATGGAATTATTCTAGGCGCTCGTATTTTCTTACGTCCTCCAGCTTGACTCAATGCCATTTTAGCAGCTCGCAAAGCCGAAGCACTAGATTTCTTAATATTAGCAGGATTGTGTTTCCAATTTTTAATAATTTTTTGAAGCAAGTTACAGCGAAAGGACACGCCCATACCTAGCTTACGTTTGGCTTTCATGGTGGAAGTAACAAGCCAAGCTGCAGCCCGTTCCCCAAATTTAGCGTCTTTAGATTTAACTCGTTCCCAAGCTCTATTTTCCAATACTTGATCTGCTTTATGATGGTCTTCTAGAGAGTCGGATTGAGAGTATGCAATATCGTGCTCTCTGCAGCTTTCGTCCAAAGGATTCACGCCAGTTTCTCCGCGTTGTAATCTCTGCCTCAATTTGGTGCCAGGTCCGCAAAACGAATAACCTGGTAGATGCAATTCGAACGAGAGCTTATTGATGATTGAATTGACAACACCTGCACCAGAGTAAGTCAACATTGATAATGATGAAAGATACCTTCAATACGTTTATTTATAACCGTGGCGCACTCATGTTTTTTCATCACATCATGGAGGTCGTTCAACAAGACAAGACACTGCCTATTGAAAATTCAGATTTTTTGAATGGAGACCTCGATAGCAGTATGGCTGGGAAGCATGGTAAATTATTACCGAATTCGTTTCGTGCAATTATTTGCGGACCAAGTGATTGTGGAAAGACAAATGCCATCTTAACACTGTTATTCCACCCGAATGGAGCAAAATTCGAAAACATCTACGTATATTCAAAATCTTTGTACCAGCCCAAATATCAGGTGGTTCAAGAAATTTTGGGGAAATTCAAGGGATTGGGATATTATCCGTTCAGGGAAAATGAGGAAATCATAAGCCCTCACGAGGCCAAATCAAATTCCATATTCATTTTCGATGATGTTGCATGCGATGGTCAACAGAAAATTCGAGAATACTACTCCTTTTGTAGACACCGAAATATTGATGCTGCATATCTTTGTCAGACATATTCAAATATTCCAAAACAATTGATACGAGACAATTGTAATATGATTGTGCTTTTCAAGCAGGATGAAATGAATTTGAAACATGTATTCGATGAACACGTTTCCCCAGACATGACGTTCGAAGAATTCAAGGAAATGTGTGCAGAATGTTGGCGACAGCATCGATATGGAACCGTTGTGATTATGAAAGATTTTGATATAAATGCTGGACGTTATCGTCAAGGATTCGATAAATATATAAGTATACAGAGAGATTGATATATCCCACAGTTATCATCATGAAACCGTTGAGCAAAGAAGTTGATGTTATTCGAAAGACTAAAATCAATGAAATTGCAAAAGCTATTCGAAAAAAATATTTGGCTTTGAAATTGGGTAGATCCGAAGAAGATGAGTCATTGCAAAAATTCTTTAAACCTGTATCTGTCCCATTGAGGAAAATAGCAGCAATGCCGCCGCCGACGTCGCAATCTCCTACTACCCCAATGAAAAGTGAGGTAAAATCTGAACTCAAACAAGAGAAAGTGGAAGAGCGTAAAACGTCTCCATTCGAATCCATCGAAACGATGACTCCATTCCAATCCCTCGAACATGTTGCAAGTACAGATGATAATGATGGTGATGATGAGGATATCTTTAGCGTAGGCACACAAGAGGAACAAGATAAGAGCTTTGTGTCAGACATGAATGAACAAGTTTTACAGGAATATATCGATCAATATCCTATAATGGCTCAACCGTACATTATAAAACATTGGAGTAATGACAAAGAAATAGATGAAGTATACGGTCCTGTATATAATGGTGTATCTTCAAAATGGTTCCTAGGTAACAAAGAAATAGATTTCGACAAACGCAGCGGATACATACAGTGGATATCAGTGGAGAGCAACACCCGGTATATATGAACTCATATTTTTAAACACACCTGAAAACTATAATAATGAAGATATGCAGGCATACAAATCAATTGTAGATTTGTCGAACATTCACAAAAACTCCCTAGGCTATCCGAAAGGTAGTAAAAGATACAAATATACCGAAATAATTAAACCGATGTTTCCTATACGAAATCAACGTAAAATATCGACACGTACCGGTTTACCTAAAACATCCAACCCTGCAGCAAAAGGTAGCGGTTTACCTAAAAATATACCTATTGCAATGACATTCAATACCAAACCTATGGAGTTTGTTTATTGGGATGACCCAAACGAACTATGCGAACGCCTCAAATTATTGATAGCCTCTCGGGATGCCGGAAATACTTCGCATGACAATGAGATTATTGCCATTTTGAGTGAACTCAAAGAGGCAAATATAATTCTATAAGATGACATACATCTATGCATACATTCATTTTCAAAATGGTTATCGATAAGTTCGGACGTAGCGACAGCAGCACCGCTGGTGGCATTGGTGATAGAAAGCGAAAATTACCTACGCCCTCTAGAGGCGGCGGCTTGCTGCACACTCCAGATGGTAACATCGATTTTGATAATTTGAAATTGAGTAATGTAAAGAGACCCACCAAAAATACTGATGCTGCCAATAAACAATAAGTGGATGAAATCGATGAAAAAATTACTGCAACTATACGACACCAAGCTGAACTACACCATTCGGAAATAGCTCAAGTGAATGATGAAATGATAAAGTTGTATCGTGAAATTAAAAATGAATCGAATTAAACAAACAATCAATTGGAAAGGAAAATTCAAACCCTCAATCAGAATTTCATTCAAATAATGCAACTGAGTGAGGTACGCTATAATGAAACAAAGTCATTTTTCGAAAAATTCAACCAACAATACAAAACTGATATTGAAAATATTCGTGGAGATTTGTTGAAAAAAATTTCTGAAATAACCGATTCAATTCATGCACACAATTTAAAATGGGATATCAAGCACAAGGAAACGCTGATAACCACAAATGAACTAAACCAGTTTCGAATTGATATTTCACAATATATCTCCAAAATAAATTCAGATATAGCGAGTGTAAAATCTGCTGTCGAGGAGATTACTAAAAGACAAAATGTAGTGTATACATCACCTTAATAAAATAGTAGGTTTCACAGTTTCGTCATCACATATGTGCGTGATGGCTGACAAGATTCAACTTGTCCGTGAACTGCACAAACCAATTAGAAAAAATTATCCTCGTCGTCGCACCATTATTAAAGGCTTAGATGATTTATGGCAAATGGACTTGGCTGAAATGAGACCTTACGCCCATCAAAATCGTAATTTCAAACTCATTCTAGTTGTTATAGATTGTTTCTCGAAATTCGTGTGGACTCGACCGTTGAAAACGAAAACGGGGGAGGAAATTACCAAAACGTTTGCAGATATTTTGGCACACACGAAACGATGTCCAAAAAATCTACAAACCGATCAGGGAACAGAATTTTACAACAGAAAATTCCAGAGTTTGATGAAAAAACATGAGATAAATCACTACAATACGTACAGCATCCTCAAAGCCTCTATGGCCGAACGGATTATAAGAACTTTGAAGGAAAGATTGTACAAGTATTTCAGTTTGAATGGCACCTACAAATGGTTGAATATATTACCTGAAATCACAAAATCTTACAATGATACGCGCCATTCAAAGACGGGTATGAAACCTTCGGAAATTGATAAAACCAACGAAAAAGAAATTCTCAAATCAACATACAGCCACTTGAAAATAGCTGGACCGAGAAAATTCAAAGTCGGCGATGTTGTGCGAATTAGTAAGGCAAAGCACGTTTTCGAAAAAGGTTACACACCCAATTGGACTACGGAATTATTCAAAATCATCAAAGTCAATATCACCAACCCTGCCACCTTCATGCTGGAAGATATGCAGGGTGCTCCTATCAAGGGTGCTTTTTATGCAGAGGAATTACAAAAAACTGCAAATCCAGATATATATCTCGTGGAAAAAGTTCTGAGGAAGAAAGGCAAAGAAATGTACGTTAAATGGCTCGGTTTGCATAACAAACATAACAGTTGGATCGAAAACGTTGATTTTGTATAGAATCTCATGGGAAACAAACACAAATCATATAATTCCGAGGGGTCTCTCAAATATTTTTTTTACAGTTAACAAACATGCAACAACAATTTTAAAATTGACCACGTGATCTGAAGCTATAAAAGCGTATGCAAGCACAGGCGAATATTCAGTTTGAAAACGAAAATGTCTCAAGATAGTGGTTACGTCAGTGAAGTTGAAGTAATGTGCGATAGTAATGGAGAAGATTATAAAGAAACTCTAAATGCCATCGACAGAGCATTGGGGCAATACGAAATGGCAGCTCGGAACGAACATCAGTTGATGTTGATGGTCTTCCCTATGCCATCCTACGAAATTCGATGTGGTATAAGTCCCTCCAGGGATTTTAGCTCATGCATCGTTTTGAAGCAGCAGTTCTCCATTCGATCTATCAATTTTGCTTCTTTTGAATGGGCAACCCCCATTGACATCCTGCAAGAAATAAAGGAAAATTTCTTTGAATCACAAATCGATGAGTATGTAGATGAGTATGATCCAATCACAACACGTTGCGGGGATTACATTTACATCACACAGTACATCGAAAGTAATACCAAACAAATTTCCATTTCCAAGGATATCACGAACATGGAGTTGTCTGAACAAGATGTGAACGACATTCTCAATACACACTTGGGGGTGCTGTCTGACCGTATCGCTATGCTGGATGCTATGAACTTTTGTGACTATTATAGAGGTGTTTTTCATATTATTCAATCTTGGTTACGTGAAAATAAAACCAATTTGAGTTTGGAAGAAATTATAGAAGGTTTTTGTCAAGCTTCATCTTTAGATAGTATGTTGGCTAATGCTTTACGTGAATATTTATTTTATTATAAACAAAAAATTGTGTATGATTTATGTAATAAAAAGTAAATGGTAATTTGTTTTATTTATTTGAAGATTTGCTTAGATTTCCAATCATTTCTGTTTTTCTTGAGACCACAATACCAACTACACCGGAAATTCGTTCTCGTTATCAGTTTCAACAATTTCCTTCAAAAAAGATTTCGTGGTTTTGATAGGTGCACCATTTGTGTATGTCAGTCAGTCAGTCAGTCTATTTTAGCTGCTGTTTGAAACATTACACGGAAAAAATGAATATCAACCGTATCAATACGTGCAAGAACAAAAATGAGTTGGTGAGTTGCAAGACTTGCCGGAAAGTGTATCATTGTATGATATGTGCTATTATGATCGGAGATGACATCCCATGTCACAATAACATGGGTGTAGCCGTCACCTCCGGGCACATATGGATACCAGCAGGCCTTGCAATGAAGATGGCATTGACGGACATCGAGGGGCCGCCGCCAAGACGACGCCGTCGATTTTCATCAACATCGACATCGGAGGAGAGCAACGACAACAGGGCCTTGCAGAATTCACTAAGGGAGTTGTACTGACATATGTGATAAAATTTATTATATACAATACATATTTTAATAAAAAAAAAAATTGAAAAATATACAATGCATATTTTATTCAAGATCATTTTATTCAGATATGGATGTAGCAACAACATCTGAAATAAATGACATTTTCCAGCATATTCTGGAAATACCTACTTCAAGTAAGGTAAGCTCGGGTAAGTGTGAATTTGGGGCAAGTGTGAGTTTGCTCGCTATCTTCGCTAAACCGGGCGACAGCCCAAAGCCTACACTCACAGTGAAATCCAAATATTTTCCTCAATTTTCTAACCTACAATTCATCAACCCGAACGAGTATAACGAGTTTATTTCAAGGTTTGGGTGTATTGGTAAAATCTAAGGTAAGCATGTTTAGATAGTATGTTGGCTAATGCTTTACGTGAATATTTATTTTATTATAAACAAAAATTTGTAAATGATTTTGTTATAAATGAGAATAATGAATTCTGTGTGTTTAATTTCAAGTTTAAATTTTTATTACTTTGCAGACACTCAAACATAAAAACATTTTCAACTTACCTTTTTTTTTTGCTCAACACTATACAAAGCCTGGGTTCACTGCCCTCCATAGAAAATACTTCATATTCTAATCTTTCAAAAAAACAAATTTTGAGACACTTTTTCAATTCTCTATATAAAATGAATCTTTTTGTTATTTTGAAAAATATACAATGCATATTTTATTCAGATATGTATGTATGTAGCAGCTTTTTCCAACATATTCTGGAAATACCTACTTCAAATATATGAATTTCAAGCATATGCTGGGAAAAGATACTTATTTCAGATGTTGCAGGTACATGGATATCTAAAATAATTCATTGTTATATTTTAAACGCTGCGCTTTCACGAAAACGAAGCGTAAGTAAGTATTTCCAGCATGTGTTGGAAAAAGTCATTTATTTTAGATGTTGCAGGTATTCCAATCAGAATTTCCAACTTCCACTCTGAAATTCTCCATACTTGAAGTAGCAAATGCTGGAAATACCTACTTCAAATATAAATAATTTCAGAGTGGAATTTGGAGATTTTGATTAAAAACCTTCCTTTCTAGAATGATTTCTTTTTATGAATGATGTTTAAATAAAAGCATTTTTTTTTATTTTTTTATTACATAGAATATATAATTACATGATCATTTTGTTCGTTGAAAGCAGTAGTTATCGTTCATAAATGGAAACAAATTTCAAATTATATTTTTTATTACAGGTATTCCAATCAGAATTTCCAACTTCCACTCTGAAATTCTCCATACTTGAAGTAGGTATTTACAGCAAATGCTGGAAATACCTACTTCAAATATAAATAATTTCAGAGTGGAATTTGGAGATTTTGATTGAAAACCTTCCTTTCTAGAATGATTTCTTTTTATGAATGATGTTTAAATAAAAGCATTTTTTTTCTTTTTTCATTACACAGAAAATATAATTACATGATCATTTTGTTCGTTGAAAGCAGTAGTTATCGTTCATAAATGAAAGCAAATTTCAAAATATATTTTTTATAACATAAAAAATGGCAGTGCGTCAACAGGAAAATGTTTACGGATTTATATATAATTGAATTAAACTTTTAAAATATATTTTTTATTACATATAAATACTCAAATTTTCATCTATACCTTGTGCGAGCTACAAATTTAAATTTCAAAAATTTATGCCAATCTGAATCAGTAAAATAGTAATTTTTCCTCATTTGTTTTTTCAGTTCTCTAATACAATTTATATTTAGTAATTCTTTGAATTCTTTTGGAATAATGAAATAACAAGTACTTGGCAAATTTTTGGAATACCAAATTTCAATATGAAGTTTGTCATCAAACGAAGCACGATTTTTGGGAGTCCAATAAATTGCGCTTGCAGACAATTCTTGTAGACTTGGCGGAGTGGATAGTGTTCCTTCAATTCCTGGTGTAACGCACCTATTAGCCATGTTTAATCTGTAACCTTTTTAGGAAATTTTAGACCTGTTATACAGTTGTAAATATATAATCCAATGGTTGAATTCTCGAAAACTATGCTCGATACCCCCATGGTAAAGTATCGAATGACTGAGGAATCAGTTGACGCTTATCATCATAAGGACTCAGGGCGACTTTAGTCTGCTCGATACTGAAAACGTTGTGAGCAAATGAGCGAATGGTATTTTGAGTGACGATTTTTTCTTTAAAATGTTCAAGACAATTGACATAATCTTCGAATTGAATTTTATTTTTTACCACACCGTATTTCACCCCCTTTGAATTTTTTGTTACTTTCCCACCCTGGACTTTGTATGTATACATTTTGGATCTTAAACCTACAAAATGTGTTATTATTTTACCATTAGCTTCGTCCTTCATTAGACCTGGTACTTTTTTGTTTAGAAGGGAGATGTTATATTCATTATTTTGAGAGTAATCAGAGGTATCGAATTTTGAAAGATGATTTTTTATTATTTCGGAATAGACGTTATCACAAGTTAATTCATAAATGAAGCTGTCTGTATCAGTATACAGCAGCTTACATCCATGATGGGTACCATAAAATCATAATGAAAATCAAACATACACGTTTTTGAAATATCTAGGATAGCCATTCCAACATACATAGGTTTATTGAAGGTTAGTTCAGCCTTTTTCAGTTCAATAGCAATCAAGTCTGCATCAAAAACGGTTCTACTCTGAAACCTAGGGCTTGAAATCAAATTTTTGGCACCATAACGCCCGTTCCAAGATTTGACAAGTTTAACTACCCTCTGCAACCGGATGTTCTCCATCGTTTTACCAAAAACTGCATTGTTTGCTAATTTGAAGAGATTTTTTTCAAAGGTACTGGTAGCTGCAGCCCTTAGACGAGTATTCAACTCGATGTATGGTCGCAGCCACGCAGACTGTTGAAATTTCAACACCCTGTGAATTCTCATTAGAATCAAACCATTTCGCAATGTCTGTTTCAAATTCCGATAGTGCAAAATATATTTGGATTTGTTGTATAGAGTACCCATTAATTTCTTTTGTTTAGCATTTGGGGGAGCGTGGTGTTCAGGACAAAAAGGGAAATCTTTATGGGAATCGTGCAATCTCTCAGGATATTCCAAGTCTACCTCTAAGATATACCCTTCTGATGCGTCGTCTGGGATACCAGTTATATCCAAATTGAAATTATCTACCCACTGAAAGCCGTCGTAAGGTAAAAACTCTGACATCGCCCAGCCATAAAGGTTGTTGACGTCCAAATATAAAATATATTTCGAAGGTTTATTGGGATCGTAGACATCCATATACCTGTTATTGGCTTCACTAAATCTGTTTGAAAAAACTGAAATTCCACCCCTTATACCCCTTTCTATGAACATTATCATATCGATATCTTTCAAAATTTGTAATTTGCATTTAGTATATTTCAACATAGCATCCCACGTGAATCCGGGCATAGTGTAGAACCATGCTGGATCCAAGTCATAAGTTGATATACAGTTTTTTCGAAAGTTTTCAAATACATCGGCCAACAACAGAATATCAGTCTTGAGGTATAAGTCTGAGTACGACCCCAAATTTTGAATTTCGAAAGTTTCCCAAATATGTAAAGCGTGAGCATACTTCTCTTCAGAAATATTTTCCTCATTCAATTTATTATAGAAATGTTCCTGTGATGGAAGCACAGTTTCCTCTAGTTTTCTCACATTATCGACATAATCGTAGGGAAATACACCCTTCTTAGTGAGAAGGGTGAACTTCTCATCGTCATATTGTTGAAATTCTTTCTTCGATATTTTTAAATCATCAACTTTCAACGTGGAAACTAGCTCATCTAAGCTGGCATCCAAAAAAAGAAAAGAATCTATGAAACGGAGTTTGATTGAGGTATCGGCATCGAATTGAGTAAAAGAAATGTACCTTTCTTTATTTGAAGGAAGTATGCTAACGTTTCCCTTTTTAGCAATATCTTTGATAATGAAGTGGCTGTCATAGCCTGAGAGATTATGGAAAGCAATGGGTACAATAAACAATTTTCGAAAATTCAAGTTACAGGCTTGGTGAGCGAAGTTTCTGAATTTACCTGTAAAATGGTCATGATCACGTACAATGATATCTTCTTTACTGAAGGGTTTTTCGCAAATATTGCACACTCTAGCATTAACAATATCAGGATTGCATGTCATTGGCACAATATTTTTGATTTTTGATTCTACAAATTTGGCAGTGTTAGCCATTTCATCTGTGAACCATTATATGCAATCCTCACCTCGACAGCTTTTGAACTGTGAAAAGCTGTCATTGAAAGAACATTTGAGGTAGTAGCCCGCATTAAATGTTTTATGTTTTTGATATTTTTTCGTCTTTTGAGAAATTTTCTTGTTACATTTTTCCAAAACTGATTCAAAATCCGCGTAAATGATGAAAGGACATTGTTGTTTATAAACATGATTACGGAATTCAACGTAATCGTATGATGGAAAAGAAATTTTACAATTATTTGAATTTTTGCAAAGTGCTTCATGGTCTTTCAATTTCTGCTGGCAATTGAAATAATTGAGACACCGATCGCACAAAAATTTTTTACAATGAGACTTGCTTGCTTGAGTTCCTATCAGTCTAGACATATCTCTTATCCAAACATAATGGTACTTTATATCAATATTTTCATTGTCAACAGGTGGGGCGTCATAGTCGTTTAATTTTGGAAAATATTTATTCTGAATGAGTAATAAATTAACATGTCTTTGTAATTTGTTGTTCGTCAGTCTTGCTGGCACTACTACATAAAATGATTTTTCGTTAATTTTATTCAATTCTAAAACATAAACGTTTACTGAAATATTGTTTAGTTTTTCAAATTTTGAAATTTGTTGTAACTTCATTGGAGCGTCTAGCCCTACAGTATTCAAAACTGTAGAATAATGTGGATATTTTGACAGCATTTCTGTATGTTTTGCTACAGGATATAATGCGCTAACAACACTCCAATAGAAGCACATTTCATCATTATTCTGAACGTTAACGCAAGCTCGTTTCTCAACAATTTGGTTAGGTAGACTAATGAAGGATGTGCCGTTGTTTCCAATTTCGAATTTATTTATTGCTACTTCCAACAATACAACTTCACTTAAAGCCCATCCGCTTTCTTTTTCTTCAAACTCGCTCAATTTATTTAAGATAATAGCTACAACATTTTTATTATACCAAACAGCTAAGTTAGTACCTTGGTCTATGACGGCATTAGGAGTATTAAAATATTTCCTATCAACTATTTCACCATCATTCGATTTTTTACAAAATCCCCCAATAATGTTGTATTTACTTTCAGACATTTCATTCGCTTCAAAGTTTTAGAAATTTTTGATCGGAGTGGAAAAAAAGCATCTTCCAAAAAATTTTTCGCGTCTTCATGCGATAAATTGATAATTACTCCTGTTTCAACTCTACAATCGAAAATAGCCTCAACATTTTGCCATTTCACTCTACTGCTTCGCTTCAATCCTGAACCTATTTTTGAACACCCCATAATTTTGATAAGTGATCTGAATCGTTTTAATTCCCCAATTTTTGAAATAATTTTAATTTTTTCCCCCACAGAAAATTTAATTTTTTTCATCGCTGAATTACACTTCCTAATATGTTGATTAATGAAATTCGAAACTTGTTTGGCAAGAGCACTAGAGTAGTTATCTCTGATAATTTTGATGTATTCGTTAATTTTCGACATAGTTTTCGAGAAATCAACCATTGTAATATAATATAATACAACAGTCGCTAATTTTCTATGAATTCGAACTGCTGAGCGAGGTTTGGCTTCCCTAAATCTTGGTACTCTCTGCAAATGATGGAGTATTTTCCCTTGCAGAAATATTGAATGTTAGGCTTGATTACTTCGGTAACACGGGTTGGTAGAAAAATGATACAATCGGCCAACTCTAGGAGCACAGCCTCGCCAAATTTGCTCTTGGTTACTCTAGCTGATGATATTTTTTGAGGAGTGTTTCTTGGGAGGTCAGCTAACTCCTTTATTGGTTTCCTGTTGAGAAGACACACTGAATTAACTTTCGATAGATCCATCTAAAATAAAAAAAAAACATTCTCCATTGTAAAAATAGTTAAAAAAGAACTCGTTTCAACAGAATTATCAAAACGGTGGCGGAGCAGAAAAATCTTATGAAAAACACAAAATGGCTTTTCCAAAAAAAATTATTAGAGCGTAAGAAAAAATTGTGGAATCACACGTGAAAAAGAACTATTTTCAACTAAAATTTTCAAAACGTTTGTGAAGCAGAAAAATCTACGAAAAACGCTAAACGACTTTTCCAAAAAATCTTATGAAAAACGCTAAATGACTTTCAAAAATTTCAGATATCACAATCAAACCGAAAAGCAAATAAAAAAGTACTTACTTTTCACTTATTTGATGCACGACACAGGTACAACTTCAACTGGTGCTTTCGACGAACAAAATGATACGCTAATTTGTGTGCACTTCGGTTTTATAAAATGCGAGATAAGGACGTATTTTTCATAGAACAATCCGATATAATTCAAGTAACGGAAAAACATTTTAATCGCGGATTTGATAACGAGTGTGAATTTCCGGTGTAGTTGGTATTGTGGCATCGAGATAATCATTATCAGTTCTAACGATTTCCTTCGAATGTGGTTCAGAAACTCTTTATCAGTTTCAACTATTTCCTTTGAATGTGATATTTATATCTATAATGATACATTTTTCAACTCTTCGATAAATACAATTTGGAATTCAATTTTACATTTTTTATTTAAAAAAAGTAATGCCATTTCTATTAACCACTACAATTATTTCCTTCACAACTCTGATCAATATACATGCTAATATCGTAGATACTATGATGAGGATTCTGTAAAAATGAAATTCCATTTTGGATTTGTTTTTCTCACGCCCTGCTGGAACAAATTCCTCAGTTTTCGTGTCTATTTCTCGAAGATCTTCAAATATCATCTCCATTGACTGATGTTAAATGCATTGTTTTCCATTGAGTTCTATTGCAACCCCGATCGAAATCTTCTTGCTTCACGCATATTGCCATGTAATTACCACTCTTTTTGGTACGTTGACGTATAAAACATTATTCAATATTGCTGTCAAAAGTATAAAATTTGTTTTCAATCGCAGAGACATATTCTACAATGCGTGAGGCTGGATTCTTCTTAACGGATATCTCGTTTGCGGCAATTTTCGATTGAACACTTTGTCTTGAATGTCCAAATTATTCAACTGCTTCAAAACGTTCTCCTTTTCTTCGAAAAATTGAATATCTGACTTTAGTTCTTGAATACGTCTACAAAACTGCTCCACCTTCCATCCGTATTCTTTAGATGCCATTTTATTACTGATTATTTCGACTACCCAATGACACACACATACTTTCCAAAAATAATGTTATCTTTCCCCCTCCCACCTGATGATGGTGATGAAAAACGAAAACAATAACGTAAATGGGTATAGCACATTAAATTGTGTACTTAGTAAACATAACTTTGTCTCTGAATACTCCAATGGGTATCGCACATTGAAGGTGACGACCTCCGTTAAGCTGACATGTTTTTTCTCTTAAATATTGTTATTTGAGACACCCGGTATATCATTTGGCAGCCGCCATGTTTTTTTTTCTATTAAATACTGTATTTTGAGCCACCTGGTATAACATTTGACAGCCGCCATGTTATTTTTTTTTTCTCTTAAATCCTGTATTTTGAGTCTGAATATGTCATCCACAATCATTATTAAGCGCGTGGTAGTGGAGAATTGTTATCAATCTAAGGGATCTATCGCGACTCGATGAACGCCAAACACAACGACGCACCGAAATTTAGCAGCGCGCGGTACTGGAGAATTGTTATCAATCTAAGGGATCTCTCTCGACTACGTCACACGATGAACGCAGACCAGCGACGAACCGAGAGTCCAAAGTTCAAGGTCGATTCAAACGCCTATAGTTACCCTACTTGCCCGTAACTGTAGAATTCGATTAGAATTGAATGCTCGGATAGATTTTTACAGACACAAACTTCTATTCCTCGAGACACAAATTGTTGTATTGGGCATTTGAATCACAAAGGTTGTGTTAACCACCAACATATGGAAAACCATGTTTCTATTCCCAGAGGGGTGATTATGAGTGGAACTGAATTGCTTCATGGTTTAGAACTCTCCGAGAATTTATACAGAATGCAGCCAATATAAAATATGACGAATATTTTGACGAGACAGATTTCCAAAATTGACTAAGGCGTTCATTAAACCCTGTATATCGACGAATGCAGTTACCGTCGTGATCGCCTAGAATGCAATTTTAATTCTAATATACGTCAGGTGTAACATACTGAAATCAGCAAATACTATCGATACCTAGAAATCTCCTTATATTTTCTATAACACAACTAATTGCTATCGTGTTCACGTAGAATGCATTTATTACTCTCATTTACTCAAAGTACCTATAACATACTGGGATTTCAGCAGATTCTTTCGATACCCAGAAACCCCCTTCAATTTCCTATTACACTCTGTATATCAACTAATACAATTGTTATCGGGGTCGCGTAGCATGCAATTATTAATCTAATATACCTTATGTGTAACATACTGAAATTTCAGCAAGTTCTATTGATACCTTATATGTGTGCCTAGTCCTTTTGTTTTCAAATTATATGATATAATAATACAGTAATAAAAATAATACTCCCTCATAAACACTTATAAAGTATTCCAAAAGGCATAGCCTGTGTAAGTACAGGACGGCTATTATCATTATTCACTGTGGAGCTCTGGGACAACTCACCGATGTTTGGTAGTGTATTTACTTTCCAGCTGTAGGAAAATCTGGAAAACCTACACCATCACCCAGGGTGGTCGGTGCACACTCAAAGCTAGCACCAGACGTCGGGATTAGCATATAATTATGTATTCATGGTCCTTCAATCGAAATGAGATAAATAAATCGTTTACGTGATTTTGAAAAACCACATGTAATAATGAAATCATATCTGGATTAGTGGATTGAACTCATTAACTATCCCTAACCAAGTGGGATGAAGAAAACCAAAACTTCCATAGATTAAACTTTTGAAATTACTATTCACGGAAACATTTAAAATATTATATCGTATTGTTCTTTCAGTTACCAAAGGAGGGGAAGAAATTGCCAGTTATGATTTGGATTTACGGTGGTGCATTCACTTCTGGATCTGCAGGTTTTGGCGATGGCGGCCCGAATCTTCTATTGGATGAAGATGTTATCCTAGTTTCATTCCAGTATAGGGTGGGTGTATTTGGATTTTTGTCAACGGGAGATCTAGTTGCTCCTGGAAATGCTGGAATCAAAGATCAAGTCTTAGCATTGAAATGGATCAAGCAAAACATAGCTTGCTTCGGTGGTGATCCTGATAAAATAACTGTGTTTGGACAAAGTGCAGGAGCGGCCTCAATAGCTTACTTACTACAAACGGATGCCACTAAAGGTAATGTTATTTTCTTTGTAATCCTATAAGGGAGTGGTTATTTCTCTTGGTTATAACTGGTATAGGTACTACCTATTAAATGCAACCCCACGTTAGGCGCCATGTATTCAAAAGGAGGGTACAAGGATCTGATCACCACATATCTTCAATTTGGTTAAATGTCATGAATGTATCAGGGTTACGTAACTAAACAACCTTTGAGAGATTCAGTCCTTTAGCCCAAGTAAGCTCGTGGAAGCCTACCACTTGATCCAATTAAACTTTATGTAGATACAGAGTGCCGTTCAATTTTTTTCAATTTTGAGTTCTCGAAATCAATTGTTTGATACTATAATCAACTCAAACTGGACTCAACGACAAGAGATTGAACTCAACAATAAACGCAAATGAGTGAAATTAGGTCCAAATTAACCAAACCGTTTTTGAGAACATTATGAATGATTATAAAAAAAATACGCGTCCTGTATCTAATTGAAATGTTATGAGTTACTTCATCTTCTGGTTAATCAACAGTGCCAATGTTTTCTTTTTCAGTGAAAAACGATGTTAATTGTTTTCATTATAGAGATATTTTCCAAAACTTCAAAAATTCATATCTCAAACAGAAAGAGGTAACAAGAAACAAAATACATTCAAATCGACTAGAGTAGACTGAAAGTATGATGTGTAACCAAAATATCACTTGTTCTGGTATAGTGCTAAAAAAATTCCGAAAAACGATCTTTCAATGCCACTCAACTATGACGATTTTACGAACTTTGACGGATTATATCTCAAAAACGACACGAACCGTGCTACTATAACTTGATACAATTTCAGCTAATTTTACCGAAAGCCAATTTCTCAGATTTTTACGTTTTAGTGCGGGGTCCTTGAAATTGACACTGCCAACAAATAATAAACTGGCATCAAGCTGGTTAGTTATATCGAAATTATAATTCAATTTGCTGAGTTTCACAACACTAAACTTGGCTGAAAATTATCCGTCTTATTCAATTGTCTAATCCTTTCAATATCCTCATATAATTTTCAGGACTTTTTAATTCCGCCATAATGCATTCTGGCAGCTCACTTTGCCAATGGGCTCTATCAAGGAATGCCCCAACGGTGGCGATAAATATAGCAACTACTTTGAATATTACCACAACTTCGTCTCAAAATATGGTTAAAGGACTGAAATCAGCCGATTCAGAACTCTTACAAAAAGCGGCAGCAGCAGAATCTTCATCAGTGAGTATTAGAATTTCAAAAACAATCCTCACAGTTAGTTTGTTAAAACTGGGATCGACTGGTGACTTTCCGGGTTTCCAGGCCGGAGTTTATTACGATATAATCTCGACGTATCACCAACACCCAACACGAATGCTTGACATTTTCAAGACATATTTTTTAATCTTGACAGCTATTGACATTTGACATTCATTGTCATAGTGGGTATCTGTGAGTTGGCGTTCTTACCTCTGATTGTTTCAAAGCGTTGGTTGTTAACATTATCTGTGTTTCATACACCTCCCAAGAAAAGAGAATGAAGACGGATGAATCAACTGCCCAGAGAGTGAATGTTCCCAGCGTTATAGATTGGATTGTCTATATTCTACGAAAACATAAGGATAGAACTATTTATAACCCTTCAATTTCAGTTACTTAACTGGAAGACCATTTGAAATCAGCGAAGAACAAACGAGATATGCTAAAGCTCATCTGGTGTACCGCATTACAGGTCCCTGATATAACAGCGTTCACTTATATCTAAACCATAAAAAACAACCGTTCAAATGAGAATCAGAGAGCACAAGGCAAATTGTCGGTTAGGGCACACAGAAAAATCCGTTGCCACAGAATATACTCTCAAAAACCATATTATCTTTACAACTTTTAATTATACAAGACTTCCGGGCAGCAATTGGAATCCAAAAACAACACAACCACTTTCTGGTGCTTGTGGCATAGCGCTGGATGCTGGATGACGCATGGTCGGTCGTCTTAAAATAAATATTTATTCTATGCTCTACTTGATTTACTATTCCATCAAGATCGTGCGGAGTCTATATTTATACTTTTTGGCAGACCGCGTGAAGGGCTCATAATGACGTATATCATCTGTTCTCTTTCCGTCCATTTGGCTCAGTTGGACAAGTGCAGTTTTCGGCGTAAATATGAGTAATTGATAATAAAATGAGTGTAGACGGAACACATTGTTTTCACTAACTGTCCTGTTCCTTTCAAATTTACCATATTATTTGATATTCGTTAATTTTCGCTGTGGTTTTTGCGAAATAAATCCTACAAATTGTATAAGGTTTCTCTATTATAAGTTATCAAGCAAGAGATAAAAATAGTCTGCCTGTGGTAAAAAGTAATATAATGCTATCCCAAAGAATGTACATACGCTATAGTTGAGCTCATATGTACCTAAAAAGATTTGAAACTGATTCAAGCTCAACAAATGCAATGAAGGAATGAATTCCTTGATTGAGAACATTCTAGAATTTTTTTGAAATTGCTCATTCTGATGGCACGTTGGACTCAAATAATAAACTTATAAACTTGAACTTTCAATAGATTTTGTATCCCATTCTGTTTTCGACTATACATTATCGAATGCGAATACTACGACGATGTTCACAAGGTCCTTAATGAAACGCATAGGTACACATCCTTTGGAGCAACATGTAACTGTGAAGAATTCCGTTTGGGGTTACAAATGGCTTTTCTTGTTTCAAAAAAGTAATCTATAGCTACGCCTTCAGGTACAATCAGTGTTTATGAGGGAGTTTTATTATCATTATTATTATATAACCGTATGCGGCAAAACTTCGTCATGACATAAACTGAATGAAATAAATTTGATAACCCAAAGCGTCCAGTCGATCTTTTTGGGTATACAATAAAGAACGGAACACTAAAATCAGAGTAATAGGAATCCCGAACTTTTCAGGGAATTTTTAAACTATCAAAAGTGATTCACTTCCAATCAATTAACAGCACTGAATATTGAATGCAATTTTTCTATATTTTAATTTATAAGTACATTAAAACATTAAAGATTTGAGGTAATGGTAGAAAATACTTCCCCTCTTTATCTTCCGAATACTTTCTCATTCTAAATTCGCGAAATTCATACTTTCATCATTCATCGACATCCATAGCTAGATTTGCCAAGTTGTACGCATGCGTGTTGATCGGTAATCGTACTCGTTACTTCTCAGCTGTAGGAGAGTACTCTTAAATGTGAAATACTCGAAAATTTTCGAGTACCAGGTACGTCGATATGAAAGTACTCAGCTCTGAAGAAGATGAACTACTTGGTCCGACTTCTCTATAACCAGACATTCACGCTATCCAGTTGGCCAGTAGAATTTTTGATCAAGGATTGTCGAATTTGGAGCGCCATCAATAATCTATAGAAAACGAAGTACACGCCTGTGTTGAAGCTATATACAACCGACAATGTGTGTCGTTCAGGCCATCTGAACTAAGCTGCAGATATCTTTACAAGAATATGTTCCAAAGAACTCGCTGTTTGAATCTTGTCCTCCGGAAGATGGTCACTTGCTGACTGAAACACGTGTCGAAGTGTGAAAATAACCATTGTCTCATGCTGGAATAACTAGAATGTACCATTTCATACGAGATCTACCTCATTCATTAGAAGACGTTGATCTCATGGCAAAACCATGATTTCACAAGAATATTGAATGCGACCTTATAAAAGCAATTTCTAATCAGGTGTACCAAAAACAACATTCCTCTTTTGCATATCCTTGTTCAAATATAACTTCAGCAACTGTTATTGGATGTTTCAATGTACTATTTTCAATTCCTGCATTTATTCACTCAGATCAACATCATCAAATAATTTGGCTTTGAAAATAAGATAGCTGAGACCTATACATTTAAACTGTTTCACCTGATGCTTTACATTCTATAAGATCATTATTATGCACGTCTCTTGATATCTTTGAAATACTTGGTTGAAATTACAGGCATTATTGAAAAACAATCCGTTAAGTGGTTTAGCGATTGGACCTGTTCAGGAACCAGATCATAAAGGAGCTATCATTACTGGCGAAAGTTACGAGAAGTTGAAGAATGGTCAATTTCATCACGTCCCAATTATATTGGGACATACTTCGAAAGAAGCACTGATAGAGAGTTTATCAGGTAATTTATATTTTTCTAATTACTTATTAAATTCAAATAGTTTATTTGAAACACTTGAAACACTCATGTAACAAAGAAGCATTATTCCAGTAAGAGGATTTTTCACGAAACAAAACGTTAGAAGTTAAACGTTAATTCAAGGGTTCGTCAGAAAAAAATCGCCAAAAATCATAATCACAAGTTAATCTTAGCGTTATGTTAGGAATTTTATTCCACAGTTTAATTTCCTGTAAGTCAAAAACACATTTTTTGTTCAGATGAATGGAAAAAGAGGATTTGAAAAAATTACTTATTAATCCATATAATAATATTAATCCAAATAAATATTCGCTCAAAACTTTACTAAAAATAGAAATTAATACAAAGGAAATAAATAACTATTATCAAACAGGTTGGATTCCCACGGCATGCCACTGACCTGAAGTGGTTCGAAATCCATTTTTACGTAAGCTCAAGGTTTCGGATCACATTTACTCACACAAGCTGCGCATCTGAGAGGTTTTATCCAAAGATAATAAAGTCCATATTGATAATAAATTGTTAGTATGATACAGCAAAATGTTTGCAGACTACATGCACATTTCTATGAATCTATATATAAATATATAAAATGTAGTTTTTATTGTATTGTACTGACAGAGACTTTCTTAATTGAATAATCTTTTTAATTTGGAAAGATATGAAGCAATTTACAATTGTGGACAGTTGAACGAGAATGATCGTGTGATTGTTTATTTTAAAAAGGAATTGAATTTGAATCGCACAACTATTAATATCGGGAAATCACATGCATTGCTTTTGAAAATTAACCTATTCAAAAATTTACTCATTTTATAAGCCAATCATTTTAGCATTAAAAATAAAAAATGTTGAAAAATGAAACTGTACAAATTTGCGCCCGCACACAAGGACGACAACATAGTTAAAAATGTAAATTATAAACAATTTTGCTCATTTACCGTTCCTCAATTATGCGACTATGTCCTAGTTTGACTTTTGATGATAACTCGACTAAAAAAAAAAATATGAAAGAGTGGTAAAGGTGAAGAAACGTTTCTCTTTTTGTCTTTCTTGTTGAAACTTCGATCCTTCTGTCGATGACGGCAACATATATTTTTTCATTATCTACTTAAAAAAATGTGTTACCTACGTATGGCGTAGAAAAGATAAAATTTGCCACCACCATAAATTTCGGAAACTTTGTCAAATATTTTCTTTTTCTCATTCGACATAGATCCCGAAATATGTGGTGGTGGCAAATTTCAAATGAATTCTAAGAAATTACTCCCTACTCTTACGACCAACTCAAAAAACTTTTGCTTCATTTCTTCAATTTAGGTTGGCAACCGATTTTTAACTACAAATTAAAATATATGTTGCTGTCATCGGCGACAGTGGCAAAGTTCCCATGAGAATTATGACATAGAGAGCATCGTTTGTCTATCTTTTAGATTTCTGGCCGAGTTATCAAAAAAAGTATGGATAAATTATTTATTTACTCTAATTCCAAATATGAAAATGGTAGCAAAATTGGGGAAAGATGAAAAATGCTCTTGTCTTTGTTCTCACCATTTTGCGAGTGTTTGTAATTTTTTCTGTACGAGATTACTACAATTGTATATAATTTATATCTTCACCAATGTTACCGGGCGTGTACGAAGGCGAAAACTTTTATAGTTTCATAGAGCACTAAAGTACAACTTTTGTGAAAGTTTTCATTCTTTTGCTATTTTGTCCCCATTTTTGCTAAAGTGATCGGCCTACTGCACCTTTTCCAGAAGTATTTCAAAAAGTGTCATTTGAATTTCAGAATTGCCACTTATATTTCGGGAAGTATCAATTGTATTTCGGATTAGTGAGTTGATTTTCAGAAAGAGTCAATTGTATTTCAGGATACTAAGTTGGATTTCAGATAGCATCAGTTGGATTTCAGAAAGGTCAATTTTATTTCAGAAAGCATCAATTGTATTATTCCAGAATGATCAACTTGATTTCAGAAACCATCATTTGAAATTCAGAATAGTCATTTGCATTCCAGAAAGTATCATATGGATGTTGGAAAGTGTCATTTGTATTTCAGAGAACGTGAAAATAATTTCAGGAAGCATGATTTGTAAAATACAAACATTACGAATATAAATTTGTGTAGCTCAATTTGGTAAATATTAGATGTGTTTGTGAACGTGCAGCACAACATTCAACCAGACATCATGAGACTGCAATAGCTATTGAAGATATGCCAGTTGGGCTTTAAATTCGCTCGATGTGTCACAAAACCTACGAGCAGATGATATTCAATTTCTAATTGATATATTTTTTTTTATTACTGTTTAATTAGTGATGAAACTTCAGTTCAAGTTAGTATCTACAAAAATAAATTTTGAATTTTGTGAAAAGTAATAGATGTGAAAGAATACGGGGTACCATTCTCTCTAAGCATTTCCACCAAGTGAAAAATAAAAGGAAAACATCTGTCAGAAAACAACTACTTTCCTGGCTAATGCCACGACAGACATTGAACTACATCTGACAGATATTTGTGCAACGTTCTTCCAAATAGAAGACCTTCATTTGGCTGGGAATGACCACCTGCAGACATGCATGTTTCGAGGTTTATTGCTTCTCATCAGTGACAGGGTAGGTCGGACAACATTATAATTGTCCTGTCCCTGCCAAATGAATAATAATCAACTGTTTAACTAATATTTCTATATAGGATATCTATTCATGAATTCCGAAATATAATTGACTATTCTGAAATTCAAATAATGGTTTCTGAAATCAAATTAATAATTCTCAAATACAATTAAAACTTTCTGATATCGAACTGATTTTTCTGAAATTCAACTACTTAACACTTTCTGAAATTCAACTCACTATTCTGAAAATCCATTGACGCTTTCTGAAATTCAAGTCAGTAGAAATACAATGAATTGATACTTTCCGAAATATAAGGAACTTTTCTGAAATTCAATTGACGCTTTCTGAAATGAAGTTAACGCTTTCTAAAATACAACTGGAAAAGGTGTAGAAACTCTGAAGTTGATAAGTACAAAAACTTACATAAATTAAAACAAAATTAATAAAATATTATGAATTAAACAAGTATGAAAATTAGTCACAAAGGTAATTTTCGACAGCCGACAATTTCTGAGCACCCAGTATAATTTTTTGGAAAATTTCGAAAGATTCAGTAAGCTTCAGGTCTTTTTCGTGCAAATTCTGGCAATTTTTGACCTGATTCACTTTATTTCCAAAAAAAATTTCAATTTATTTCCAAAAAAAATTCTTTTTTGTTTAGGAATATGTCATATGATGTTTCAAATAAAATTACATTGAAAGGCAATAAAAATTTGAGTATTTCATTAAAATAAAACAAAAATGGGAACCACTTCAGGTATAACCAGAAGTCGTAGATAGCTGAAATATTTTAAATGAACCGTTATCCTCGGAACACTCCCCTAAACGAATTTTCAGAGAGGTACTCCCAGCAGTTTCCCATATAGACATCGACTCAGTTCCTCGTGGTATACCCTGCATATCTATCTCAGTTTGTAGGAAAGGACTCTCAGTCTTATTCCATGAAATAATAAAACACACTATCCGTTTCAGGAGTCGTCAGAATTTGGCTCTTATCTTTTGATATTCAACCTTCGAAGTTGGTTCCAGTGAGCTTGAATAGTAATGGATTGTTAACTAAAAATCAAATTGGACGGTCAATCAGAAGTCACTATTTTCCATCAATGGTGGCACAATCAAATTCGGAATTGATGAAAGTAAGTACACAATTGGATTATTGAGATTGAGGAGTTTACAGAAACGAAACTTCTTATATTCCAAAAAGAAAAAATGGAAAATGTAATCTTTTTCAATAAAACGTTTCAAAATCGTACTAAATAAGTATGCCAGATAACACCAAAACTAAAGCAGGAAACAGACTGAGCTCACGTCACGTGAGCTCACTTGACCTCACGTGCTATCACGTTACAGACAAAAAGTGTGGAACGCCGTTACACATGTTATTTTAATGCATCAGAAGCACACTGAGGTCACCTCATGCGTATAACGTTACATCCCCAACCACACGCGTGAGAGCATTTGCTAATTTTCTGCAAATCCACACATTTGTATCTGTGTGAGCTTACAGTATACATCGGTTTGGGGTTACTTGTGGTTGTTGATATCGGAAAATGCACGAGATCTTAATAGAAACAGTAAGAGAACATGCTGTGTTATATAATCATGGATTACCAAAGAATGAAATTTGCCTAATTCATTTCTTTTCATGTTTATGTCATGGACCTATGCTTTCCACTTTTTTTTATTTTCTTCCTCCAGAACAATAAAAGCAGCCACAGTTTCTATTTCTTCTTCCAAGTCCGAAGAACTGATGGAGCTGGCGCTTTCCATAATTGCAAATGCACACCAAACAGCACACAGACCGACATCAAACCTATCCATTTGGATACTACATCATAAAACGTGATGGTAGTGTGTTTCTAAAGCATGCTATCATGGTTACATCATGACAACGTGATAGCACGCGAGGTCGCGTGAGCTCACGTGACGTGAGCTCAGTCTGTTTCCGGCTTTAGTCACTCAACATTGTTATTATCAATTTACAATAGCTACTACTTGTAGAAGTTCTCACGTATAAGTGAACCACCACAACATACAGTGACTACCAAAAACTATGTGCCGTATGGGAAAAAGTTTATTATAGGAATATTGGAAAAATTAGCCAGGAGAAAAGTTTGTGCATGTCCGATAAACTAAAAATCAATTTTGACACATTTCGCATGATCGCTAGTACGACGGCAAATTTAAAAAAATTGTTGTGAAAAAGCAGAAATTGGGTAAGATGGCAAGATATTATTATTGGAAAAAGTTACTTAGAATTCAATTTTATACACATAAACGAAGTTTCAAAAGATAATTCAAGATAATTGGGAATAGCTATTCTTTCAAATATTCATCATTCTATATCAAGTTTCAATGATAATCGTGCATGAACATTTCACTTCGTACATAAACTGGAAAACCATTTAATTGATCGCACTAATAATCTAAAATAAATATTCTGAATATATCCACAGTTTTTCAGCATTGATCGATAGCTAATTCTTGGTCCTGAAAAGATATTCTACAAAACAGTTTTTTATTCAGTCAAGTAATTGAAATATTCTACATGAACAAAACAACATATTTTGAACTATTTTTATTATAATAATTCATCTCGATAGCCTTCCTTCTCTTCCTATATGTGAAATCGTTTTATGGTAGGTACTTATATCTCTTTTCTTCTCCACAATGACGAATGGTTTCTTCAATTGCTAAATTTGTAAACGATATTCTTCAAGTAGCCCCACAAGAAAAAGACACATGAGGTCAGGTCAGGTTATCGTGGCGGCCAAGGAATTTCTGAAAACCTACCTATCCACTTTCCAGGAAAAGTGGTGTCCAGCCTATTTCTCATTGTCAAAGTACTATGGATGGGAGCCCTATCCTGTTGGAAATACATTTTTTCCTTTTTTTTTTCTAACGTGAAATTGTCTAATTCATTGTAGAAATCGCTCCAAAAAAATCAAATATCTTTTCAGCATTCAAATTTTGACGAAAATAAAATGGTCCAAGTACTCTCGCAATGAAAATCCCGCCCCAAACATTCACTTTGAATGAATATCGATCACGGGCTTCTAATGCAAAATGTGGATTCTCATCCAACCACCATCTACAATTCACCACTAAATGAAATAAAGTCCGTGAATGATACTTACACTTTCTTCAATTTGTCCCTGCAGCCAAATGGAAAAATACAAGCGTGGATCTTAGTCGCTCTCCTTAAGCGTGTGAATAAATTTTGGTTTGTTAGGCTTGAATTTGTTTTTTTAGCAATATTCGGATATAAGTTGAAGATAAACTCAAATTCCCAGACAATTTACTAATGATGTTCTTGGAGTTTCATCTACACCCTGTATAACTTCTAACTCTGTTTCCTCAGTATAGTAACCCAGTGCCCATGTTGTTTTCTGAATAAGGTTTCCACAGACCCAGTATTTTTGAACATGGAAACAATTCTTTCAACGGTTACATGTGAAATACTTTTATTAGTATGCCTCTCGTTGAAAATCGCTGCAGCTTCTCTATACCATTTGTAATTTTCTCCCTCAATCAACACTTTCGATCTTTTCTTGCCGACTTAACTTCGACGTAATCAACCAAAAACTTGCTGGTATTACCAACGTCACTATTATAGTAATATAGATATGGAGTTTTCTCTTAGACTTTTGTTGTATAAGTTCACGTATTTTCTGTCAAATGAAATCCATGGATATCTTGTAATATGAATGAAATTATGATGCAATACTAAACTTAAACACTGCCTATTTGCAAGAGATCAAAATTTCATATTCTGGTGCATTCGATAATCAAGAAATCATGTTTGGTGTATTATATTTTGATTTTGTGGAATATAAGGAATTTTACTATGCTCTTCTATTATAGAATCCTGATGGTAGGTAGGTACCTGTTTGAAAAGCACACGAAATAGTAATTTGGAAAGTGAATTTTGTAACATAATGGGGGTTTCCAGTATCGTAAAATATGTAAAATTTTTTCACTTGATGTAATGGAAGGCAGTTTTTCACTCTAAATTTTGAAAAACTTGAATAAGTGATTTCAGTAGGCATAAATTCAAACGCTCGCGCTCCTCAGCTGTTACGACATTGTCTTCATGTAATACGATTGGCTGCAGCTTGGTATTGCGTAACAAAGCCGAGAGTGACTAAGGGACGCCGCAGTTGCCAAGTCTTCGTAAAATCTAGAAAGTAATTACGTGTAATGGCAAATTGAACTAAATTGTAATTTATTAATGGGTACAACGATGTATCTGCTACTTAATCTCACAAAATCAAGTACGCAAAAATCCCTCATTTTTCCCCAAACTTTTACAGGTATTAGTATAGATACACCAGGTTTTCTAGACTCTTTCATTTCTCATTTACTTCGGTATAATGTATAATCACAGGTATCAATATAATATGTGCTTTGGTACATACATAGCTTTTTGGAGTACAAATGAAAATACTATTTTCCATGAACACGAATCAAAAATGAATGATCCAAAATTACCAAACTAATATTTCAAGACTTCGAACAGAGAGACAGGTAGGTACATACAGGCTGTTTCTTTTTTCATTGGTAACATTGGTAACATTGCTATATTCTAAACCGTAATAGATACAAAGACTATTAAATGGGGAAAAATGTAATTATTGTGGTGAGCAGTACATTGGTCAGAGAAAATCTACGGGGACTCTCACCCTTCCCAACTTATACAGGGAAAACTGAAAATGTACCCAACACTTTCGATAGGAAGATACCCCAATACAACGAACATTCGTATTTTTCCTTTTTGGGGACAGGTCCGTATTTGAAAAAAATAGTTGATGGTGGCCGTGTTAACACGAAACGTTTAATTAAAAATTTATCATTACGTAGTTCTAGTACATTTTGAATACAATAAAACTTTCCTCTTTAATTTTTTTATATTTTCTGAAATAACCATTCTATTCGTAAAAAAACAAAAACAGCATTTTTAGTTTTCCCTGTATAAGTCGGGAAGATCGAGAGTACCAGTAGATTTTCTCTGACCAATGTACTGCTCACCACAATAGTTACATTTTTTCCCATTTAATCGTCTTTGTATCTATTACGGTTCAGAATATAGCAATGTTACCACATGATAAAAGAAACGGCCTGTATATCAATGATATTATTAAGAAAGTGAAATAGTATATTCTGGTAAATCATATTTTTTTGCGATATGGCAACGCTGTCAGACACATTATTTATTTCATCTGCAAGGCGAACATCACATGATAACCTATCAAAATCTCTCACGTAAGTACGTCACGTTCCCGCCTCTCCTGGTCGTTTGAACTAGATGGTTAATTTTGGCGTTTTCAATAATTTTTATCTCGATAAATTGATGAAAAGAAAAATTTGAAAACTCAACACACTATATCGAAATATATTTTTTCTGAAAATGACTGGAAACCCCCATTGAGGAATATGTGCACGGACACCGATGTAGATCACTGAATGAAACCGATTTCATTTCAGTTGGTGTATTTCCGTTTATATCTGCCAAAAAAATTGTGAACATATTCAGAATTAAATAGTGAGTCAGATTTAAGAGACTTAAAATGAATATGTTTATGTGCGAAGTGAAACGCTCATGCACTATTATCAGTTGTAATATCACAAGACAGTGAGAATAAAGTAAAAATAATTTGCCAGGCAATAGACACGAGAGTCCGAAGGGCTCGAATGGCCATTGCCAAATGGCAACAAGTTTGAGAATAAATCTACTTTATCGAACTCTCATGTGGTATTCGAAAGATTATTTTTTGAAACCCCAATTTTAGACCCATTCTCTATTTAACATTTTTATTTCAACAATTTAGTTGAATCACTATAAACAGAATGAAGTATGGAATTTGAAATTCTCATCATGAAATATACAATTATTATGGATGTTTTGTCCTTGGCTGGAGGTTTTCGTAACTTTGTTTTATTCTGTTGGATTGAAAGTTATTGTTTTCTCTCTGTCCCTTAGTTTATCAATTGAAATTGTTTTCAAATTGACACGTTTCTCAAAATAGTATTTAATAATGATTTTCATTGAATGATGATGTACTAAACCGTTTTCGAATAATTTTTCACTTTTTATGCAAACTGATGACAGAAGTCAAATCAAAAGTATCAGTTGTCACACACAATGAAAACAAAATACCACAAAAAATTCCTGCGGCAATTTTCAAGGTAGAAAATTCCCACAATAATAATGCTGTGATTGGCCTGAACGTACATGAATGCTTTGATTTGATGGTTTCTATTGGTTGCAAGAATTTTCAAAAAATAATCATCGAAACTTGATTATAATCCAGAAAACACGATGTTTTTGAAGTGACATGTCATCACAATGGTCGTGTAATACTGATATAAAGGTTAGAGACGAACCGAAGCTGCAGAAAGTGCAGCGGCTAGGCTGTCTGGGAATCATAGGGGTAATATTTACGTGCCCTACTGCAGCCTTAAAGGCAATGCTAAACCTTCCGCCATTGCACCTATGCTGCCGTGCTAAGCATAAAGGGCGTATGTGCAGTTTTTATGTTTTCGAAAAAAGCATTGGGGGCAACTTTTGCAGATATGACAGTTTTCATAAACTACTTGTAATACCAGCTAATTTTCATTCACGACATTCAATCCTAGTAGGATATGAGTGAAATGATGCAAACAACCCAAAACTGACCTAAATTCAATACCCACAAATTTGTCAGATACGCCCTTTATGCTTAGCACGGCAGTATGTGTAATGAAAGAAGTAGCAAACAATGCCTTCAGACTGAGTCAGACAAAAAGCTTGAAAGCAGGAGATCTGATCGGACACTTAAAGATTTTGGAACACATTTCCCTAGAAGCCATATCTAAACCGACAGATTTCATACCAGTTAGGTACGACTTCGAAATGCAGTTTGAATTGGACACAAACAGCCACCAAACTTGCACAGAAAACGGACCTCAACTGGAAAGGGATGCATCAGTGTGGTACACGGATGGATCTAAGATGGACGAAAGGGTTGGAGTGGGCGTTACAGGACCAAATTTCAGGCTCTCAAAACCCCTTGGTAATACCCCAAGCAGAAATACATGCTATAGAATTATGAGTCCAGGAATGCCTTGAAAGAGGCACTCGAAGGGCAGAAATCTATATACTGTCAGATAGCCAAGCAGCACTAAAAGCTCTGAGGTTATACACCTATGCGTCTAAGTTGATTTGGGACTGTAAACAATCCTTAAGACAACTGGCAGTAAACAATCAGGTCACACTGATGTGGGTGCCAGGTCACAGAGGAATTAAAGGCAACAAAGGAGCAGATTGCCTTGCCAAAGATGGGGCAAACTCACAATTTTCAGCCCTAAAACCCCTCTGTGGACTCTCCAGAGTCCACTTAAAAAAAGAAATCCGACGATGGGAAACTAATGAAATGAAATCTCTCTGGAATAAAGTGTCAGGACAAAGACAAGCGAAAAGACTAGTGTGTCTATCTCCAAAGAAAGCTTGAATTATCTCTTGAAACTTCGTTTTCGTGTATAAAATTGAGTTATAAGTTACTTTTTCAAACAACTTTTTTTGATATCTTGTCATCTGCCCCACCTGTTGCCTTTTCATAGCAATTTTTTTCAATTTGCCGTCGCGATTACGTGACATGTGTCTTAATCGATTTTCAGGTTATCGGACATGCACAAACCTTTCGCCAGAATATTTTTTTCAATACTCCAATAATAAACTTCTTTTCCATATACTACATACATATTAAAAATAGGATCAACCAAGAAAAGAAAAAAAGCTTGAGAAACATGATCAGACAGTTGTAAGTAACAGCCTTAGATTTGGATAGACTAGTCTACTGAAAATTGTAAAGAAGTATGTGAATTAATTTTCCTGTGCTCATGTAGGGCAATATAGCTAAGTGGATATATTTGTTATACAATAAAAGTCAGCTGCAAAAGTTCAATATTTCACACATTGATGAAAAACCATGTCATGTCCGTAAACCGTGAAGAATTGTCAAATGATATCTCACGGTAGGTGATTGGTTCGGCCTCATGTATTTCCTCCAAGGCCACACCCTAGGGGAGAGGGGCACTGTCAAAATACGAAACAGATAACATCATCAGGAGATATAAATTTATTATATGTTACTGAGCTCTCTTCACACTGAAGGTTCCAATATACAATTTTGCACAGAAAGGGAGATGATTCTGAAAAAGTTTCCTCTCAAAATCATAAGTACCAGGGAAATATAGACACATTGTTAAAAATGTGTTCATACCGTCAACTCTCAGAAGTATTCTGGAGACTTGTACAAGCTAGAGGAGACGATGTATATACCTTCAAATGTACGATCCCACGCACGGTCGGGAATTGAACTATAAAGTCCGTAAGCCTATCAGCATTTCCTACTTGACTCCAGAGCTATTAACTGTACGGGGGGTAAACAAATGATCTGCTACAGTGGTCTTTAAAGAAATTGCGATACGCTTCTATGATAAACCAAAGTGTCCCTCATCAATGAGTAGAATTTATATTACATATACTGAAATGAGCGATGTCTCCTTATTGCGAACTGAATACTTGAAAACATTCGTGTTATTTCCATCAAGAGATGATACTAGCAAGTTGGAACATTATTATTGTTCTTTTTTCAACTCATATTACGAAACACCCTGTGTAAAATTAAGACCATAAACGTTGAGTATTACTGATATAAAACCCTCTCTCTAAAATGGAGCATGATTTAATATTTTGAAGGTATTATAATAATGTATAATTGTAAATGAATAAACCGTTTAACAATGCCTTTTTTTCAGTTCATCTCCGACGATCAATGGCAGCGACCAATTCAAGAAAGTGTAAGATTATATTCTGCTAGAACTCCAGTTCTCTATTATGAATTTTCGCACATTGGTTCACTTTATGGTATAACTAACAGAACCATTCAAGGTAACCCTTCACATTATTTATTTGTATTTCTACAGCATTCACTTAAGTTAAAATATGTTTATAGTGCTAGGAATCGCACATTAAAAGCTCCATGCATCTTTGTCACAACCAAGGGAGATCTATTTCAATAAGAATGTATCCATATTTTTATTCATTTCATGTGTTTATACAGAATTAGCTACGGTAGCTCTTATCATTTTCGCTGCAAACTTGTATTTCATTCAGTTATGACTGATAGAAGTGTTGGTCACGTTAAATTAATTTTTTTCAGGAGTTGGACATACTGAGGATCTAGCATATCTTTTTGATTTCGGACATATTGGGTCAAAGGCTGATTATTTAGTTCGATCACGTGTTGTTAAAATGTGGACAAATTTTGCAAAAACTGGATCTGCAACTCCCATTAACGATCCTCTTCTTCAAAACATTATCTGGACACCAAATAATGGAGAAAACAATAACATTAGACGATTGGAAATTTCGAAAGATTTGACAAACATAGTCAATCCGAATGCAGTTGATATGAGTTACTGGCAAGAAATATTTAATGGAAGAGGAAATCATCCCTTCAGTACTTATTGAAACTGATATTATTCATTGTGGATGACTAATCAAAACAATGCGTCTATCCATTTGTAATTCTACGAGTTGTATGAAACTTCATTAAATTGTTTTCTTGGTAATATATTGTTTGCATTTTTATACGTTCCATATTTCTCCAATATGATATAATAATAATGATAAATAAGCAGGGAGTGCGAACCACCCCTGGAAAAATAACAATGGCCAGTACACAAAAAGTAATGAAATTTCAACTGTGTGTCATGTTAACGAAACTAGACCATATTTGATACAATACAGAGGGGTGAAACAACAGATTTTCCAACCTTTCAAAAAGGCGAATCTGTCACCACGTTAGTCAGGAACAATCGAGTCATAAAAATATAAAAAATCGTCTTTTTTTGTCGTCGACGATGAACATTCCACAGGATAGGTTAAACTTAAATGAATGAAATGAATAAACGAATGAAAATGAATCAAATATGGTCTAGTTTCTTTAACATGACACACAGTTGAAATTTCTTTACTTTTTGTGTACTGGCCATTGTTATCGCATATAGGGGTATTTTTTCCGTTTTTTTTTTCCGGGGTATTTTTTTCGGGATTTATTTTTCGTCTTTTTTTCATAGATTCCATTCCCTCTGATATCGGCCGTGGGCCTACTAGGCTAACCCCCCGATATACCCCACTACTCGGTTCAGGATGGACGAGAAAGACGCCCCCACAACCGACCCCCTCGGATTTGGTGTAAGGCAAAGTAGTGGGGTCCAAATTGATGGATTACCACTTTTAAACGACCGCAATGACAACGGACGTATTGAGTGGACGGATGAATTGAGGGACGGTCTTCGGCATTGTTATGAGAGCAGTGAACCCGCCCGAAGAGGATACATGGCGAGAATACATGCTCTGTGGTGTGAGATACACCCAGAGCATGCCACTTTTTCCGCCCAAAATCTGAGGGATTATGTATCTCATCTTCGGGGTAGAGGCTATGTCAGATCCTCAGCCAGTTAACCAAGTGGCAGATATGCCACGTGTCGGTCTGGCTGTAGAGGACGCCCGCATCATACCACCAACGGAAGACATCAGAACCTGCTGGACGCTTCATCACACCAAGCCTCTGAAGCCACAACAACTGGCACGGGTGGATGCAGAAATTCACAATGAGAGAAGAGGCTGATATCTGGCAGATCAACTCTGCCGTGTATCTGCGGTAGAGAAGTCCGTGGTGTCTCGAAGTGGAGTGGTGTGGAATTTACGAAGAATAAAAACTCAAAGTCATCTCCACAATTTAATATAAATGACTGGTTAAATGGTAATGGATAGGCAATTAACCATCGATCAGTTAGATGTTGGAAAAGTACATGTTTCGGACCTATATAGATCCATCATCAGCTTAATAAATTCTACAATAAAAGAAAAGAAGGGGAATGTAACTCCAGGTATCAAAACACATTGTGCAGAATACTTACATGGAGAAAAAAAAAGTTATGTCAATATGGTGAGGCCATTCATAAAAATTGTAAATAAACTAAACTACATGTCTAATATAACAATAAAGCTATACTAAAGTGATACTGCTTTTATATTTAAAGTGAAGGCTTAAAGCCTTTAACCAAAATTGAAAATGAATCCACCAGCACTTGGTGCCGAGGCAGACACGGAAAGAAAAGAAGGAAGCTGTAATATTTCATATGTCAATCATCTACAATGTCAAAAAGGTAAGTGTGACATAGAACAACAACCCGCGAACTCTCAGCACAGAACACTGTCGGGAAGAACGTGTGACAACTCACACTGAGTAACCAGTGTTCGGAACACAGAGCACGCACTCTACCTATCCATGGTTAACTCTTCGTACATTCATTAATAAGTGTAAGAAAGGGGGAACAAATCTACAAATCCTATCGATCAAACTATTTAGTAGAAGATCAAGGCAAGGAGTATTGAAGAAAATTAATGGAATTAAAAAACTTTTTGCAATCGAATTGTACTTGTTCGTTGAGAGAAACAACGTTAGAATTGTTTATGACAGAATTGATTTAAAAAATTTCGAGAAAATTGAGTAAAGGCTCTTTTTGGCAAACATGTAAAATATCTGAATCTGTGTTAATATCAAAATAATGGTCATTATTAAGAATGTGGTTAGCAAAAGAACTTTTGGTATTGTATTCGGTTATGTGTGGGTTTCTATGACGCCGGTCAGACTCTGTCCCAAGCAGAGAGGAGGCAAACCACCCCTCTTATTGGCAGGCATGAGTGACGCATTCACAAGATGAAAGCTAGGATCAAGTCGGCGAGACAACACGCGTCTCATATCCAGTGTGTGGCGGACTACGTGGCGGCAAATAGGCCCTTCACGCCCGCAATTGCATAAAAGCGCAATTATCTTGAAAACGGTTAGTTTTTCCGGATTCAAACAGGTATACATTTTTACTGAAAATTGAATAAGAAATGCGAAAAATATATAATTTTCCTGATTTCATCAGTGGCGTAAAAAATAGGGGAGAAAAGGGACCATGACGCCCTTCTTCTGGTAACAACTGAAAATGTATTTTCTTTCTCGAAATAAAGCACCTATTGAACACAAATATTCTTTAAATTTTTTTTCAGAAACTTTCAGAACTGAGGAAATTATGAATAAAAATCACTTTTATTTTTTCATATTCAACACCCTGTATCTCTGCAAAGAACGACATTTGGGGAACGAAATATCAGGAGAGTCCTATTTATTTGTCAAGGGGAATCTTCTGTTTCAATTTGGCACCATAGTTTCGGGACACCCTGTATATTTACATGCAAGAAAATTCATCTTGAATAGTCCAACCAGTAATCTGATTTGCTGATGAAATCAGATATGCATAAACTGTATCTATACCTCTTTACATCATAAGAAATAAATATAATTCTGAGATGTTTAGATACTGTCAGAGACTAACAAACTATCTTGGTTCTGTCTTCTTAGTAAGTAGATATATATTTCGTAATCGCATCACATATCCATGTCTGTACAGGGAGGTCCAAACAGTGACGTCCAAAAGAAAAATCTGAATTCCTCTCATCCAGGGGTAATATATGTTAAGCGATTTTTTGCGGTTTTCGAGTTACCTATATTTTTTTGTGATTTTGTTAGGATGTTCTGCGGATGAGGCTTCGAATATGAATATTTGTTTTTGTAGTAAGTCTTTTCAAATTGTTTTTTGGTACAGGAAATTGAGAATTTGAGTTTTTAGAGGAGTGGACTCAAATTTTCAACGTAAATTTGGAAATACGGAAAGGAGTATCTATTGGTTCTAGCTGACTGAAAACAGTTTCCAAAGCTATCCAAAACATAAAAAAATGGTACTCAACTGACTGTAATTCGCTGTCATCGAAGATGGATATGCTAAAAATCCTTGAATCATAAGTTGGGCTTTCAAAATTATTTTCCCTGCTCCGTGATCTCCCTTCCGCATACCCTTCCATCCATAATGTCTGACGTCAACTTACTTTTGTTTAGTCGTTTATCGCCATCGCGCGTGTGTTTCTTTGTACTGGACTCAAATGTGCGTCACGTTAATTTGTGCTTGTTTTGGACTCTGATTTGCCTTACGAACATTGTTTTTGTACGGTACCATGAGTTATTCTCTGAGCCAACAAGTGGAGATGCATTATTATTATGGCGTTGCCCAAGAAAACGGTCGTTTAGCTGAAGGGATTTATCAAGAAGTACTGAAGAGGCAAGGAGAGGTACTGGAGCATTACCGGGACCACAGTTAAATTCAAAACGGCTGAAATTTTCAACGTCCACAATTACCATAGCTGGGCTATCGAAAACCCTCATCAAACTTTCAACAGCGTTTCAGCGTAAACCTGTGGTTTCATAAATGTGCATTTTCGAAAAGTTGCTGTAACTATTGCTGCAAAGTTAACACGAGCTCACCACACACTGAATCAAGACGTGCAGTTTTGTCTTGATAGGATACGAATGCTGGTGGGTGCAAAAAAATCACTAGTGAGGCGGACGAGAAGCATCGCGGAAAACATGAAGTTCCCCGATAAATGTTCGCGCCTATTCCAAGAGCATTCACGGACATTTACGAGTTTCCGCAACCACTCAACGTAGATGCTCAAGCCATAGCGCAGTTCGAAGCTTTCTGCAGGAGGCTTCGTCAGCCTGAGCTCAATTAACTGCGCAATCCATTAACCACGGAAGAAGTTCGATGGGCCCTCGAATGCTCGAAGAACTTTGCGGCTCCAGGCCCTGATGGCCTAAATAACTATTGGTGAAAATAAATTCCATATACCCACCACCATCTAGCAAGAGTTTTCAACTCAAGGCATGTTATAAAATGTTTACCCGCATCTTATACATGCGAATACTCTCCGCAGCTGAGCTGGTCTATGAACGGATTTATGAGCAAAGAGGGTCAAAGAAAGGGGTCGCTGGCTGCAAGGAAAACCTGCTGATCGACAGATGCATCACGCAGGACTCCGTACAATATAAGCGTAACCGTTCAATGGCCTGGGTCGATTATCGCAAGGCATTGAATCAGCTGATGCCGCTCTGGAGGACTCGCTGTACCATAACATCTGGTCAAGTCAGAGTCCAAACAGAACAGGTTATCTTTGGAAGGGGCGTGTTTCAGGGAGACTCCCTCAGTCCTCTTCTCTTCTGCATCTCACTACTGCCATTGTCCGTTGCACTACGGAAAACCCGCGGATACAACTGCGGCACCCCCAGTATCCGAAGGCATAAGGTCACCCATCTGTTTTACATGGATGACCTTGAACTTTATGCCTCCGAAGAGAAGGACCTTCACCAGTCCTTAAGGGTGGTGCAAGAGTACACGCATGCTATCGGAATGGAGTTTGGGGTCGACAAATGTGCCACGGTTTATCTCAAAAGAGGACGATGCGAGGAATACGGAGAGGACGTTCAGCTCATAGACGGAAGCATCGTACATCATCTGGATGCCGGAGAGACGTATACCCACCTGGGGGTGGAACAACGCCACACCCAAGAGGTAGCTACTGTCAAAAACTCTCTACGCGTCAAGAATCAGCACAAACTACGACAGATCTGGTCATCAGAAATGTCGGGGGAGAACAAAGTTGCTGCAACTAATATGCTTGCCGTTCCGATTCTACTTTACTCCTTTGGAGTAATGAAATGTACACAGGAAGAGCTGCGACAACTTGACGTAAAAACCCGCAAAATGATGCATCTTCATAAGAGCTTGCATCCTAAATCGTCTGTTCCACAGTTATACTTCCCCAGACAGCGGGGAGGCCGTGGACTTTTGAGGTTGGAGTGTCTACACAACAGAATGCTTGGTATGAGATCATGAAAAAGCAGGAATTGGAGCATTTCTTTTCAAGGTAGCAACCCGTGCAGCCGATGAACTCGATCTCGTATTCGACACTGAACGGACGAACCCAAACTCTGTTACCGAGTTGGAACCCGTTCAGCAAAAGCTGCGGAGTGTGACAGGCTCCTACAGCTACATAAGGATAAGCCAATGCATGGGGTCTTCTTCAAGAACATTGAAGACCTTGGCTTATCCAGAAACCTGCCATTCGCTTTTCTCAGAGCAAGTGGGCTGAAGTCGGAAACCAAGGGATTCGTAATGGCCTGCCAGGATGGTGTCTTCAACACCCCCGTCTACCGCAGTCGCGTGATGGGTATAGAGGTACCTGACACCAGATGCAGAGCATGTCGTGGGACAGCTGAGACCATAATGCATTTGCTGTCAGCTTGTCTAGTTTATGCGGTCTCAGCCTATATCCACAGGCATAACGCGGCCCTACGAATGTTGTACTACTATCTACGACACTCGTACGGTGTAGACGAGACACCGGTGTTGCCTTATACTCCGAGGGATATTGAGTCCGTTGTGGAAAATGAGAAGTGCCGAATCTATTGGAACTACTCATTCCCCACCCTCAGGCAAGTACAAGCCAATAAGCCTGATGTAGTCCTCCGCGACCATCAAAGTAGAACGATTTTCGTCATTGAGTTTTCAGCTCCTGGCGAAACGAACATCGTCCGAAAAGAGAAGGAAAAACGGACTAAATTTCGAGATCTTCTCTTTGAACTCCGCAGGCTTTATCCAAACCATTCTGTCAAGATGGTGGTTCTGATAATAGGGGTCCTTGGTGGAATGATGGACACACTGCTCTCAAACTTGACAATCATACCGGCTTGCCATGATGCGGCAGAAAACTTGACCGGAAGAATGTAGAAGTCCGTAATTCTTGGTTCACTCCGTCTTCTCAGGGCACATGACTCTCGGACCCAGTAATCACTCACCCCACGGACGTAGGAAGTATTTACTGGGGTTAATTGCACACCAGCGTGCCCTCCGGTAGTATCAGATCTCCGGAGACAGAGCCTGACAGGTACATTCCTTAGGGAAAAATAATAATAATAATACTCCCTTATAAACACTCGTTGAGTGTACCCAAAGGCATAGCCTGTGCGGGTAGAGAACGGCTATTATTAATATTTGCTGTGGCCCTCTGGGGCGACTTACTGATATTTTAGATGATGAATTCACTTTCCAGCTGTCGGGATTAGCATCTGGACAACTCACAATACACTTGCCTTTAAACAAAGCATGCGGTCGCCTATCGATCCGATATAGAGTATTTGAGAAAAAATCTCTTGTACCTACATCAGGCTCGAACTGACCATCGCTGATTATTAATTGCTCTGATTCGTGTTATGCCCATATAGTAGGTATATTCGTAAGAATATTCGTGAGAAAATAGTTTAATTATTTATTTCTTTTTAACAAATTACTGACTTCAAAAGTAAACATATGCCATCAATAATAGAGTGTGATACATGAAACCCCCTAGTGAGTAAACTCAGGAATTTGAAACTCATAACAACAACAACCAGTACATGCATGGTTTCGGTCCTCAGTATAGTCACCAATCTTGTGCATGGTATCACAAATTTAAAAAGTTGAGGGTCTTCCCTAGCTTGCACAAGTCCCTCGGAGACTTCTAAAGGTTGCTCGAAAGGATGCAGCTAGTTTACGGATGTAACAATTTCAACAAAAAAAAGTGTAAGCCAAGGTACCTCACCGATACAGACTCCTATATCTCAATGTCCAATACCTTACCAATAATACAATACCAATTTCGGAAACAGTTTAGTCTCACGATGAATAAACTTATTCGTGAAACTTATAAGTTCAGTTTCAGTTGGGTTAAGAGAGCAATTTTGTTCTAATCTAGATACAGAATGATTTCCCAATCTATATGAAAACTCGGCCATTCAGTTGCCCACCAGCAAGGCGTCCGCGTATATTGCGGTATGCGTTGATGCGAGCATTGAAAAATCACTTGAACAATTTGTTTTTTGATTTTTGTGAAATTTGTTTTAAGTATGTAAAATTTGTTTTGACGAATCACCCAGATTTTCAGAAAGAAAACCTCAAAAGCAGAGCTTTTGTAAGCAAGAGAGAGATCGGGATCTACAGCTTACATACAAGTAGATTCCGAACTACTATATAGCTCAATGCCAGGCGGTGGCACTTTAAAAATGTGGTGAGAGGCTTGAACACTGAGGTACTCCTTCCTGCCCTTATTGGGTAAACGTCAGAGAGTTTGTTGTTAATTCTCTCCCTTAGGGAACTTCATAAGGTACGAATCAATTAGCTTCAGCATGAATAAGGGCGTATTCGCATCGAACAGCTTGGTGACATATCCAGGTCAAGTCCAATGCTCTTCGCAGGACCATACCCGTCTTATCGCCTGATCGCTCTGAACCCGAATGGCTCTGCCGGAATAATGACCTCCAGCCTTACCAAACGTTTGAGTATTGAGTATAATTTTGTCAACTAACTTGGCCATAGAACTCAGTACCATCCAAATTATTAAGCAACTTCCCAGCCTCCTTCAGAACGTAGGATGGTATTTATGAGACATTTAAGCTGCACCAGAGACTTCTTTGACAGATTACGAAATAGAATTGGATCCAACCCGTTCAGCCCTGTAGCTGTGTGAATCGGTATCCTCGTATTTTGTCATTAACGCTAAAGAGGTGCGGCTGGCTGGTTTTTGTTCTATAGTTTCATCAGAGATTTAGTTGCTCGTGCTCGTTGCTAGTGCTAGGAATCGCTCGTAAAAGGTAAGACCTCGTTAATCCCTAGCTCGCACAAGTTTCGACTTCTAAGGGCTGTCGTTCGTAGGATGGTGACAGCTGGTTGACGGAAAAAACCATTTTAAAACATTTTTTTCTAAAACAAGAACAATTTAAAAACAAAACAATTCAAACAACAATTTTAAAGGCAGGTTAAGTAGGCATCACATGGCGTTTCCTTGAAATTTATTGTTCCAGCTTTCATTCCTGTTCAAAACGAAAGATTTCTCACGCAGTGAGAAATATCCGCCAATACAGTGAGAAATTATTTCTCACAGTGAGAAATTATTTCTCACAGTGAGAAATTATTTCTCACTGTTAGCATGATAACCCAAGTCAGTCATGAATGGTTACATGTCAGATTGATATGACACGTACTCCACGTTGACAATGCTACGCCGACGATTCGCGTGCAATATCCAAGTAGCCCATTGTTACCGTTTCTATAACAAAACCGAAGCACTGCATGATAATTATTGCTGTCAACTTACCCAACGAAAATAGTTTTTTCTACGCCAATGTCTGTAAACGTCAAAAATCGCACTGTCAACATTCCTTGTAAATGACATTTAACAATAACATGCACGTAATAGATCTCATAACATACACGTGCGTTTTGAGAAGAAAACTTAAACTTCTGGGATTAATTAAATTACAATCAAATTTTTATTTACGTAAGACTTTATTTGGTCTATTTACACAAATTTAGTCAATTAAAAAACATAAAAACTTTTAGCATTAGCGAGATATATTTAAGATTGCCCCTAAATGTAGGCAACACACGTTATGCAATTTCTTTAAACATAGGACACGTTTTCTTGAGTAGCATGCTATGAAAATAAAAAATGTTGAAATGAATGTTGAATGTTGTTGTTAAATAAATGATGTAATTGTTCAATAATTATTAACAACTATTATAATAAAGTTTAAATGATTGCCATGTTTTTCATTTAATGGAAGAAAATGAAGGGGTGTAGAAAAAGTATAGTACGTTAAACGAGTTGTAAGCCCATTACGCTCTCAAGAAATGTATGCACTCGCCGCTGCGCGGCTTCGTGCATAAACTTTTTCATTTCGTGCGTAATGGGTTACTTACAACTCTTGTTACGTAATATAGTATTATTGTTATTTGTTATAATATAAACAGTTCAGATTCATTAAATATTGAATATAATGGAATACGAAGATTTAGAGTCGGAAAATACACCTCCAGAAATTATTCAGAAAGCAATAGATGTTTGCAATAATTTTCTACCAAGCACATCAAGAGAAAACTATGAAATCGCTTACAGAAACTGGAAAATGAAAGCCAAGGTAAATTCTTGTTCCGAAAATACCTTTCTAGTTTATTTTGAAGAGTTGTCAAGAAGATTGAAATCATCAACATTATGGTCTCACTCGATGCTGAGGAGTACCTTAATGATTAAATACTGTGTTGATATTTATATCAAAATACGTAAAACTACGTGCATTTTTAAAACGCAATTCTGAAAAATATGTTCCAAAACAGTCAAAAACATTAACTTCTGAAGAAATGCAACAATTTTTAAAAGATGCACCTGATGAAAAGTATTTGCTGATAAGGGTATGAATTGAAATTTTTTAAATTGTTATCGGAAAATGAATGTTTGGTTTTGATTTCAGGCTGCTTTAGCTATTGGCCTTACAAGGGTATGCCGTTGTGATGAACTTCGAAAATAAAAAATTGATGACATGGAAGATCTTAATTCGGCCCTTTTAATAAAATTACCCGATACTAAAACCAAGGTTCCTAGAAATTTCACAGTCACAGGAGAATTCTACCAAATTTACAAAAAATATGTGAAGCTTCGACCATGCACAAATGAAACACGTTTTTTTTTAATTACAAAAATAGCAAATGTACGAAAGAGCCTGTGAGGATAAATAAATTTGGCACCATGGCAAAAGAAATAGAGAAATTTTTGCAATTACCGAACCCTGAATTATATACTGGTCACTGTTTCCGAAGGTCATCTGCGACTATTTTAGTTGATGCAGGGGCAGATCTTTCAACTTCTGAACGCTATGGGAGTTGGAAATCCAGCAATGTTGCTGGATCTTATATCGACAACTCCATAGCTAACAGAATGAAAATTTCAAAAAGTATAGTTTCAGCCTCCAGTGCCATTAGAACCTGAACACAACAATGCTGTGGAAGCTCAGTACGTTTCCCCATCAAATTCAACTTCAACCTCTGCTAATATTTCAATTACCGAAAACATGTTGAAACAAAACAACCTACCAGGAATTACTTTACAAAATAGTTCAAATATAACTGTTAATTACTATTTTAAATAAAATATAAAAATGAGTTAATGACATAAAAGTATTATTATATAAGTATGTATTTTAATTTTCAATAATTGAAAACAACGCATCCGTAGAAAAAGTACAATGTACAATTCTTGAGAAAACGACATATTTCTCACTTGCTTGATTTGCGGCACTCGCCTCAACAAACTTCTGCGCTCGTGAGAAATATGTCGTTTTTCTCACTTGTTGTACAATATACTATTTCTAGTCTGTGTTCACAGTGTCAAAAACACTTTTTGATCTATCGTGACCATGACTACAATTCAATGTGAATAGTGTGGTCCGAGATCGAAACAACTGGCCATATTTTTTCTCATCACCATATCGATGGAAAGGGGGGTACAACCATTATATGGAAAGTGAGTGTGAGTGTCTGAGAAGTCTGTCATTATAGTTTTGTCTGGAGAATAGTCTCACAACATCTTTCCGTTTTATTGTGTTGGGTTGTACAATTTCACTCCGGATTTCTGGCGTTTAAATCTCCGATGAGCGGTACCTTATGCGCAGAACTAAACAGTGCGTTCAAATCAAATGCACTGAAATTCCTACAAAGCGACATGTACCGCATACACTATAGTATCATCTTCAAGCTCTATCCCAACGTGCTCAATAGAGCTTTGATTATAAAAAATAAAAATTTTTGTAAAATTTGTTCTTTACGAATCTCCCTGGTTTTCGGAGAAAAGTCCTCAAAATCATAGTACTTCTCACTCCTTTTCTAATCAGGATCAAACCTAATCGTCGTAAAATTACTCAATTTTAGGTGAAGCTTGGTCCCAGATAAAAACATTAAATCGACCTTGAACCTGTTGATGAAATTAAAAACAACCAAATTCTTGTTTTGTATTGATTCAATAGATAATAAACATACACGCCCTTGGATCCACACTCCATACTGGTGTGCAAGTCCCAATAATTCCTTCATACGGGGTACTCTAGGGATATCAGAGTTCGGCGACAACCTTTTTCTAACGTTAATTAGTCTTATCATCTCAGGAATATTGATTTTCTCTAACAATTTTTTGAATTCTAAACTCAAAGTCAGAATTTAGGAGTGGTGGTGGTGTGAAAGCGTTTGCCTCTTATCTAGGTGGCGCGGGTTCGATCCCCACCACCTACCACTGACTATGGTTACAATAATTTATCCCACAATTATTGCAGTAACCATTGAAAAAATATTGAAAATCTCTGAAAAGTCATTATAGACGGCAGTTGGACGTTTAAACAAAGATTTATGTCCAAAGAATGGACGGACCAGAAATAACGACTGTAGAAGATATGCGACCACAAATCGGCAATGTATTGGTTTGGTGAGGAGAAGAAATGGCAACTGTTTGCATCCTAAAAGCCAAACACATTTTTCCCAATGATGGAATTCGCTTCTAGCTATTACAGTCCGTTAAAGCAGACACATCTGTTGTGATATTGTACCGCAGGCAGGTAGTAGATGCACGAGCAACCCACACTGAAGCAACCCAATAAATGGAATCATGAGAACTTGCTCAGCATTGATATGCCATTTAATATTGACCAGAACGTCTTATGCCCAAAACTGACAGATTTTAGTGCTAAAAGCTAAGAGCTAATCGAACGCTGTTTGAACGTGAATTCCAAAATGGTTTCAAATCATTACATAATGATGGGGTACTCATGCAAAATTGTGGCTATGCTATCTACTCACAGGACTCTTCTGGACCCCATCAGGTCCTGTGAAGTTATTCCCTCGTACAGAGTTCCAGGAATTGTACCCAATGATGGGAAATGAGAAGCCAGATAAATGAAAATAAAAAAAATAATTTTATGGCTGGTGTTAAAGTTGAGTTCTTCAATAATTCCTTGGATGGCTGATAGCCTCAAAGACTGATTTCGGATTTCAATTCTTCTGAGCCGAGAACAGCTATGAAACACACTCGGTAAGCACACATAGATTCAATCCCCATCGCCTGCAATCTTTTGATTTTTTGAAATATGAAGTAGCATTCACGTTGGTGTACAAAATCCTCCATTAATATAATAATTATAATATACCCTCATAAACACTCACAGAATATACCCAAAAGCATAGCCTGTGCGGGTTGAGAACGGCTATTATTATTATTTGCCGTGGCGCTCTGGGACGACTTACTGATTTTTGGTGGCATGTTCACTTTTCAGCCCGGAAAAACCTACAGCACCACCTCGGATGGTCGGTGTGCACTCCAAGCTAGCACCAGATGAGATTGGCATCTAGAAAACTCACAATACACTTGCTTTTCAACAAGGCATGCGGTCGCCTATCGATTCGATATAAAGTAGTTGGGAAAAATTCTCTTGTAACTACATTGAGCTCGAATCGACCATCGCTATGCTGGAGTTTCGAACATCCTGTGCATCAGACCGCTGAGCCAAATGTACTCTTTCCGTACATTGAATATGAGTTCTTATTAGAAACCCACACCATCAGTTCTCACTGCTATATTCGTCTTACCGGGACGTATACGTTTACATGTAGTCGAATAATATATCATTCAGACAAATTGCATGAACATGGATAAGGTTCAGTTGAAGTATGTGTATAGGTATACAGTGGATACCTATAACATTAAATAAACTTACACAATTGGTACAATTATTATACCACCAAAAAAGGGTTGCTAAATGAATAAAAAACTGAATATTTCAAAGAAAATTTATTGCTCAATTACTATTGATGAAATAATTCAGCATCTATCAATGAACATCATCCTCAGATTAATGAAAGGGCATCAGTATCCTCTACAACAATGATTAGGAGGGACTACTCTATTCTTGTTGAAGTTCATTGGGACTAGCTCCTCTGTAATGTTCCAACTGTAACAAAAACATGAAATTATTACTCTTTCATTTTACTACGACATACAAATTTTTCATATTATTCGTCACTCCAACAGTAATTAATGATAATAATAATACTTATCAAAAGAATAATGTTTTTTTGACAAATTAATTTTGTAGACAAAGAGAACAATGTTATGTTATAAGTAATTATCCTTTTCCACGTGCCACTGCCGTTACCCGAACGACGCAAATCGGACTTTGAGTGAGCAGTCGAGTGCGGGAATGTATATTGTTGGCCGATGCCAACAAGCATTGAAGTCTGGGAATGTGCTTTTACAACGAGGTAAACAAACTAATTTTCCTGAAATCGCAATGATCATTATTATGGATTGAAGAATTTTTTTAAATGGTAATATTTTTGATTGCCATCTCCTTGCCTATGAATTCGTTTCCCTGACAGTCCCTGAAGAAAACAGCAAAAACGTCGCTGACTATTCAGGAAAATAAGATTTGACGAATAGAATGACTTTTCAGGAATAGTGTGAAGTTACCCACACTTTTCAAGCCACAGTTTTTTATTTTTGGTGGAATTGAGTAGTGAACGTACAGGTATTTTTATTGCTATGTTCATAATCAGTTTTTTGAGTTATTTGCAACTATAGACAAGGGTAGCATAATTATTTAATGACCTATTGAAATTTATTGCGTGGAAAACATCGAACGGTCCTACAAATTTCGATCATTTGGTAAACTTAGTGCATTTTTCAATAAAACGACAAATGACATGACTAACAAACCAAAACAAATGAGACAAAAAAGTATGATGTCGAAACTTATGGAATCGGCCATCGAATACTTTGAAAGTGCGATTATGAATTATGAAAAATACAAAAAGTTTAAATAATCATCCAGATAGAGAAAAAAAATATGTTATAAACTATAGTGAATAAATCGAAACTATTTCGTCAACAACTTCTAGAGGGAGTAATTTAATAAGGGGGTGATAAAATGAAACTTTGTAACAACCCGTACTGAAAGAGAAAAAATTATTTTAAGGTCACATTGGAAGAACAATATCTTTCAAACTACCATGAATGAGTCGAAAATATTTCCACAAAAACATCTTGAAGGGATGATCTAACAGGGTGATACAATGAAACTTCTCTCTCTCAATTTTAGAACATGAACTTCAAAACATTATTGTGAAAATCTCTCATTATGATATTTTCTACTCCATTTGTAATTGTGATAGTCCACCCCATATACACAAACTATTATTTTTATTTATATTGAAAAAGTACGCTAATGTGCAGGATAACATACCCATTGTCGGATAATTCTCATTTGCTGTTCATATTGTGATCGCGTTAACATTTGTGATTGCTTTGGTTGATACAAAAGCCTCTCAGGATGAGTTGGTGCCATATTTTCATCATTTTGATAATTTGTTTCTTCTTCAGCGAATGCATTTCGTTCGTCTTGTCGTTTTGCAACACCACCAAAGCACGAATGTCCATAATTCAGACATCCACCTGAGAAACACGAAAATAACAAATTAACAACACCTGAATGATTTTATAGAATATGTATTATCAAATATCAAAATAACGATATGTTTTAAATATCTGAACGTATTTTGGAAATCTTGCCAAAGAAATTTGAGAATCTGATCAATAAGATGGATATATCTGCTGTCCACTGAGTATATACTTTTGTAAGACCGGACTTGAATGAATGCACAACACAATTTCGAAAATGAATAAATTTTTTGAAAAACTATGGAACAAAATGGTTTCGTTTGTGAAATACTCCAACAAATGAATATTTCACAAATATTTTCCGAATATCCGAAAAGTTATGTACTATACGAATTTGTGGAATATTTTTTTAAAAGATAGGATCAAAATTACAAACCGATAGTTTTTCTAGTAGGCGTTCAGCTATGGTGCTGTTTGGCAATTTGTGTCCCTAAAATAACCCATTCTTGTTAGAAAATTTTCGGAATATTTCCCACACGTATAATAGATTATCTATTCAATGTAGAACAGAATTGTGCAAAATTAGTACTTCTTTTGTCGTATAAGCTATAATTTTTATGGATTCAGTGTAATTTTCTATCGATGGATTGATTTTTTTGGAAATAATTCTTCGTCCTTCTGTTGCCAATGCCAGGTCTTCCGCTTTTATGTGTAGAGTTATTGGAAATATGTGCATCTGCAGCTTCCTGCATTAATCGTGTGAGCTCATTATATGAATTGGTACTCATATTGCCTGTATATAATATGAATTTCTCAAGAAACTATAATATCTTAGCCAATTAACTCTTCGAAAGATTCTCGATACCTTATTTAAGTTATATGTATGTGATAATCGGATCACCATATGTACACATGGTAGGATAGTGATCTACTAGTACGTCCCACATGCATTTTCATGCAATATGGCTAGATACCAAAGTAATGTCTAAAGTAGGGCTTCGCAAGACCAAGAGACTAGTCTTGGTCTTGATATAAAACCCAGACCAAGATCAAGACTCATTAAATCTTCCCAAGACCAAGATCAAGACTCCCCAAAAGTATTGGTCTTGGTCTCGAAAGAAAAATAGTGAACTTAAATCTACTCAATATTAAGGAAATTTTGATGGAAACTGTAATGGCATTTTATTTCAATTATTTATTTTTCATATAGTAGGTATTTAAATTTTATTTATTATTTTATTTTATTCAAAATTTCAAAATTCAAAAAAATTTATTCAAAATTGAAAATACATTTTCCAAAACCTATATTGCAGTTGTATAAAGCACTAAGGTAAACGATTAAATTTCCACATAACTTTATTAAATTCGCGACATGTTTCACTACACTGTAGTTTTATCAAGCGATAATGGTTTACTAAAATCCTCTACGTTAGGCTTTACTTAAATATCTAAATAAAGAAGACTAATTAACATAACTATACCAACATTACCTAGAATTGTTATGTTAAGTAACCTGACCTATCCCAATTCTTATCTTCCTCATTAATGTTATCCACAAACAACGAAAACAAGATATGCCTGGGAAACAATCGAAGTTACTAAGAAAAAAGGTTCAACAAAGGAGAATTGTTCAATTCCAATTGGTCATTGAGTAGACAATTAGAATTCTTCAATTTATTTATTTCTAGACATTCTAAATAATTAAGTTTGACACCTTTATTTTCCACATGTAGAATTTCGAAGTTTTCATCAAAGTGATGATCTTCTTCTAAAATATGATTCGCATATGTTGAACTTGTTATCTTTTTTACATAACTCGTGTGATGTTCACGTAGGCGGTCTTTTAAAGATCTCCCGGTCTGGCCTACATATACTTTAGGGCAAGTCCCACAATTTAATTTGTAAACTCCTGATTTTTCTAATTTTTGTGTTTTATCTTTGTTATTTTTAATAAACCTTCCCAACGTATTTTCTGTTCTATAGGCTATCCTTAAATTTTGTTTGTGTAAAAATGAGTATAATTTTTCGGTGACTTTACCTGTATAAGTTAATGTTCTATAATTACTTTCTTTGTTCCTGATACTAGGGTAAACTTCTTGGATAGCCTTGTTGTGTAATTTCTTTGCCAAAATATTATCTATCAAATCCACCCGATAACCATTATTAAATGCAACTTGCTTTATTATATTTAATTCTTTGTTGAAATTTTCTGTTGATAAAGGAACATTAACTAATCTATGAATCATACTGTTATATGCTGATATTTTATGTTGAAATGGGTGTGTTGAATTATTGTGGATGGTAATATCTGTGTGGGAAGGTTTATTATTTATTGATTTTTCTACTTCTAACTCTATTGTAAATTTTATATTTGGACGAATAGTATTAATATAGTTATGAAAGGTGTCTAATTGTCTATTAGTTCCTTTAAAACATACTAAAACGTCATCCACATATCTGTACCAATACAAAAACTGTTGGGAAATTGGATGTTTATGGATTATTGTTTCAAGGTTGTCCATGAAAATTTGTGTTGTTTGTGGATAACATTAATGAGGAAGATAAGAATTGGGATAGGTCAGGTTACTTAACATAACAATTCTAGGTAATGTTGGTATAGTTATGTTAATTAGTCTTCTTTATTTAGATATTTAAGTAAAGCCTAACGTAGAGGATTTTAGTAAACCATTATCGCTTGATAAAACTACAGTGTAGTGAAACATGTCGCGAATTTAATAAAGTTTTGTGGAAATTTAATCGTTTACCTTAGTGCTTTATACTATGGATTTCCATCAAGTAACGACCAATTCAATCCAAAATTTGCAGTTGTATAGTTTACAACGAATAGGTGTATGTTGTAAGGTCGAAGTGGTTAATAAGTATTGCAATATCCTCGCCGCAACCGCATCTTACTGCTCATCACACAATAATCCATTGTAAAAAGGTCAATAAAATCCTAATTAACATTCCAATCATTTTGAACCTTATTTCTGGCCTGTCGGGCATCGACCTGTATGCTGTGTGTGTCTAATTTAATATTCATTTAAGATTTCTCAAAAATTATAGTATGATGGTGAAAAAAATTATTTCGCTTACTTTACCCGTACAAATTGACAATAATTGTTAAAGACTGAGAAATACGAAGTACCTTTTATATGCACAGTAACTATTGTAACGTTTATTTATTAATGTTATAGGAGGATGCTTCCTATGTTTGATATGAACATTGGAATATATTCGCAAGTGTTAAGCACTTTTAAAGGATAAGCACTGAATACTGTGTGCGAAAAAATATACATATTTGAAATAAGATTAAAAGAATCATTTACAAATAATGTATGATATAACAATATCTACACTTACACCCATACACACATAAAAATAGATATAAAATTCAAACAGAGAAACATAAAGTCTAAAATATAAAATTTTAAATGTAAAATAAGACCTTAGAAATATAAACATATGATATGCACAGATAAATATATTTTTCAGGTAATTTCAGTGTCCATAATTTTTTCTATTATTGTTTTATTTTCTGTTACGAATTTTTTCAGTAGTTTTTTTAGTTTAAATGGAAAATGTATATTTATCATTTCGTTTGGAAGCGAATTTATAACTTTAGAACCTAAGTAATTTAAACTCCTTTGACCAGCAGTTTTGTTCATATGTGGGACAAAAAATGGATGTTTTAGTCTGGTGTCATATCTGGAATTGTGAGCAATTCCAATTGTGTGTTTGTTTTTAAACAAGTGATTAGCAACGTTATAGAAATATATTTTTTGTCTGGGATTGACTAGCTGAATTCCATTTAGTTATTGATCTGAAGAATAATTTTGGGATTTTCTCAAAATAATTTAATAAAAACGTTTCAATTTACTTTCTAATTGGAGTAGATAGGTTTTCAGTATTCCACCCCAAGCAATTATTCCGTATGTGAGGTTTGGTACTAGCAAGGCATTATACAGGGAAATCAGATCATTTTGGAAAAGAAATTTTCAGGATTTGTAGAATGAATAAATTAAAGATCTAAGTTTTTTGTGTTTTTTATTTTTGTTTTTTTTCGAAGAATTCAAATTTCTAGACAAATTTTGATCCAAGACCAAAACTATCAAGACCAAGACTGAGCCATTCTCGTCTTGGTTTTGAAACATCAAGACCAATACTCGACCAAGACCAAGACTATATTTATTTTTCGAGACCAAGACCAAGACTGATCAGTGATTTTGCTTAAAAGTACCTGACATTTATATTCATGAAATATTGAGTTCAACCTAACAATACTGAATTTTATATTACTTTCAATAATAGTAGCTATTCCACCATGACCGTCACTCGTCTGTTCTGACAACAGTGTAATGCTCAACAATAAAATTATGATGTGCCTTAGTTTAATTATATTGTATTACTCAATCAGAGTGAGAAGATTTAACTTCAGTATTACTCAAAGAACCTGTCAGCGGAGCATCTAGGTCTTGTTTTTTTATTCAGAGTAACTGCAGTATCGATAATGTTAATTATTTTGGGTTTTACTCTCTCTGATAATCCAGAGAATACGTCATAGAAATGTCAAATAATATTTTTTTCGTCGTTCGTTGCCATCAAATTGTTTCTTAAAGTTTTGTGTATTCTGATTATTTGAATTCGTTATATGGATATCTGAGTCCCCTTCAGGATAAGTATTGACTCTTGACCAGAAGCTGTTGTATTTTGTTTATTGATGCAAGCCATTTCTGGTTTGAGTATAACATTGCCTCATGTGCTTAGATATCATAACCCTGCATTTTCACCAAGTTAGTTTTTATGGCTTCAAAATCTGTTCTTTTTTTTGTCCCTGTTAACTGTTTGAGGCTTAGGTGCATTGGTAGCATATGCTGATACAATCTATTGGGCAAGGAGGGGTATTCTCCAGAGGCTCGATTGGTTACAACAATTTTAAGAAAAAAATTCAGCAGCCTCGAGGAAAGATACATTGTCGTAGCTCATTTTTTCTTTAATGTTTTTTTGCATTATTCCGCTGCAGTCTCCGCTGTTTGTTTTGTGCTGTTCACTATTACAATTATGACACTTGATTATGCTGCATTCATCAAATTGCTCCTCTGTATGATGAACCTGTGCACAGTTGAAGCTAAAATGTTTTCCTTTAGGCTATTTCTTGGTATGTCGATATATCAGACAGTTGGAACATTGAATAACAGGTAAAATATACGTTCGTTCGTTATATGATATATAGCGTAAGTAATTTCACATCTGTGAAGGTATTCAATAATGTTGAAGGGAGTATCTACATAGTTTCATCATTTTCTCGAGATCTTCTGTTTAAACGCCTAACCCCTTAAACCGATTTATACATTTAATCAAATATAATATGAGATCTTCAGATGAGCAATTATCAATGTATCTCACTATTCCTTTACATGTGACAAGATTATAAGGAATGTATGCATCATAACCATTGATTAATAATTGCTCGTTTTCAATGAAACTATTTGCAGAAATTACATTGTTAAATTCTATGCCTATCTTATTTTCACCCTTATTTTTTATTCTCAGAATATGTTCCAAGTCTAAATCACATATATTTGGCTATTTTCAAGTGGTTGGATTTACCTACATTATTTCTTGATTTGGTGTCCCGTTTTTATGAACCAACTGTATTTTTTGCTAGATCGTGTTCTTGGATGTTTATATCACCACCAATATATTCTGGTAAAGAATGTAACCTCCATCAGTGTTCGGTTTTTTGGGAGGAGGAGCTCCTCCCGCATCAACATTCATGATGAACAAACTTTTGAATGGATCAAAAAGAATATTGTAATTGAAAGTGAGAGAAAAGAAAATTCCAGTTAGTAAAATATGCACTCCTGATCTCTCAGATCTATTCAGACTGAATCCAAATTGAAAAAATTTACATTTGAAATACTGAATTTTCGAAAACACCGATTCCAGAGAATCAAAAATGAAAATAGTTGCTTGTGGTGCATTCTTCTTGTTTAAGTTGTATCACCGCTGGCAATGAATTTGATGGAATAAACCGAATAATGGGGAGCATACACTCGGTTAACACTCCAACAAAGGAACTTTCAATAGAAATCCCTTCTGATATTAATTTAATCAGAAACACCGCAGGAGCTTGATATTATATTTAAATAAAATGAATCAACTCTGTTCATAGTCCAACAGTCTGGATAGTTATTTGGGGACTATTCAACGGAGAATGTTGATTGAATTACATCACGGGACTTAGGTATCAGGAGATGTGGATGATGATGAAAATTGAAAATACAATATAAACCGATAAACATATTACTCTCCTCTCAGCTCTAACAAAGAAAGTAAGGAGGATTACAATATAGCAATTAAAATTTCTGAATATCAATGATTTGGATTTTTTGAAAACAGAAACATGACACCCAGTAGCCTTCCTTAATCAGACAGCCATACAACATTGATTAGCAATTTTACGACAATATCTAGGAACCGTTCAATCATTCCGAAAATTTTAGTTTTGTCTTATTTTACTATTCACCCGTAAGTAAAGTATTTTGATAATCAACCATTTCCACCATATATTTTTGGTCGAAAACGACTTTCGTAAAATATGGAAAACACTAAGTAATCTCAATATTCGATCTAATGATAAACATACCATACCAGAAAACTAATCTGATCCCAATGATATTAATCATTTCTTCGCCAAGTTTGTACAGAATGTTTCTAACAACTGTGATGAGAAGATTGAATTTTTTAGTAGAAATAAATTCTATCCGAATAACTCATTTTCATTTCACTACAGTGGAGTATGTTCGTAATATCTTGCAATCTATCAAAACTCAGGCTATGGGTGTTGATTCTAGTATAATTAAATACTGCTGTCCAGTTATCGATGTGTATGTATATTACACATATAATTAACTGCTGCATAGACACATCCTACTTTCCGTCTCGGTAAGCCTATTCCCAAAAAATTAGACCCCTTATGCTTTTCTGACCTCAGAATCATTAGTATTCTACCAACCAAAATATTTGAGAGAATAATATACAATCAAATATTCGAGTACTTCACATTAAATAAATTGATACCAGATTCTCAGTGTGGTTTTAGAAAAGGATACAGCACCGGCACAGCATTAACAACGGTAACTACTGATATTATTGAATCATTGGATAAAGGGATGGTTAGCTTGCCTGTGTTACTGAATTTCTCAAAAGCTTTTGACACGATTAACCACGAATTGATCTGTGCTAAATTGCACTACTATGGTGTCGATAATAATTCAAGTTTTCCTATTTAGTCGTATCTGTTAGGAAGGTCGCAACAAGTATGTATCAATAACCGATACTCCTCATACTTGAATATATTCTTAAGGGTCTCTCAAGGATCTATACTTGGACCGCTTATATTCATCATCTATACCGCCGATATACTAACATCTGTCAAATATTATAAAGTTCAAGCTTATGCCGATGATACACAGCTATATACACACTTTGATGTTGATAATTTCTACAATGTGCAAGTTCTTATTAACCAAGACCTTGATCACAAAAAATTCAGCGAAACAACATGATCTGAAACTCAACTCTGATAAAACGACACTTATGTGTTCTGGCACCAAAAGTAAACGGAAAACTATCATAGATAATCTGCATGTTAACATTTACAGTCATATATTGAGCCTTGTGGACTTGACAAGAAATTCAGGTATTCAACTTGACTCAGATCTCAGATTCTCAGGGCATATTAAAAATCTGATGAAAAAAGCGTACGCATCGTTGAAATTTCTGTATTGTAACCGCCATAGGTATCATGAGCATTAAATTGAAAAAAATGTGAGTCACTTCAATTATTGTGATTTTATATATGGCCCATGCTTACTCATGTCCGATGTAAATCGAATACAGAAAGTGCAAAACTCATGCTGTCGTTTGATTCAAGACGTTAGAAAATATGACCACATTTCTCAGAAATTCGTAGATTCCAAATGGTTAAATATGTCTAATCGAAGAAAGCATTCCTCTAGGAAATTTTACTTTCAATCTTATAAATTCATCATACTCTTCTCTAAAAAACAAGCTCATTCGTCACAGTATTATACATTCCAGAAACATTAGAAAAATTAACTATGCCACATCATCGCTCATCCATGTTTCCATCCATCTTTACAATTTTCTACCCGAAGAATTCAAGCTTCTTAATATAAATGAATTCAAATCTAAATTTCAATGAACAGTGAAAACTTTAGTAATCACCTACGCCACTGGTGGATCAACCCAGCACAAATCATGTAATTTTCTTTTTGTTATTGAAAATTATATCTTCTAGATCTTGGTATTGCTACAACAATCTATTATTTCAATTTTTTTCCGTGATCTGTTTTGGTTGAGTTTGAGTAGCTCTGAGCTAGACTCCGCCAAAATTAGTCGCGTATATTTAATAATGTATTTTTAATAAGTTAATAAAGCCGATTTTCTTTTTCGTTAGGAATTTCCCAGACAGGCCCCGTCTCCGGAGCCCCAATACTTCCGGAGAGCGCGCTGGATCATTTATCCCAATAACCACTCCCCACGCCGTGGGGTAGGTGACTATTGAGTCCGAGAATCATGTACCTGAGCAAGCGGACTGAACCAAGAATTACGGCCTTCTGCATTCGTCCGGCTAAGATTTCGGCCATATCACGGCAAGCCGGTATGATTTTTAAGTTTGAGAGCAGTGTGTCCATCATTCCACCAAGGACCCCTATTATCAGAACCACCATTTTGACAGAATGGTTTGGATAAAGCCTGCGGAGTTCAAAGAGTAGATCTCGATATTTAGTCCGTTTTTCCTCCTCTTTTCGGACGATGTTCGTTTCGCCAGGAGCTGAAAACTCAATGACGAAAATCGTCTTACTTTGATGGTCGAGGAGGACTACATCAGGCTTATTGGCTTGTATTTGCCTGACGGTAAGGAATGAGTAGTTCCAATAGATTCGGCACTTCTCATTCTTCACAACGGACTCAATATCCCCCGGAGCATAAGGCAACACCGGTGTCTCGTTTACACCGTACTAGTGACGTAGATGGTAGTACAACACTCGTAGGGCCGCGTTATGCCTGTGGTTATTGGCTGAGACCGCATAAGCTGGACAAGCTGACAGCAAATGCATTATGGTCTCAGCTGCCCCACGACATGCTCTGCATCTAGTGTCAGGGACTTCTATACTCATAACGCGACTACGATAGACGAGGGTGTTGAAGACACTATCCTGGCAGGCCATTATGAATCCTTCGGTTTTCGACTTCAGCCCACTTGCCCTGAGAAAAGCGAATGTCAGGTTTCTGCATAAGGCAAGGTCTTCAATGTTCTTGAAGAAGACCCCATGCATTGGCATATCCCTATGTAGCTGTAGGAGCCTGTCACACTCCGCAGCTATCACGTGTCTTTTTGCTGAACGAGTTCCAACTCGCTGACAGAGTTTGGGTTCGTCCATTCAGTGTCGAATAAGAGACCGAGTTCATCTTCATGATCGCATACCAAGCAGAGAAGGGGATCTGAGCTCCTGATGACTTTTCAGGCTCCATCCAGTACCATTCTGTTGTGTAGACACTCCAAACTCAAAAGTCCACGTCCTCTCCGCTGTCTGGGGAAGTATAACCGTGGAACAGATGATTTAGGATGCAAGCTCCTATGAAGATGCATCATTTTGCGGGTTTTTACGTCAAGTTGTCGCAGCTCCTTCTGTGTCCATTTCATTACTCCGAAGGAGTAAAGTCGGAACGGCAAGCATATTAGTTCGTGCTGATACTTGCCGCGGAGAGAGTTTTTGACAGTAGCTACCTCTTGGGTGTGGCGTTGTTTCACTCCTAGGTAGGTATACGTCTCTCCGCAATCCAGATGATGTAGGATGCTTCCGTCTACGAGCTGAACGTCTTCTCCGTATTCCTCGCATCGTCCTCTTTTGAGATGAACCGTGGCACATTTGTCGATCCCAAACTCCATTACGATAGTATGCGTGTACTCTTGCACCACCCTTAAGGACTGATGAAGGTCATCCATGTAAAACAGATGGGTGACCTCATGTCTCCGGTTGCTGGGGGTACCGCAGTTGTATCCGCGGGTTTTCCGTAGTGCAACGGACAATGGCAGTAGTGAGATGCAGTAAAGAAGAGGACTGAGGGAGTCTCCCTGAAACACGCCCCTTCTAAAGATAATCTGCTCTGTTTGGACTCTGACTTGACCAGATGTTATGATAAAGCGAGTCCTCCAGAGCGGCATCAGCTGTTCAATGCATCTCACTATTTGATCGGGTACCGCAAGGCATCTGAGCAAATGCATGATGAGCTCATGCGATGTTGTATCAAATGTCTTGTGATAATCGATCCAGGCCATTGAAAGGTTACGCTTATACTGCACGGAGTCCTGCGTGATGCATCTGTCGATCAGCAGGTTCTCCTTGCAGCCAGCGACCCCCTGCTTTGACCCTCTTTGCTCATATATCCGTTCATACACCGGCTCAACTGCGGAGAGTATCCGCATATACAAGATGCGTGTAAACATCTTATAATATGCGTTTAAGCATGTTATCGGTCTGTAGTTCTTCGGATCGGACAAATCTCCGTTTTTGGGCATTAGCAAGGTTCGCCCCTCGACAAACCAATCCGGAATCTGCTGCTCCCTATCTAGTCATGAGTTGAAAACTCTTGCTAGATGGTGGTGGGTACATGGAAATTTTTTCCATCAATAGTTATTTAGGCCATCAGGGCCTGGAGCAGCGAAGTTCTTAGAGCCTTTTAGGGCCCGTCGAACTTCTTCAGAGGTTATCGGATTGCGCAGTTTATTGAGCTCGGGCTGACAAAGCCTCCTGCAGTAGGCTTCGAACTGCGCTAGGGCTGGAGTATCTACGTTGAGGGGTTGCGGAAACTCAAAAATGTTCTTCCAGAAGGTTTCTACCCGATCAGCCGCCGGCGCGTTATCCACAACACGTGGAGGCTCTTGGAATAGGCGAGAAGGTATATCGCGGAACTTCATGTTTTCCGCGATGCTCCTCACCCGCCACCAGCATTCGTATCCTATCAAGGCAGTGCTGTTTGATGGTAAACAGAACGCCTTGGCTAAATGTGAGAGTATTGATATTTCATAGAGAGATACTGCCTACTCCTCTTTAGTGATCCAGAGAAGTAATCAGGATTGCTTCAGTATGTATAAAAATGTATACCTGAGAAAAAATGTAGATGCCCATTTCGGTAAGCATATTATCTTCATCAGTAGGATATACTAAACTGTTTAGTCAACTATGTTATCTCCAGCAGGATTTACTAATCTGAAAACATGGTTATAGAAATGCGCAACTAGGAATCAAATTACTTGTGTGGTGGAGGGGAAAAATACTTTTTGTTCTCATTGTGTCGTAGCATTGATTTTATATTCATATTTAATTAAAGAAATTTTACTTGTGAAAAAGAAATTTCAAGAGTATCAGGCACTACGGGAAAAAAATTCAAAATTACGGTATTATTGTTGATTCGGTGAATAAATTGAAAATTATCATTCATTATTACGGCTCGAGTACTTGTATATTGAGTTTTGTGTTTTTCTCACATCCTTCTCACCTCCTTACGTGATTTTGTTTCATTCAAATCGAGCGAGTAGTGTTGATTTTTATTTATTTTTGTAACGAATCTTCCAGGTTTCCAGAGAGAAACCCCTCAGAAGCTCCTAGGAGCTTGTGCGAGCAAGGAAAAGATCCGGGACCGATGGCCGTGCTGGGCTTTGAACCCACGACCTTATGCTTATAAGGCGAGCGCTCTACCACACGAACATCACGGCCCATTGTAGCTGCTGAACCCAAAATTCAGTGCAAGAATGGCATAACTTTGGCAATTTTTTTTTTTTTTCAAAGCAATCATTATATTTCCTGGTATACAGTGTGTTGTTTCAAACAAGATATTCATGCAAATATAACACGCTTTACGTCGTCCGGGTAACGGCAGTCACATGTGGGAATGGTACTCTTTCCGTGCTTGTTAGGATAATAACTATTTCATATTCTGTTTCATGTGATTCCGAAGGTTATGTATCTTTCTCGTATATATTATGTTTTGTAATTGTGATTGAAGAGGAATCGGTTAAACTGGACATTGAAATTGTATCCATCAGCTGTTCGGACTCCAGCGTTGATTTTTTGACTGTATTGTTCTTTTTTTTCTCAAAATATTTTTATTTAGTGATTGTTGCTCAATAGCCAACTTCATTTTTCAATTTTACTTGAATGACTGATTATGAAAGATTATCTTCGTGTTTCTCAAAAAACTTAATTCATGTATGAGGAACAATTTCTTTTTTTAAGTGTAATTTCAACTAATTTATACTTCACGTTGTTTTCCATGACACTTTCAATCTGAATCAAAGAAAAAATATATAGGTAAGAATAGGTAAAACTTCTGATATTGAATCCAAGTACCTAAAAAAGAAACTCACCTACAGTTGTAAAACATCCCCTCTAGCAAACAAACCCAATGAAAATAAGAAAAATTCAACATCCTTTGACCCGCATAAATTACAAAAAAAAAATGCATCCCTTCTCAAATATTAGTTAGACCTACGTTCATTACGTGTACTGCAGTAACATATACCAACATCAAAATGATGTTCCCAAGAATATACACAACTTTTGGCTCTGGATGAATCAGCCCTCCTCATGATTTGCATTAATTTTTTTCGAATTTAAGGTTCGAAAGGAACAATAAAAAACAATTTTTTGGGTGCATTAGTAGTTGTATTTAAACGCTTTGGCATAATAATCGATTTTCTAGTTAACATAGTTGACTAAACAGTTTAGTAAATCCTACTGATGAAGATAATATGCTTACCGAAATGTGAATCTACATTTTTTCTCAGGTATACATTTTTATCAATTTTTGGATCAGACTTCATCTACATACAGGACGCCGTTGTCTACCAAAAAGTTTTCTTCTTAAACTGGCATTCCTGACAGACATTTCAGAATGTTTGAATATTCTTAACAAGTCTTTGCAGGGGAACAATAGAGATATTTTTCAAATGACTAGTTAAGTTGAAGCATTCAAGAAGAAGCTTATGCTTTGGGTAGAAAGTTTGAAGAGTGGAGATTGTTCGGTGTTTTCATCTTTGAATCAGTTTCTACATGAAAACAATTTTACTCTGAAAGAAGAAATGAAAAAAAAAAATGTTGATTCAGCACTTGTCTAAACTAAAGAGTTATTTTGAAGACTTCCTGCCGAAAGATGAAATCAAAGCGCAGCAGTGGGTGAACGACCCCTTTCAAACTGAAATGCCTCAACACTTCAGTAATGAAGAAGCAGTACGGCTGATTGATATTTCAACGGACTTGTTGTCATTGAAATCAAAATTTCAGTCTCAATCCCTGTTTGAGTTTTGGAGTAGTATTGATAACAAATTTCCAGTGTTGAGCAAGAAGGCTTTGCTGTTATTCCGTTTGCCAGTTCTTACCTTTGCGAGTGTGATTTTTCTGCTGTTGCAGTTGAAATCCAAGTATAGAGCAAAGCTTAACATTGGAACAAAAATTCGGGTTGCCCTTTCAAAATTTATTCCCAGACACAATGAACTTATATCAGACAAACAATCGCATCTCTCCTATTGTAACAGAAAATTATGGACTTTGTTAATTTTTGTAAAAATGTTTTCAAGTTGACACTTCATTCATGTTCATTTATGTTTTAGAATTTTTTTGAAATAGAGTTGTGTTTTTCTAATGTTTGTTTCAAGTTGATTTTTTGGCAATAAATTATGTATTCGCAATGCAAAATGGGAAAATGGGAAAGTGTGCCGCCAAGCCATGTTTGTACTGAAAGGGAGCCGTGGGTTAAAAAGTTTGGGAACTTCTGGTTGTAAAATGACGTCACAGCGGCCGATGAAGTCCGCTTCGTCGCACGCCCTGCTAAACAATTGAATATCTCGAAAACTATAAGAGGTATCAAAAAAAAAATATTGCAGTTTCGGGACTGAAGTGCCAACTTTAGTCCCGTATAACAGGGACTAAAATGTACCTGTCAGTTCCTAGGGAGATAAAGTTGCAATTCAAATCCCTAGTTACATAAAGTAAAAATCAAACTTCACCGCAGCTACACTATTAATAACTAGGACAAAAATTAGGAAATATTCCATTATAAATGTTACCTACTGAGTAATTCAAGTACCGTGTTTATATAACTCATAAAAATTATTAATTGCATCAATGTTTGAAAGTTATAATACTGGGAAGTGCAAAAAATAGCCTATATGCCTCAGGACTAAAGAGATATTTCATCCCTTAGGTGATTATTGGCCCTCGGGCTCTACGAGCCCTCAGGCAATTAACATCACGTGCAGGATTAAAACATTTACTTTAATCCATTGTTATAAATATACTATTACAGTGTAACATTGTCGAGTCTTAACGATCGTCGTACATATGTTTCAATCATCATTAGGGTCATTCATTTTATCATTCTAAATTATCATGTCAAAGGAACTGGAAATATTGTAGAAAAAAGGCGCCTGATAGAAAAAGCGTTTGGGTGTAGGAGTTCGTGTTTGGAGAGTGGCAGTTGAATTTTGAAAACGAATGGGTGAATAGTGACTGGTAAATTTAACGTTTTCAACGGATTTTTCACTATTTGCACCCACACGACGATTTTATGTGGTTTCTGGTATTAGGATAGGATCGTCGGATTTTCTTTAGTATGAAGGATATGGTTATCGTAAAGTATTGAACGTCTCTTAGTTGCATCGGGATTACGCACTAGAGGTGAGTTTTAAATAATATTATTCTCATTCCACTGTTTCAATCGGGTCCTTATCTTAATGTTTTTTTAATCATTTTTAGACGTTTTTTCTCGGGAACCTTTCTCATTCGCACATGTGTACGAGGAGTTGTATTTTGTGTCAATCTTGTATAGTCATTATCGTGAGCTCAGAATGACTGAAAACATTATCAGACTCTGCTGTTTCCAGGAGTAGCCCAAAAGGACCGTGATAAGTACCACATAGTGGCTAGTTCATTTATTTTAACTATTGTGTTACGTGTTATATGCGGTGTTCGTTTGTCGTGAATCTTATGCCAACAAGTATTTTTTCCCTACATACATAGTTCACCCCATTTTATTTTCTTAGTCATAAATCATAGTTAATGTTTGATCATGATTGTTTTGACTAGATACTAAGTGAATTGAATTCGTCTTTCTTGGATAAAGGTTATGTGATTGCTAAAGTAACTTTATCTTCGAACTATTCTCTCGAGAGTTTTCCGTACTTTTTAGGCGATTAATAAATTTGGCCTACGATTTTTTATTGTAATTTTGTACTTGCTATTTCCGAAAATTATTATATAGGTATATTTCTATCGGGTAATCGTTATTTTTATTTCACCAATCTAGATTGTCAAGTAAGCCTTTAAAGTTTAGTGATTTGATGTCTTGCGAGGGGTGTATGTTTTGGTAAATCATCAAAATCATAAAAGGAAACCACCCCGACTCCACTGAGATTTTAGTCGGTGTACGTAACAACAGTATTGTACTGTTGTAGAAAAAGTACATTTAGATAATTCATTCGAAGATTGTCTAGAAATATTCGAAAAAATACTCAATTTAGTAGGTAACTTATATTGTTTTCCAGAAAAACTCAAAGCCTTGACGATAACGTTTCCTAGAAAAATCTCAAACTCATCAAATTACCTAACTTCTCTTGAGTTTGATTAAAGTAGTAAACCGACATTGTTATGCATGACATTCATTCATGATAATTAGTATCGTAGAATGGATATGGGGGTGAGTATAAGCAGTCATATAGTGGTTTGAAAATTTGTATGTAACATGGGACGTGCTGAATCTCCGGTTACATGAAAGGATACTTTTAACTTGAAATCGAATAAGTAGATGTTGATTGCAATTTGTAACACATGTGATATGGGGTTGAGAATAAAAACAAATAATGCTTCTGTTTATTTCTACAGATGATTTAAGTATGATATCCACTTTTCTCTGTCATATGCCATACCAGCAATTATAGAAGGAATCTATATGAACTCAATGGTGTGAGAAAGAGAAAAAATATACTATTTGTATTTGTTGAATTTCTACTAAAAACCTTCTTTGGCATCTACTGACACTAATTTAACTTAAAGTTAAATGTAGCATGTTTTATATACAGTTCCATGTCATGATTGTCTCATGTTAAGTTGTTTTGTGAGTTTTTGTCACTTGTCAAGTAGTTGTTTTGTTGACCGTTGCTGTTGGTGGTATAAAAAAGATGTCAAGAGAAGGTGGCTCTCATACGTTACTAGTCTGAAGGGAAACAATACATCGAAATACAAAAGATATTCTTTGGTACTGGCACTATTTTATACAAAAGGTTATGGGCCCAGGATGACTGAAGAATAGAAGGCAGTAAGTTGCAGTTGTTGAGAACAAGTTCAGGTTGAAACGAATGATAAGCGTGCAAAATGGAGACGATGGCGCCGTAATGTCTTGCAGTTCTGAATGGAGAGAACTTTTACAATCAGGAGAACATGGTGTATTGGGATGTGTAACAAGCAGAGTTGGTGTAAGCGCCTTGGATGGTGCAACAAGAGCCCAGGCATTGAAAAATGAAAATTAAGCCAAATCGTTAATAATCCAATATGTGAATGGCATGCAGCTGGAATGGTGAGAGACAAGGATACGAGTCATGACATGTGAGAAGCACTGAAGGAGAAGTACGAAAAGAAAGGTATCTCAGGGCAGTTATTTTTCAAAATGAAATTGCCAAGCATATAACTAGAAGAAGGTGAATCATTAGAGAAGTTTCTGATGGATGGTACGATGTGATAACAGGAAAGAATACATTTCTCATAATTTCAGGGAATTTTGTAAGAGCGTGTTTATCATTCCACCAAGGACCTCTGAAAACTTGTTGTAATACTTTTTGTTCATTTTTTACAAGCTCATGATTTCATCCTTGTTTTTGAAACGCACCGTACTCAGCCAAGTGTTTGCCCAAAATTCCGAATAATGTTCTATCGGCTGTTGTCTTTCCGGATATAATTCAAAATAAATTTGTGCTGTTTTCGTACTATTTCTATCAAATTTATAATAAAGTTTCAACATATCTCGTTTTTCTTTATTTGAGAATGAGGACATTTCGACTGAAGTATTTGTGCAAACTTATGATGTTTGATGAGTTCTGGCAACTAGTGTTTATTAAACAAAATTTTTCGATGGAGTCATGACCATCTCAGATGGAGTTGTTTTTTTTTAATATCTGTGGTTTCAGAAGTGCAAATCATAACAAATTATACATTAATGAAATCAGAATGAGAATCACTATTTTTCTGTATAAAAAAACAATATGGCGCCCATAACAGAAAAAAAAAGTTGATGATGAATGCCAGAAGACGAATCGTCGGATAGTAAATCTCAACATAAAAACGTGTAGCTGAAAAAAAGTATAAATGAAAATGTACTTTTGGTTTTGAGCTATGTTGTCAAATAACGATAGAAAAAAGTAAAAACAAAAATTCCGATTTTCAGTTTTTTCCCGATATTACCGGAAATACTCGGAATTTAACAAGTTTCAAAACAGTATTTTGTTGAGCACCAGAATACGCAACATTGCCCCAATTTAAGCTTCGACGTATCTCCTGTAGTTTAGGAGGTCCCAATGGTGGGGGTCGAATTTGAATTGCCCTGTATAAGAGAAGAATTGGAGATAGGTCGTCTCAAGCATAGAAGAAAAGTCAACAAAATCCTGTTTATCTTCAAACTATCAAAAATTTCATTTATAGTTATTTGTTATCGGAAAATGAGATTTTTCCGTTTATAGCCTACGTCCACGCCCAATACTGTTCAGTGAAAATGAATAAAACATAAAACTGAGAACTTGGCATTGTTACGTAGCTATAACCTTTCTAGCATGACATGTTTAGATTTTGAAGATATCACACTTTCATTGGTGTCTTTGAAAGTAAAATTTGTTTGTGAATTTTGTTTCTACGACTCACCCAGGTTTTCGAAAATTCCTCAAGAGCCGAGCTTGTGGAAGCAAGGGAGATCCCGGACCTACAGCTCATATACATACAAGTGGATTCCGAACTAGTTCGAATATATTGTGCCAGAGAGGTATCAACAATGTTGAAAGAATACAGGGGTACCCTTCTCTCTAAGCGTTTCCACAAAGTGGAAAATAAAGGCAAACATCTGTCAGAAAACAACTACTTCCCTGGCTAATACCACGACGGACATTGAACTACAACTGACAGATATTTGTGCAACGTTCTTCAAAGAAGACCGTGCTTGTCTCATAATTAAACAGAAATTATCCTTCATTTGGCTGGGAATGACCACCTGCAGACATGCATGTTTCGAGGTTTATTGCCTCAGTGACAGGGTAGGTCGGACAACATTATAATTGTCCTGTCCCTGCCAAATGAATAATAATCAACTGTTTAACTAATATTTCCCCACGGATACACGGTACAACATCAAAAAAACTTCAAATTTGTCCTTCGACTAAACATCCAAATTAATAAGTTACCTAAGTACATCAAAAGTGTGAGTGTCACTAATGCGAATCAATAGTATTTTTCCTCTTTACCACACAAGGATTTGCACTCTTCCAAACCAAGTTATCTTCATAGGTAGGAATACTCACAGAATAGGTGTGAATTCTTATTTGAGCAGTAAGAAAAGAACCATTTGTTCTCAACTCACATATAAACACAAGGAAGGAATGATAAAACTTGAGAGCCCCAAGAACCATAACTAAGTTATTCCTCTTTCTAAAAAATATAGTTACAATGAATTGAAATTCCATTCATGGAAACAATAATTTGTTTCAAGTATAAAATTGAAGTGAGTTTTTCCTTCTAGAATTTAGAGAGAAAACATTGTAGCTTTCAGAAATAACTAAACTAGAAACTTACGTTTATCTTCCGCTTTTGCACCGATAATATGCAACAAAATGATTATATGCAGCGATAGAACACCGGAGAAACGCATTTTATATGACAACTTGGAAATGACTAGAGAATCACTGGAAGATTGATGTATCAAGCTTGCTGGTGATTTTAGAATTAATCAAAAATATTTTCTGCGAACGATGTTGAGGATAGAACAGGAAGTGCCCTTGCGTAGTGCAGTGGATTTGTTTCATTTTAGAAGTGGGTTGCCGATTAGTGATGTTCTCTTTCGACCGGTTGTTAAAGATCCCTCGGCTTTGTAGGTAGTAGTAGGTACCCATCCCAAAATAATAAAAGGAATACTCTTTTCGATTTTTAATAGGTAGATAAATCAAATAAATTATTTTCCGGTACAGACCGCGAAGAAAAAATCAATGTTCCAATGAACACCAAGTATTTCGAAACCAACTTACGGCTTGTCGCAAAATTTAAAATGAAACGAAGATCAGTCATGACAACATTTGCTCCATTGTGGCGAGTAAGTTGTATGTAATTCAATATTTGGAGGGAAATTATAGATTGAAAGATTTTCTATCAATAACTACGTATTATGTTTCTTTAGAAAGTAATGTATTTTGTTCTAGCTCAGAGTCTAGTTTTCTGAGCCTAAAAAGCGGGGCATTGCCTTATCACCAAATCATTGATGTGAAATATAAGGAATTCATCCACTAGCATTTATAATGACAATAATAATACTCCATCATAAACACTCACATAGTTTACCCAAAGGCATAGCTAGTGCGGGTAGAGGACGACTATTATTGTAATTTTCCGTGGTGCTCCTGGGTGGTGTATTCACTTTGCAGCTATTGCAGAACCAGGAAAATCTACAGCACCACTCGGGATGGTCAGTGCGCAGACGTCGGGATTTACATCTAGGCAACTCACATCACGCTTACTTTTTAACAAGGCATGTGACCCCCTGAAGAGACCGATGCACTTGAGAAAAAAGATTCTCGCGAACTGAGGCCTCTATGCGAGCCAGAAGCTCCACAGCCAGAGACCCTAACCTCTATTTCAGTTCTGTTTCAGATAAAAGTATTGGAGGCTGCAAGCGACAATCGTTAGAAATGTTCAACAATTGAAAAAAGTTTTAGTTGGTAGTGCTTTATCAAACCTCCCCTTTGAAGAGAATACAGGATTTTCAATGAACGAAACATTATAAAAAAAATAACGAAAAATTTGTTAGTTTCAGGTATTAGGAATTGAGTTGGGCTGAAAGCTGAAAAACGCATAAATAGATTAATAATAATAATAATAATAATAATGTTTATTCACAGAAGGAAAATACAAAATTCACAAATTTACAAGAGTACGTCAAATACAATTATTCAGCTGTCTGCAAATAAACTGAAAAACCACAAATGGCTGTCCGTGGTTACAGTGGTAGCAGACGCTCCCGTATAATATAATCTAGTTCTTAATTGCTATAAATACTATATAGAATAGTGTATGAATATGAATTTAATTGTAAAATTCTATAGAAATGGGCAATACATAACTGACATACGATATAAACTATAAACTATAAGGGAGATGATGCTTGAGAACAATAATTATGGAAAAGATTCTACTCTGAAAGCTCAAAGCTCAGAAAAAGTGAGATAATAAATTTCTATCATTCGAGAACAAAAAGAATTTGACTGCTTTTTTGAATCGGTATATTGAATTTGTTTTTGCAGTTGTTTTTGGGATGAAATTGTAGAAACGGGGACCTAAATACATAAAAGATTTTTGTCCAATAGTTTTTTGGGTATTGGGAACTTGAAATTTATTTTTTTCTTTGGCTCTTGTCGAATGCAAATGGAAGACAATTTCGATGTTTTTTTTATTTTAAAATGTGTATATTAGTGTTTTCAGAAAAAATGTTTGTCGGATGTCTAACACAGATATATCCCGGTATATTTGTTCAGTAGGGTAAGTTCTTTCTTTTCTGAGTATTATTTTCAAAAAGTATTTCTGAAGTATTTGTAGTTTTTCCAGGTATATATCTGTAGTTTCACCCCCCAGCAAATATACCGTAAGACAATCTAGATTCAATGAGAGCATAGTACAACATTTTAAGATGTGTTAACTCTAAGATTTTTGTTGAATATTTGAAACGTCCTAAAAGTGATCTAAGAGTTTTAGCGACATTTTCTACATGGTAATTCCACCTCAAGTGACAGTCAAGAGTTACTCCGAGGTATTTAATACTATTTGTGAATTTTATTTTAATGGACTTTCTATTTCACGGTAACTCGGAAGACTATTTTTGTAGCTACAGATAGGAAGAAACATGTTTTTTTCGAAATTGATAGTTAGAAGGTTGAAGTTGAACCACTCTATTATGGTTGTCATGTCAAGTTCAATTTTCAGCTTTAGATCACTCCATGTTTCTGCAGTATATAATAAAACGGTGTCATCCGCAAAGCTATATATTACTCCAGTTGTATTTATCTTGAATAAATTATTCATATAAATAATGAATAGCAGCAGTCCCAAAACTGTGCCCTGAGGTACGCCACATTTAACTCTTTTTTCTGAGCTCACATACTTGTCAATTTTCACACGCTGTGTACGATTATGAAGATATGAATGAAATAATTTCAATGGTGTTCCTCGTATTCCAGAGTCCTCCAAGACGTTCAATAACTATTTATGATCAACCTTATCAAAGGCCTTGGCAAGATCCAGGAAAACCCCAATTGTTGGCTTAGGAAGTTTAATAGCATTATATAATTTCTTGATTAATGAAGATATAGCATCTTTGCATGGTCGATTTTCCTGTTTGAAAGCCAAATTGTTGAGGTGATAATATCTTATTACTATTCAGAAAGGATTCAAGTCTAATCTTAATCACTTTTTCAAATAACTTGGAAAAATTTGTAATCAAGGATATTGATCTATAGTTGGATGGTAAACATTTATCTCCTTTTCTGTAGAGAGGCTTTATGATACTTTCTTTGAATTGACTTGGAAATATGCCATCAGACACTAGTTTATTGATCAGAAAACACAACGGTGATGCTACCTCTTCACAAATCTCCTTCAATGTTTCACTCTTAATTTCATCTATTCCCGGGGCCTTGTTGTTTTCAAGTGATTTAATTATCTGAATTATTTCATTTCTATCAGTCGGATTTAGAAATATAGACTTATTATTGAGGAAGGTTTCGCTGGGAGAAACATTGGGTTTCCGATTTTTTTTGCCAGGTCAGGACCTACATTTGAAAATAAAGTGTTCAAAGTTTCAACAATTTCTAATTTTTCATCCGATTTACTACCGTTTATTAATCTGATTTATTTTATTTCTTTATGCGAAGTACCGCAATTATGGTAATTAAATTAATAGTTTTCCAAAGTTTTTAGGTAGTGACCATCATCTAGATAGCCTCAGCCAGTAATTAGATTAGTATGTAAACATACATGGGTTTTTGCAGTGATATGCAGATATGTGTATATACAATTCAAAATTGGAATTGTGTAGGAACTACATTGCAATGATCTGTGAATATCATAGCCGAAATGATTCTTTAAATAAAACTGGTAAACACCTACCTTCTTATCAAACATTTATCCGAAAATATTGAGACAGCGTTAGGTACTCTCAAAACGAATATTGTAACATTGAAGTAAGCTGATTCATTACATTTCATACTTGCGAGAATACTTTTGCATTGTTACATTATGTAATATTATTTCATGTAACTTTAGTGGCCGGCAGTTCCAGTAGTTGCAGAAATATATTTATCACCTTGCTCAGAGAGGTAGACCCGAGCAATTGGACTCTGCCGCAATATTGCTCCACCCTGTCTCTCTAGCTCAAAGTGGAATAGTTTGAATGAGTGTATGTATATATGAGTATATCATATAGAATATAGCATCTTGCATTACCGACTTATACTAGAAGTTTATGAGAAGTCCTTGGTGTAACACTTTTTTATCGTTAATTGATACATAGTTTTGTATGAATAGATGCCATTCAAAATTGATGGAAGAACTATGCAAATATCTGACAGAGAACAACTACTTTCCCATATGGATATTGAATTACATCTATCTTCCATAAGTGCAATATTCCTCATGGAGGTCACTATTGCGACTGCTGATTTAATTGTGTAAACAAAATAAATTAATTGTCAATGCAGATAAAACGGTACTGATAACTTTCTTTCGAAAAAAGGTAGAGAATATGTCAATAAAAATTACAGTGAATAGTGATACAATTCGACCCTCCGAAGATACTAAATTTTTAGGTATATATATTGACTCTGCATTGAAATGGGACAAGCAAATTAATTATGTCTGCAAAAGGTTGAATAGTAGTTTCTATGCTATACTTCAACTCAAAAATATTCTAGATGAAAAATCTCTCCTGGATGTATATTATGCAATGATCCATTCAATATTGATATATAATATAATTTTATGGGGTGGTAGTAGTGATATCAAAAGAGTATTTATTGCCCAGAAAAGAATAATTCGCCTACTATTCAACCTGAAGACAACAGACTCCTGCAAACCTTATTTCATAAAATATAGAATTCTAACTGTTCCGAGTATCTTTATTTACAGCCTAATCGTTTATATAAAAAAAAATTAAATGAATTTGGAAACTAATGCTCAGTCGCATAAATATCCAACAAGAAAAGGAAATTTGCTGAAAATAGAAAAACACAAAACAAAACTTTTCGAAAAGTCGCCAATATATATGGGATCTAAATTATACAATTGCCTTCCAGCTGAGTTAAAATTAAGTTCAAATTTGAATACTTTCAAAAATAAAGTTAAAAACTTTATATCCTCTGAAGGATTTTATTCAAGAGATGAATTTTTTGATTATATTGAGACGAAAAGTTTCTATGGGTAAACTTTTATATATATTCATAAATGTTTGTATAATATGTGTGTGCATGTTATATATATATATATATATATATATATATATATATATATATATATATATATATATATATATATATATATATATATATATATATATATCAGTCGTTGCTGACTAGTTAAGATCAAGCTAGGGAACTTGTTGGGTAAGCAGCATGCAGGAAAGTAAACTCTTATAACACTTTATTCCAATATTTCGACAAGTTTTATTGTCATCATCAGGGAAAGCTACAAATCATGATCAAAATATAGTGAAAACAATTGAACAACATGGATTCTAAACCACTTACATGTTGTTGAGATTGATTGCAATGGATGAAGTAAAAAGACGTGTACAGTTATTGAACATATTCAGAATCAGTTTGTGAGATATACATAAAGATAATCGTCACACATTAAAACATTATTTTGTTATGGATAAAATCTAATTATATTTGAATTTATGTAAAATGGATACCATACCGGTGTCCGTAACGGCCGGCGTGAAGAAGAGAAACAATTATATTATTTAAAATTAAGTTGACATGTGAAGTTAGTTTGAGTACGTTCCTGCATGGAAACTGTACTAGAATGTAGATTTAGACAGATTGAACCTACTCAGAACTGGAAAAGTGTAACACGAGCTTGGAACAATAGATTAGACATTGTTTCATGATTATGACACATGACAGTTGTAAATTTATCAGTTTATGATTCAAATAAATTTGGAGAAAAGAATTTTGAAAAGAAATTCTTTTCTGCTGCCTACCCAACAAGTTCCCTAGCTTGATATATATATCGAATTAAGTTTCAAACTAGTGACTGTAGATGTCACAAGTTACTATTCATTTATACTCTCTTTGCCTTATGGTACTAATTCAGAGTGCATTCGTTTCAACTTCGAGAGACCTCATAAAGCCGTGCTGATGAGTTGGTAACAACGAAACAGCGCTGTCCACGGATCGTGAGCTCTCGGAATTGAAACGAAAATACTCTATTCACTTTAGATTCTGCTTGCGTTCCTCATAACGCACGAGAAACTTGATTGAGTCTTGGGTTGGACAGAACAAATAAACATTTGTCTGCCTGTCAATGTTGTAGGTAAACATCTACCTTTGGATTCCATGGCTCGTGTCGAATTATATTATTATATATATATATATATATATATATATATATATATATATATATATATATATATATATATATATATATATATATATATAGAAGAGGAATAGAATGATTTCGATTTAAATTAAGTTTCAACTAATGACTGTAGATGTCATAGTATTCGTCTTGTTATATATATATATGTAAGTGTTATATACTATTGAATATTTTTTATTAAATTTTAATTTTATTTGTGCAAACATGATTTTAATGTGTTTTGACATGACCTATATCATTGTAATGATCTACTGGTTGAAATAAATATTGTATTATTGTATTGTATTGTATTGGGGTTATTGAATATTATCCTGACCCCCCAATTATGGGTCAAAAATGTATTCTTGATCAAAATGAAACATTATAAAAATCAAATTCAATTTTATTACATTAATTTAATGAAATATATTATTATCAACCTAGAGATTTCATATGAAATATGAATTGCTTTAGACTTGGGAATGTCTCTTGAAAATTGCTTTTATAAGTTAGTATCCTCGAACTATTTCTTGAGTTGATATAATTGAGAAAAAGAATGTTTTCAATTCTTGCATTTTTGCAAGAACTGATAAAAATACCGAGAATTGGAAAAAAATCAGCCTAGCCCCTTATATTTCAAGAAATTATTTTGAGATAATTCTTCAACTTGAATATATCTCGAATTTCGGATGTCAAAAGAAAGAAACATCACATGATGATTTTATCAGAAAAGCGTATGCTCACACTGAAATCGAAAGAAACGGTATTTCTTTGTAGAGCTTTTCAGTGCCCACTTCTGAGTGATTCCGTAGATTATTTGGAAGTTGTTCGAACTATTTTTCTGAAACGGTTTCATGTTATTCATTAGATATTTTTTTGTTTCCGTTGATAGAGAAAGTACGAACCTTCATGAAACAAAACCGATCTCAACAGCCCTAGTCCGCCACTGCTATACCTCTATTTAGCTAATAATGATAAATCCTGTACTCACTTAGTGCCTCTGTTGAATTTGATAAGGTGAGAAATAAGGCTAAAGCTACAACAAAATGAAACACTGTAGCCATAATGCCGTTGAGAACTGACTTTTGATTTTCCGATGAAAATTGAACTAGTGTTGCATCAGCGAATGGTCGGTCCGACATTTACCCTGTTTATATATTGGGCATTTTCATTTTTCCGATGAAGTGTTGTCAGGAGATATCGTTTTAATTTCGTTATGTTTATGTAAGTACTTGATCACAGCTGGATGAACCCACGGATATAGAGTAGGTGAGTTTCTCAATTTTGAAATGGATATATAGTGCCGAATCACATATTTCAATAAAACTTACGAACAATTTCATCAAAAGCTCCACTGAAGTTGCTAATTATTTTTTTTAGGGTGGTAATATTTAATTACTAATACATTTTCACCGTGTAGATCTGTTCTCATCAAGAATAAAATGAAAAATTTTGAATGTGATTACAAAAAACTTGAAGAATGAATATTCATTTGGTTCTGATGACGTTCCTATATTTCTTACAAAACGTTGTTTTGTCGAGTAATCTAAGCCATTTGTATTTCTGGTAAATTCTTTAATTTAACCGGTTATTTTCTGGCTCTACTGAAAACTGGAAAAATAATTACTATTTATTTATAAAAAAAATTGCAGTCAACAAATAGAAAATATATAATCTATCTTGTTACTATATCCTCAGCATTCTTCAAAAAATATGAGTACTGTTACTCGAATAGATTATAGTTTGACAGGAAAAAAATATATTTTTTCCAAAACCAACGAGGGTTTCTGGATAAATGAATTACTAATCTGTATATTTTTCATGATATTAATTCAATATTTTGAAACTGGCGAATGTTCTGTTGAGATCTTCGGTGATCTCAGCACAGCGTTTGACTTACAGCAATCACAACATCCTTTTGGAGAAACATTTTCAAATTTGACTTGGGCGTTGAGTAGTGCTTTAAAAAAGCGGGAAATGGCTTACTGGAAGGCGGTCATGTAACTTTTGCTACATGCCAAAAGTTAATTTAATTGCCTCAAATGGGCTGGCTTATTTGTTTGAATTTCTTAAAATTCAAATGGAAAAATTTATTTCCTTTCTGTTATCACACATGTCTCAAATTTTCAGTTCCTGTAATTTTTCAATGTCAACAAAAATTCCGATTACTTAAAAAAAGTAAACCGAAATGTTGTATACCACTACAACTACTAGATATCGATGAAAAATTAGTTTATATTTACAAAAATCAGTTAAATTCTTCAAGTTTTTGTTGTTTTTGCAAAATTTGATGTATTGATATGCATTTAGGATAGGCCCAACTCTGCTTTTGAGACGTTTTGAAAGATCTGTGAAAAAAAAATAACAGAAAAATTTACAAAAAATCGTACATATCTAGTCAAGTTTTAGGATTTTCTACTCACTAAAGCAAGGACACATCATTTTATCACTGACGAAAATCAAATAAAATATATTTCTGCCTTAAATGCTTAACATCAACTTTGCATAAAACTACAAAAATATAAAACGGTTTTATATTCTTGGAGGAAAATATACATTTGGAGTAAGAGTATGTCCCCTTTATGGGTTAAAACTTTTTTTATAGAATACAGTTCCTAGTTGTTAAAGATAATCCATCTGACTATGCAATTATAGATAATTATTTCATCAATGACGCTTTGAAAGCAGACGATTCCATTGGTAACGCCAAATTGAACCCTGTTGAATTGAAATAACTGACCGTCAGCTTCAAATGTATTTCCGTTCATCCATTTTGATTGGTGATACGCACTACGAAGATCAATTGTGCTAAAGATTCGAAATTTAGAGACTGCGGCTACCACGTCTTCAATGATCGGCATAGGGTATACATCCAAATGAGTGAATAGATCTATCATTTGTAAATAATCTATTACCATTCTCTTTTTGTAATTTTCAGCTTTAGAAACGAGAGGTTGTGCCCTCCATGGTGGACAGCTCTTTTGATAATTCCTTCTGTTGAAGATTTTCTCACTTTAGAAGATATGAATTTGGCATCTTCCTCTATTTGCTTCTTTGATTTCATAGTTATGGGTCTGCAGTCTATTGACAAATTATAAAGATAAGATACTGGTTCTATTTTTGCTACTGCTAAGCTACATATTGCTTAAGTTGTACTTGAACCACCAATATCGAATTCAATCTTTGAATGCTGTAATAGTATATAATGTCCAATGATTACATCACCACACAATTCTGGTGGAATCTAAATCTTGAAATTATGATACTTGTGATCAATAAGTTCAATATACACTAAACACTGTCCTTTTATTTTCGAATAAACATTAGTGGTAGCCATTGAATATAAACAAAATCTTTATTTAGGAATGATTCAAAACTTCCTGTATGAGCATCAGCAAGACAATTATTAATTCCATTCAACACATGACAGTTATGGCTGTCATTATCAATGTCATTTCAGAAAATATAGACTAGCAAGTAACTCACTAGTGAGTTATGGATTATAACTCACGTTCATATTCAAAGTAGTACTCTATTTATTTATTACTGTTACAAGCAGAATTCACATTGATATTGAAATTAAATGAAAACGCTAACGCTTCATTCGAATTTGAAGTATTTGTAAAATTCGTTGGTTTATTGGTACAGCCACTACCATCGAGGAGTTCCATACTCTCCTCCGTGACGCTTCAAAGTAGGCATGTTAGCCCCTGCATTGGCCAAAAGAGTCGCCTAAGACAGTGACCGGTGTAGAGCGCAGGTTCCTCCAATTGCAAAAATATTGTAATTCTAGAAGGTATTTCGACAAAGTATTTATTCCCACACACTGGCTGGTGCACCTCCCATTTTTGTTAAAAACAAAAAAGCGGCTAGAACTATGTAGTATTCTTTGGTCTCAAACACATGTTTTTTTTACACAAATTGATCGGGTTGACTGGAAATCCTTCTTCAATTATGGCAAAACTACGTGAAAATATTTCGCTTGGTCTTGAATAATTTCTATTTTCAAATTGACCAATTAATCAAATCACAAGCACCGCTCATTCCCGCTCGTCATTTTGCCATATTATGAAATGTCGATTTTTTAATAAAGGTGAATAGTCGAGTGAAGCATCGAGTATTTGGTCGATAGCGACGATGGGGCTAATTTGTTTTGCAAATGTTAAAAATATGCCAATAGAACATTTTCATCGATGCACTGAAACATTTTGAACTCCTTGTCGTAAGCATCTCGGGATTTTTGTGTCAAAATCTGCATCGATGCTTCTTTCCTCTTCCTTAAAGATATCCTCAGGAACGTTATTTCCATCGGTTTCCTCCATTTTCTATAAGTTTTTTTCTTCAAAAAAGCTTCTTTTTTCTTCAGGAAAAACTGAGTGTCAAAATGTATTCAAACATTCGCTCAGCCTAACGAGCTTGTGGTATAAATCTTTCTGGCGTGACTTATTTCCACATAACACACTAGTACCATAAATAGCTATTATTCTTCGTCAAAGACAGAGGTTAAACTTTTCGTTGCAGCAGCTAAGAGATTTATCGGTTCAGGCATGGAAGCGGACGTGTTTTTATAATTATTGCTAAAACAAACTTTCGATAAGGTACCTTTTTTACAACAACGACAAGTTACTTCTTGTACTGGGCATATACTTCTAGGATATCGTTTATTACCGCAAAAATAACATTTACTTGCTGTTACCGAAGTCACGGATTGTTTATCAGTAGTTTCTTTCACTTCTTTATTATCTGGTAAACCACAAAGTTTCGCGATGCTGTGCAATCTTCAGAATATTTTTGTGCTGATTCTAAAGAAAAAGCTTGGATTTCAGCTTCTTGAAGTAAGAGTGTTTCATTTTCCAATACCCGTTGTCGAATATGGTGCGATTGCAATCCATTTATAAAGGCATCCCGTATATATTCATCTCGATTTTGGTTTGCTGTATTTGCTTTGATATTACAAGTTTTCTTCTACAGCTTCAGAGCGTGTAGGTATTGATCTATGATAGATAGATAAGCTTTATTGTGTAAATGAAACATTTGTCGACAAAGTCATAATTATCACATTTTGTACAAAATAAAAACAAAAATGTAAATGTAAATATATACGTTGGGGAAACAGAAATACTCATAAAGATAAAAACACTAATTCTAATTTTGAAGAGGATATAACAAATAAATATGTAAAATTTTATATTTTTAATATATATATATAGCTATATCACAGTATCACAAAACATAGAATATAGAACGACTAGAAAATGTAGACAAAATATTCCTCCAAATTGTAGAAGCATTTCCCCATCAGGAGTGTTTTAACTGACTTTCGGAAACTTTTCATATCGCCAATGTCTCTGATTTGTTTTGGTAAGTGATTGTAAATCTGCTTGCTTCTATAAACTGTTTTGTAAGGGTTGAAGTGAGAAATGGTAGAGTGAGTATATTTTTTTCCTGGCGTGTATATCTGATTATGTTGTTTGTGAATTTTTCCCTGTATTTATGCATCAAGGAAGCTGTCTCTAAAATGTAAATTTCATAAAATGTTAGTATTTTTTTATTGGTGAAGACCGGCTTGCATGATTCACGCATCTTGACATTGAAAATTAATTTCAAAGCTCGTTTCTGGAGGACGAATATGCTCTGGAATAGAACCTGACTACAAGAACCCCAGAATGGAATGCCATACCGTAGATGAGATTCAATGAATGAGTAGTATGCCGTTAAAGAAGCCATCATTCCAAGTTCGCGGGACATCATATTGACAATGTAGCAGCCAGAGGACAACTTTTTTTGTAGAGCAGTAACATGAGTCTCGAATTTCAGATTGTTGTCAATGTGTACGCCCAGAAATTTTGTTCCAGGTTTGCTTTTAATTTGTTGATGACCTAAGGGTACTTGTTCTAAGTCCAATTTGAACGTGACCAAATTCGTTTTTGTAATATTCAGTGTTAGCATATTTAATTCACACCACATTTTGATTTTCTCCGCGTCCACAGGAATGGTTTGAACCAAGGCATCACGATCTTCATTATGCCAAAGGATTGTTGTATCGTCAGCAAACAATGTGATATCTAGCTTGGTGATATCGTTAATATAAAGAAGGAAAAGAATGGGACCCAAAACTGAGCCCTGTGGAACTCCCCTTACTATTTTGTCTATCTCAGAAGTATTGTTACCTAGTATAATTTTCTCATTTCGATCAGTAAGGTAAGATCTGATCCGTTCTAAAGCTGTTCCGCGAAACCCATAATGCAGAAGCTTTTTTAATAAAATTTCATGACTTACGCAGTCAAACGCCTTGGAAAGATCAAGGAATATTGCTGCAGTCGCCTCTTTTCCGTTCAGGCTCAGGTAGACTCTTTTCAGAAAAACAAAGATTGCCTCATTTGTACTCTCTACGTTTTACCAATTTCTCGATGATTTTTAACAGAGTTGATAGTAGCGAGATAGGCCTGAAGTTGTTTGGATCATCAGTGGCACCTCCTTTGTGAAGGGGTATAACTATTGCGGTTTTCAGGCTAGAAGAAAAAATACCCGTGGCAAAAGACTTTTTATGGCCATCGCTAGGGTAATAAGGGCTTCATCAGGTAATTGCGACAATAATTGGATTCAGTAATCTGCTGTTTCCGTGTAGACAAGCAATACCTCGCGAATATCTCATTACTCATTCTTTGGTTTAACAAATACTGATTTCAAAGTCTCAATTGCATTTTCGTATGTACTGCATTGATTGATATATTCATACAGGGTGGCCCACCTCTCCTTGCTCGGACTATTGCCGCTAGGCTAATAAAAATTGAGGAACAAATGTCATCGGAAGTTATTGGACGCTTGAAGTGGTACAGTGGAACAGGGTGCATCATCAATCCGTAGGCCAACAGTTGGTATCTTTTTTAAATGTATCACCTTGTATATTCTTTCAGTTTCTGAATCTACTTCAGGTGGGCGTACCAAATCGTTTTGATTTTTAGGATTTGGATGCAACGTTGCAAAGATATTTACATTTCAATGGAATTTAACGAAAAGTCATAGACGATTAAAAGAATTCAAAGGAACCTTATTATAAGAGGTCAATGAGAGAATATGGGTATGCAAGTACCAAAGCTATGCAGCAAAACATACGTAATATTGAAAGTTCCCTAGAATACACGTGGTGTTCTGAAAAAAACATAAAATTTTGCTATTTTCAACTTGCTGAAACGATTTTTTTTCAAATGGAACAACTCCTATATGAATTCGTTTTCTGAGAGCTCATCTGATGAGCTATTCCATGGTACCATATGAACTATGGTCTACTAATACTTCTGATAGGTGAATAACGGCACAATTGAAAACACGTTATTCAACAAACTGCCAACAAACTAATTAAATCAATCTGAATATCTAGAATATATTGAGCGGAGCGGAGAGTTTAAATAAGATAATGAATTATTTAAAGGAGGAAATGATTGAAATGTATATTTTAGGTCACAAAAACTGTCTTCTGGCGAGTAGAGTGTCCATAAGGAAGACAACCAAAAGTTGACTGTTTTTCAGAAAGAGATTTAGTTTCAAAAGTTTTTCTTTCGATGACATTTCCTCGTTCGATTTTTCGTTATTTATTCAGTAGATTGCATAACTCACGTGATTAATCATACTTTCTTATATTTCAACTGCATCTGATTTACAATTATTTAGTATTATTGGCGTGCACATTTTTCATTCTGAATTTTCAGGCTCAGAGATATCGAATTTTCTGAACATTCTTCATTATCTGAATAATACGTTTAATACGTTTTTCGAAAACTGTTGAGATCAAAAAAATTTGTCAAGATGGAATGCAATCAATCACTGGAAACAGTTCCTCCAGCGGAGATTTTCAATAAGATAAACGGTTATTAGTTTCGTATAATTACTGAATCACAGTATGATTGAATGATTGAAATGTATATTTTGGGTGAGTGTCACAAAAACTGTCTTTTGGCGAGTAGTGTCCATAAGGAACACAACCAAAAGTTGACTGTTTCGAAAATCTAGCGGGAGATTCATCAATAGTGGTTCAGTGAATTATTAATTAAAACATATGAGACCAGCTTCTTTTCTTACTGAAGATAATGAGATGATGGTTTTGACGGCTGGGGTGGAAAAATCAATTATTAGTTGCAGAGAATTAGACATTTCAATAACTACTGTACAACGGATTTTGAAGAAGAATGAATTTCATCCGTTTCATACTCAATTACACCAGGAACTTCTACCACAAGGTTTCAATCGTAGAATAGAACATTGTCGGTGGTTAATAAATATGATAAACAAAGAGAGACATTTTTTAGAATGAAGATGAGTCCACATTCCATAAAAATTAAGCGGTAATCGTTATAATTATCACTACTATTCAGACCAAAATCCCCATATATTCAAAACCACTTATCGAGAAAGGTGGTCTCTAAATGTTAGGGGGGTATTATAGATAACTATGTCATCAGTCCCTGCTTTTTCGATGGCGTAGTGAATGGAAGAATAATTTTAAATTTTCATGTACCACTCAATGTGTTAAATGACATGTGGACGGTACACCAGTTCATTACGTGGTATCTGTTCGCCAATGGTTGAATGAGCAATTCCAAGGCAGATAGATTGGTAGAGGTGGTCCAGTACACTGGCCCGCGAAATCACCAGACTTGACACCTTGCGATTTCTTCCTATGGGGATATGTCAAAAGTAAAGTTCTTTCTGAACCAGTAACTACAAAAGAAAATATGAAGTTGAGAAAGGGAAACTTTTGCCTCTATTATACCAGAAATGTTGTCGAGAGTTCGAAATTCAAACATGTATTCAGCAGAATGAGAGGCATTTGGAACATCTTCTGAAATGAAATATCTTTCGAGTTTAATGTATTATGATAGTCCGATTGATTTAATATGTTTGTTGGTAGTTTGAATAAAATTATTAAATTGAATAACGTGTTTTCAATTTTGTCGTTATTTATCTATAAGAAGTATTATTACGTCGCATCCAATTCCTAAAAATAAAAATGATTTGTATTTGTCAAGCCCACCTGAAGCAGATTCTGAAAATGACAGAATATACAGGGTGATACATTAAAAATTATATCAATGTTGGGCCACGGATTTATGGTGGACCCTGTACACTCTAAAATCATTTCAAAGAGTACCTAGCACTCAAGCATCCAATAACTTCCGATCAGATTTGTTCCTAAAATGTTATTGGCCTAGCAGCAATGATCCGAGCAAGGATAGGTGGGCCACCCTGTATGTGTAGAATGGCTTGTATGTGCCATTAGGAGTGTTCGAATTCTTGGTCAGCGTGAGGTTTGTTAGGTTAGGGTCTGCTCCGAATGAAAAAATGTATCCATGTTTCTTGCGTTCCTTTTCTATTTTTGCCTAATAAATTGTAATAAGAATAATACCTTTTCAAACTAGCTTTTATTGAGGAAAAGAAGTTGACATCATGCACGGCAGCAGTTGATACAATTTCAAATCTGATGTCAGTTCAAACATCAACAAAATAATGATGGTTATCAAAATACATAATTTTAATAATTTTTACTTCAGGAAAAGTGCATGCATGAATTCGAAAGAAGTCCGAAAAGGGTGCAAGAGAATTTCAAATAAATGAGTGAATAATTTTTTTAAACAATGCGAGAAAATTCCTTTCACCGTGAGATTATTATATTTTTTCGAAAAAAAAAATCATCGTCTATCAGTAGAAAACAGACATATGCGAATGAAGAGTTTCAGTTTTTGTTGATCGATATGCAAAGATATCTGCATTGACAATTGAAGTATTGTCTTGTTTTGTCAATTTGCTTTTCATAAATATAAAATAACACTTCAATCAACAGTTCTTCAGTGATATGGGACCACTCATTTATTCATTATTGTTCTCCAAGTACCCTAGTTGTTTGCAATAGAGAGATTATATTGACTGGAAATCATAGGAATATATTGTGTTTACATTGTACATCTGGTTTATTCACAGGAAACAATGACTATATGTAACACGAGAACATACACGGTATTTGGTTCAAAACTACTCATTGATCACGCATTTTTCCCAAAACGTATGTTCTAGAAATTATTACAAGCAGCCTAGTCAGTATCTATCGAGGAAGTGTCGAGACAGGAATATAAGAAAGTACTGGTACGGAACTGATCTGTGCAAGTTTACGCTGAAGTCTAATAGTAAAGTTGTTCAAATGAGTCCCTCAACACAGCGGAAAAAGTAACCACAACTGTGATATATTCACTCAGTTTTTTGATTGTATATTTGGTATAGAAAAATCAATAATTAGATAATCGCAAGTTTTTATATTGTGAACCTGAGAATTCCAGATGCTTTCCATTTTTTTGTGAAGATTGTATATCAGGACTATCAAAATTAGTCAATGCATTGGGATCTCGGTAACGGCAAATAATAGAGGGGTGGTTAAATGGGGGTAAAGTAGCGTACAAAAAAAAATATATTGATCTAAGTTCTTATACTGAAGTTATACAGAAGTTATACAGAAAAAATCGAGAATTTCGAAATTTTTCTTTTGTCCATCTTTTTATTTTGTGAATATTTTTTAAACTTTTGGCACTTGGCCGTAAAACCTTTCTGTATACTATCCTAATATTCGAATAAAAACTATATACAATGTATTTTAAAAATTGAGCCGCCCTCAACTTTTTTTTAGGTGTTTTTATTTTCAAATACAGACCTATATTTTTTTTGCATTCTTTCAAATGCCAAAAGTCATATTTCATTTAGGCGTAGTATTTTCATCTGAAGTACAGTATGTTTTGGGATTTTTTTTTCATTTTATAACAGCTTTAATTGAAAAATATCAACCTGTCTTATTCTGTAATATTTATCGATTACAGCGGTTATGGAATTATAAAAACGAGTAATCAAGTCATAGTAAACTTTTGGAGTAGTTTTTTCACTTCTCTACGAAAGTTATTTTCTCCTTCCAATTTTTGGATGGTCAGTAGGAGGTGATTGAATAGCTTTCTCCCAATAAAGATTATTGAATTCCTAATTTGTGTACCTAGATGAGGGAATGGGAAGTCCGATGTTATAGGTGAGACGGGACGGGACATAATATTTTTGGTACCTATATTTTTTGCAAATCAAACATACTGTAACAAAAATGCACCTAACTTTTATCCACTAATTTATTTCAACTTGTAAACTATTGTAAATGTTCTAATTCATTTTATACAACTATAGTAATTTATGTCATTATCGCTAAGCCAACTCTGTATTTCTAGACATGATCTGTAGACATGAATGCAAAAATCAATTTAGGATTGACGAAACTTATCTGTGTCACTAAAATTTTAGAGCGCTATTCCCGTAATATATTTTCTGCAATTATATCATAATTTCTCGAAGTTTTGCGAACATGATGGCATTCTCAATATTGTCTATAAAGGTGATTACATTTTGACAATCCAGATTCATTTGTGTTATCGTCCCTTGAAAGTTAATATAGTAATTGATATTTCCGATTCTTCCACTAACTGTCGCTTGAAACCTTTCTAAATCTATTTTGGTTGGTTTCCGGGTTTTGCCGTGGTCTTCTTTGGTTTAAATCTCCAAACGTTTCGACTGCAACTGCGGCAGTCATCTTCAGTGGCGTGGTCGAAGTACTCTTCTAGACGTATCAACTGAAACTGAAGCTTTCGATTTTGCCATGATATTTATAGTGATGTTTTTAATGATTCGACGTTGCTAGTCTCTCGGTCGTCGAATAAGATTTATTTTTCAGAAAAGGATATTTGGAGATTTGTTTCTTGAATTATTTGTTTTTCTGGTTTTTATAAAATTTCAATAGCATTGTTGTAGCGTTCCTCGTCGTCTGAATCTAAATTGCCAAATAACCATTTATTTGCATTACCATAATCACATTCATCAAGCATCCTTTTTTTACATATAAAGATTATTAGTTCCGATAAGAGGATACTGTTTATGGTTGACTGAAAATGTCTACTCCGAATATTGATTTACTCAATAATTGATTTCTGATCTAAATAGTGGAGAAAGGTTTATAGTATAATCTTTACCTAACTTTATAGAAAGGATTAGGTTATGTAAGGAGGTAACTTAAATATCTTCGTTACATCGTACTTGTTAAAGTACCAGGTACAGGAGAATAAATTTAATTTTCTAGAGTTTTCTATGAAAATGTTTTTAATTACTTCTCAATTTTCTAGCTAATTATTTATGGTATGTTCCCGAATCTGATATCAATTTGGTGTCTGTTTCATGATTTAAATCGGTTTTCTTGAATTTGGGAAATTTTGTATTGTTCTTTTTTGGCCACTAAAATCTGGGGATGATGACCTTTTTTCGTTCATCTTGTATATTACTTTCTCTTCTTTCAATGGGTTCCTTAATATTTTTGTACATTTTGCTATTTCTTTATGATTCTGAATATAATTTGATAATTACTCAATATTATCATTCAGATCGAAAAGACTCGAATTTTCGATGTGTCTTTTGATTACTTCGAATGGTTCGAACATTGTTTCAATATGTATAGAGTTCTTATAACTCGAAATAGCGTGCTCAATAAGTTTATCAGGTGTTAGAGTCTTATTTTCTCTCCCAGACAATGAAAATGTTCGATGAGGGTGGAATGGAAACGTTCGACTGGAGAATTCGAGTCATTATTTTTTCAGTAGAGAGGTGAATTTCTAAAGGATGCAAGGAGCAAAAATTGGTTAAGTCCTGATTTCAAAATTGATTACCTATCACTGGTTATTTTTTGGAGTAACATGTATCTGCAATAGATACTTCTGTAACTGAATCCAAGAGGTATGCTTGGCAATAACGCAAGAAAAGTGTCGATAATAAAGTGTGTCTGGTTCGATATCTTAAAAACATCTATGTTATATCCTCGTAGCCCTTATCGACTTGTAAAAATAATCGCATCTTATTTAATAACGCAATTGCGATACATTGTTGATGCAAGGTTATAAGGAAACGCTGTCTTAGCGACCTTGTTCTATTCCAGGAAAGCGATAAGATTATTATTGCGGACTGTCAGGAGATGTTTTTTCACAGACAGTCCAGTCTAGAGGCTGATTCGAGAAACACAATTCAAAATTACCACCAAAATTAAAACCCAAGTTAGAAGAGTTTCAACTAAAGTGTTGTTATTTTTTAAAAATCCAACCTTTGCTTTCCCGACGTAAAATCTATGTGCAAATGTTCGAAAGGTTTGGAGGTGGTTGGACGTATAAATTAATAATGGACTCAGCAATCCCATACCTGCAATACAGTTTGTTTTGAAGCCGCTCAGCTCGTTGGCGCGCGGGTTGCGAGGAAAGAGGAGAACTGCGATAGACTGTAACTTACCCTCCACCGACAGTGGCTTACGCAATTTAATTAATATAGGTATTGATAATTACAAAAATATGTGGAATTTCATATTTGATTATGAAAATTTCAGCAAAACTAGTGAGAAACGATCTGATGTGTTCCTAAAATACCCATGTGACTGTCTTCATTTGATAATTTGATTCTAAAAAAAAATTCTACATTCGAAGCAGTGGAATAAGTTGTCCAGAACATTACACTGCACGTTTAATATATAAAAGACAGTTTTTTATAAGCATATTCAGTTTCACTTCTTCGTTTGGGTCATATCTTGGTGATTTTTGAGCCACTTCTTGAAATTAGGCAGGTGTTCATAACTACCATGACAATGCGTTATGAAATTTCTGCTAGAAAAAACAAAATGGTGGATCCAAGATAGAGGACAAGTTTTGTGATTATGACCCGATTCCGTTCAAAATTGGTATGAGAGATTTTGGGGTCGGAGATTATCAAATTTCTGTCACATTTCAATTAAACAATGGAATTCATAAAAAACTAAAATGTATTGAATACTTTTGTTAGGACAGGCAGCTTCTATACAAATTGACTAAAAAGTAATGAATAATTTTCAATTGTTTGACATAGGTTACTTTATAACCAAGGGATTCGAAATGAAAATAATTATTTCCTTAATTGTTAGACATAGGTTATTCTATGAATAACGAATTCAAAAGCTAACCGTGAATATAAAAAAGTTAGTTTTGCACGAGAAGCTTCTAAATCCGATATTCGTAGAATAACCTGTCAAACAATTACGGAAATTGTTTATTTAATTCTAAATGCATTTCTATAGAAGCTTGTCTCTAAAAAGGCTTTTAGTGAATGATATTTTTCGAACATACTGAACTGAAAAAGATAAGAGGAAAAATAAAACAACGTTTTGAATAGAGAATTTTATTTGAATATATTTTTTATTAGTCATTTTGGAGATCATACTTTTTTCACATTAGCAATACGAAATATATAAAGATGAAGGAAATGATTACAAAGCTGCACCAGTTTTTAGATCAATCAAATATCAACAATTTACTCACTGGGTGACAATGAAACTGAGGCCATATCTTCGAAATCAAATATTACATAAGTAGGCTTGCATTATTCTACACTTATTCCAATTCATAAATTAAATAAAAATAATGTTAACCCAATTATCATGGTCTAAAGCAACATACATTTGGGAGTTGGGAAGATTCGGAATGGAAAACATGTTCATTTCATTGATTACGAAATGAAACAGTTTTTATTAAAATACTTGACTCGTACTGTCGATGAATCAAATTTACAGAATGTCTCATGATGGATTCTAATTCAGAAATTAAGAGACTATTTGGAGATCTACAAGTTTTGTTATTAAAGATTGTACTGTCTTGTCGGAATGAAATGATTATATTATATTCTAATGAATATAGACTACGTGGAAAACTCACTCTCAATGAGGTTTCACAATCTCCATGCACCAAAGATTCACTTTTCAAATGGTTTATCAGTGATTTCAGATTGGTCCCTTTAGACCTCAGCCTTCGCACTGACTGACTAAAAGTTTTATTTTGGTTTTTTGGCCTAGTAGTTTTTTTCATTATTCATAAGTTTCTTCTGGCCTTGCGAAGTGTTGAAAAATCACTGATAGATGAGTCAATAACAGCTCTGAAAAAAAAAATTAAAAAATATTCAAATTATTAAATTGAGTAAAGTGGTACTTTTTTTCACGAATAGGAAATATTGACGCACGACGCCGTAAGCGGAGTGCGACAATTCCTAAGAGTAAAAAAAACACTTGACGCACGTGTTGCATACAATATTTTCTTTACAACTGTCCAAAAATAGGACAACTAATCTTTATAGTTCATTAGCTACTCAACTCAACTCAAATTAATAACACAACTGTCAAAAAAGTGTACTTATTTTGTGTGCAGAGAGTACCTATGTTATTTTTCAATATCAAAATACTATTGCATTATTTTACAAAAAAGTGCACTTATTTGACAGTTGTAGAAAAAATATATTTTCAAGTTCGATGAAAATATTTCCATCCCCAATGTGAATTTGATAAAAATTCATGTTTCAATAAAAATGAATCCTGAATAGTTTGAAATACTAAGAATTTTTGTTTACTACTACCTTCTACTCACTATTTTTCAAATTTGTGGGTATGTCTGTTTCCTTTTCAGCGATTAACATACGGATTAGTTCAGTTTCGGAAGCAGTCAAAGTTTCTGAGAGAGACTCAGTTAATTTTTAATATTCTCCTTTTGAATTAGTATATATTTCTGAGGCAATCATAGTAGCTAATGAATCTGTATGGAATCTGTGAAGTTTTCAATCAATACATAAATGTGGGTGAAACTTTGAATTGGTAGTTATGGGCTAATCTAAAAATCATACCAACATGTAAACTCAATCTGATATAACCTCTTCAGTGGGGGGCCAAAAGAATCAATGATTTCCGAACAATCAGTTCCTGGGTTATCTGTTGACTCCGTAGATGACTTTCTCTTACTATTATCCAATCTAAAAAAGGTAAAATTCCGTTAACTAATAGCCACAAGCTATCAACAAAATTTTTGGAACTTACGAAGTTTGGCATCCTGAACAAAAAATTCAAATGAAATTTTTGGCGGTCTCAACTAATTTCGGAGATATGGGCCTATTTTTGAGTGATGTCTGACATTTTTTATGACAGAAAAACACTCAAAATTCTTCCTTCTTTAAACTAACACAATGTTCATACCCCAATTGACCTGTTTCACACTCTTTCTTTATTGAAAACGTTCCTTTTTAGGAAAAAAACTCATCCTTCTTTTATGATCACATAAGCAACAATTCTAGTCAAAAAAATGGTTAGTGAATTTTATTCAAGTCAAGTTGGTTTCTGGAAAAAAAGTGAGTGAATAATTTCCTATTCATGTTGAGATCAAATGCCTGGAAAAGTCGGCTGTGCAAATGTGCAAAGTTCAAAGTTACCAACTTGACATAAATAAATTCACTAAATATTTTACATAAATGTATTGTTTTGATGTTTTTGAAAGACGGTTGAATTTTTGGATAAACAATGCCGTTTTTAATCAAGAAATAGGAAGTGTAAAACGGGTGAATTAGGGTGTGTACATTGTACATTATGTTAGTTTAAAGAAGGAATAATTTTTTCGCGGTAGAAATTAATAAAATTCACTAACCATTTTGCCTAGATTTGTTGGTTATGTCATCACAGAATTCTAGATTTTTATCCCACCTTAGTTTCTTAATCGTTTGGCCTCCCTTGGATATTCTGCTGTTACTTTTTCTCTTCACAGGATGGAATTGGAAATCATCGAAAAATTTACTACATACGCAAAGTTAATACTTCTTGGATTCGAACTCATTAGAATTAATTACATAATTTTATCAAGGCTAGAAGAACTTGTGTATGAATATGTATAAATGAAAAACAGGATTCAACAACACTTAAATATTTATATTAATTTAATTAACAAATAAAAACAATCAATGAGAGATTTAATAGTAGAATTCAATAATAGTTATTGAAACTGATATTAAAATATAACAAGATAATGAATGTTGAAAAAGCGTTTCCACCAAGTGTATCTGACAGATGTTTGCCTTTATTTTCCACTTTGTGGAATCGCTTAGAGAGAAGGGTAACCCTGTATTCTTTCAACATTGTTGATACCTCTCTGACATAATATATTCGAACTAGTTCGAATATTTACAGATTTCTCTTCCCGGAGACTGTGCTGCTTGGGAGTGTTTTATCTTGTTCCGTGCGGATTAGATCGTGGTGTTATCCGTAGGGAAATATTAGTTAAACAGTTGATTATTATTCATTTGGCAGGGACAGGACAATTATAATGTTGTCCGACCTACCCTGTCACTGATGAGAGGCAATAAACCTCGAAACATGCATGTCAGCAGGTGGTCATTCCCAGCCAAATGAAGGTTAATTTTCTGTTTAATTACGAGACAAGCACTTGCAATTGGGTCTTCTTTGAAGAACGTTGCACAAATATCTGTCAGTTGTAGTTCAATGTCCGTCGTGGTATTAGCCAGGGAAGTAGTTGTTTTCTGACAGATGTTTGCCTTTATTTTCCACTTTGTGGAAACGCTTAGAGAGAAGGGTACCCCTGTATTCTTTCAACAATGTTGATACCTCTCTGGCACAATATATTCGAACTAGTTAGAATGTTTAAAGATAATGAATGAAATACAAATGAGGCAAGATAGTTACTAAAATCTGAAGGATATGAAAAACAATAATTTAGTTAGATCAAACTACGCTGAATACACTGTTGAATAAAAGAAGCATAATTATTAGTATGAAAGTTGATTGGAAGAATCAACTTTCCAGAGGAATGAGAAAGATTGTTTAGAAAACTAAATTATTTATACTGAAAATTAAGTCATTCCTCATTTTTAAATTTGAGTTGAAACCAGAAGACTCAATGAAACGATTAGCCGAATTTACACAAACAATACATAACTAACAGAATACATCTACATAAAAACTGACCGTTATTTCTTGCCTCTACAGAATTATCAACATATCTACCCTAAATAAATATTTATGTCTGAACGTCCCGATTTATGAGTTTTTTAGTTCTTATTTATCAGAAGATCTTTTGTAAGAATGTATTTCGAATGGTTCTGAAATTAAAGGGCGAGTTGAAAACTGAAACTGTCATTTGATACATTCTCGAAGATTACTTTGTAAACAAGCAAAAAATGATGAGAAACAATGCTAACTTTAACAGCGTTGCCGCACGTACAGCATTGCAACAGACTGTACAGAATTTTTTGAAAGTGCACACCGATTTTTCAAATTAAATTCACTAGTTTTGATTCTGTAATGTATAATGACGAGTTTCATTTCATAAACGGATCGAAATATTCAGTTACTGAATTGAATTCGCTGGATATTGAGTTCAAGCTAGTGTTGGTGGTTGATGAAGAATTATCATAGACTCGATGTGGCAACGCCCAATTCAACAGCACGACCTTAGTAGGATGGTGCCTTTCAGCGACTTCATTTGATGATGTAAGTAACTGGGTCCATTATTTATTTTTACGTTCATGAATTAAATCACTGATTTATTCGATAGTACTTGTTTTTTAAACACGTACCTATCATAGTTGTTGATTAAATTTTTTGTGTCTTGCAACATATTGGGCCAGTAATATCGAGAACTTAATGACATTTCGACTTCGTTGATAACTAAGGTAAGGGTGCATTTTTGAAGTGCAGAGAATAATTTTGTCTAGAGTCCCAGAAATTTTTCTCAAAATTTACAATTTGTTCTACCAAAATAATTTTTGGAAAAATGACAAAGTCGAACATTAGCTACCCAAAATGATTTCCCTCTTAATTTTTACCTTGTCATTGTCTCCACATGTTATGACAAATTGATTTTTGTTTGTGTTCAAAAATCTGTCGGTTACAGTATTGTTATGTAGTTTTTTGACAAAGGTCTGGACGGTTTCTAACTATTTTGTTTGACGTTTATAGGAGGTCTCAGCTGAACATTTGAAAGAATATTGATTTTTGGTTCAGTAGGTTCCATTCCTGGATTATTACAAACCGTTCACTGCCTGGTTACCTTTACCTTTTTTATGTTCGATCGAGTATTCAAATTCCTCTAGCATCAATCGCCACCTGACAAGGAGTGAATTGGGCTCTGCTAGAGGAAAAATAACCACAGTAACAGTTTGTGATTTGTGATGATTTTAAACTTTCGCCTAAAGAGGTAGGGCTCCATACGATCGCTAGCAATTCTTTTTCGATCATGGAGTGGTTAGAGTACTGATTCTGATGTCAAAATATTTTTGAAAGTTTCGAAACATTCTCTGAACTCTTTTGTGTGTTCGACATACCGGTCCTTTTTCAACCACCAGGTCATGGGTTTCGTGGTTTTGGTGAATTTTAATATAAATTTCTTGTAATATACCCAAGAAGACCCAGGAAAAATTCAATTCAGTTCATGGTACTCAGAATTTCTTTATGGTTTAGATTCATCCAGCATTACAACCTGTCCTAAAACTTCTACTTCCTTTCGCAGGAATTCACATTTATCCAATTGAATTATTAGCCTAGAATCACGCAATTTAGCAAAAACCAACTTTTTATTTTGAATATGTTCGTGGTGTCCCGTGCATTTAGACTACAAATTTTATTTTGCAGGTCTTGGAGAACCTCATCTGAATATTCAGAGCCATCTTAATTTGATGGAATCCGCTGAAAGATTGAGTAATGAAATATGGAGTTCTATCATATTTCGATGCTATCAGGTATCGATCGTCTTCTCAATGATTTTTCGATAGTCGACCACCAGGCGCCATTTTTGCTTCCCCGGTGCGTTGTTTTTTTTTGGTACAATCCAAAACGGAGACGGTTGTGGGCTGCATGAGGCTCTTATATTTTTATCAAACATTTTCTAAATTTGTTTCTGAACCTCTTTTTTGTGAATAGACGGAATCCTAAAATACTTTGCATGCGTCTGAATTTCGTCTCTTCTCGTGACATGTTTGATTTTTGGGGTGAACAACAGTAAATCGCACGTCTTGAAAAATATATCAGAGTAGGTACTCTGAAATCTTTACTAACCAACTGTTCCTATGGTTTAGTAAACGTATCAATTTAATAAATTTCTTATTGTTGTGTTTTGAACGGGTTGACTGAAATGGGTTTGTTCAATGTTATTGATATCGATTGTTAAATTCTGTATTTCTACTGGAGCTTGTCCATTTTTTGGGTAAGTTAATATTCGAGGTAAGTATAATGAGGTTCCTTAAGTTGAGTCTTTTGATTCTAAAACACTACCTGGGATATATTTTTTCATAATTCTCTTATTTGCACCAACTACAAATGTGTAGCTAACTTCCTCTATCTGTTTCTATTTGGAGGAAAGTTCTGACTGATCGCCTACTAATTTCCTATTGGTTATATTTATATTAAAATTCATGTGACATATGACTCGATCGAAATAAGCGTGAAAAATTTAAAACAATGAAATCCATTTTATAATCGTAATTCAATCGACAAACGCTAGCACCAGTTCACGATACCTGCTATGTTCACTCCCCAAACACGTTTTAATGATAGTATATCTATGGTAAATCCTTAGATACCTGTATCGGCAAGAAGTTCTAATATTGGATATTAAATTTCTAAATGCATTATTTGACATAACATTTATTTTTTCTATATTGGTTTATATATTGGTAACCCTGACGTAAATTTTCATCCCCATCATTATCAAGTTTGGCACAGAATATTGGAACTACAATGTCGGGCTGATCTTGTTCAGAACTGTGATTCTCAAAATAATTTTGGGAATGATACTGATCATGGTGAAGACTGACAGAACTATAATTTAAATGTTCATCAATGATAAAATATTCAGATGGCCACGGATTTTTGAATTCGATCAAAAATTGGGGTTTTGCTTTGGCTGATAATTTTGAGTGTTTGTTCGATAAGTGTTTTTGACATTCGGAAATTTGAAATTTTTAAACTGTGATCTCTGCGAGGTCATTATTGGATTTCTTGATGTTGTTGACATCGGCTCAGTTCTGGACAATTGATTCACAGATATTTGTTTGGGTTTAAAAATGTCATTTTTGGGTGGGCCAAAAACTTCACAATTTGTTGGATGTGTAACCTTTTGTTGTCTTGGTTATACCTGATTTGGTTGATTGGGCCATATGGGTCTGGCAAATTTTTGGTTGTTCCAGGATTGGAAAGAATGATGTTGGTAACTATTATTTTCTTGTAAGTTACTTGCAAATGGTGGTCTATTCAAAGGATCATTTTTTATATTGGCATAGGCCATTGCGCCTTTCAATGGAGCCGGTTGTTTTGAATGCATATTATTTTTCATAGTACCTGAACATTTGGCACATTTCTCGAGTTTGTGCAAAGGTTGTATTTGAGGGCCCGTTGAACTTCTTCCGGGGTTATCGGAATGCGTCGCTCATGCTTCCTAAGCTGAGGGGTGGTATCCCTCCTCTCCGCTCGGGACAGGGCCTGAGCGGCGTCATACACGGCAGAGTTGATCTGCCAGATGTCAGCCTCTTCTGAAAGGAAATCGTGAATCTCCGCATCCACCAGTGTCAGTTTTTGTAGCTTCAGGGGATTGGTGTTGTGAAGCGCCCTGCGGTTTCTGCGGGTTGGTGGTATGATGCGGGGCTCCTCTATAGCCAGGTCGACACGTGGCATATCTGCCAATTCTGCCACTGCGTTAACCGGCTGAGGAGGGGCTCTAACATACATAATCCCTCAGATTTTGTGCGGAAAAGGCAGCATGCTCTGGGTGTGTTTCACACCATAGAGCATTCTTGCCATGTATTCTCTTCGGGCGGGCTCACTGCTCTCATAGCAATACAGATTACTGTCCCTTAGCTCATCCGTCCACTCAAAGTGTCCGTTTTCATTGCGGTTGTCATCGTTTGGCAAATCATCGTTTTGGGCCCCACCATCTTGCCGATGACCCCTAATCCGAAGGCGTCGGTTGTAGGGGCCTCTTCCTCGTGCATCAAGAACCAAGTAGTAGGGTATACCGGGGGGTTAGCCTAGTATACCCACGGCCGACATTAGAGGGAATGAGTATTCCCTCCAGGGTGCGCCATGGCTGCCGGTCCGGTTTTGCACCGGTTCCTCAGGAAAGTGGTGCCGCAACTCACCAAGGCCTTTGATGGTGGTTGGCCCTTCCTGCTTATTTATTATTAGAAAGGAACCATTTTGAGGCACTGTTCGTCAATTTCCTCTGTGATTAGGAGTGTATGTGGGACCGTCCGTTACCCAAGCCAAAAGCTTGCCAGCAGAATTAGAGAAATCGATCGCCATCTCGGCCAGCACAAAAGCCCAAACTGAGGGAACTAGTCAGGAAGTATCAGGACATTTTCGATACCGGAATAGGCAGAGGCGGTAGAACAAAAGTGGTTCAGAATAAAATTGACACTGGAAATGCTCGACCAATCCGGCAATCAGCCAGAAGACTTCCTTTCGCAAAAAAGGAAGAGGCTGACAACATAGTCAGTGATATGGAGAAAGACGGAGTCATCGAGCCATCCGACAGTCCTTGGTCCTCTCCAGTAGTACTGGTGAAGAAGAAAGATGGTTCAACCCGGTTTTACGTTGATTATCGTCAACTCAACAACGTGACGAAAAAGGACAGTTACCCTCTCCCGAGAATAGACGATACGCTAGACACGCTGGTGGGCTCTACGATTTTCTCGACACTAGATCTGAAGAGTGTATTGGCAGGTAGAACTGGCCCAGGAAGATCGAGAAAAGACAGCCTTTACAGTCGGCTCAGGATTGTGGCAGTTTACAGTTATGCCATTCGGCCTCTGCAATGCTCCAGCCACGTTCGAAAGATTTATGGAGACGGTTTCAAAAGGACTATCATGGAAGACCTGTCTGGTGTATCTCGACATTATTGTGGTTGGCAGATCATTCGAGGACCACGTGAAAGACTTGGAGGAGGTATTCCAACGACTAAGAACCTCTGGATTGAAATTGAGCCCCATGAAGTGTCATCTGTTCCAAAAATGAGTACGATATCCACGTTGTCTCTGGGAAAGAAGTGGCAGTAGATGAGCAGAAGGTCAAAGCTGTTAAAGAATGGCCCGTTCCGAAAGACATACACCAGCTTCGAAGTTTTCTTGGCCTGTGCACTTACTATCGCCGATACGTGCTGGGATTTGCTAACATCGCTAAACCACTGACCAGGCTTACAGAAGGGCAAACAAAGTTCCAGTGGTCTGAAGAATGCCAAGACTTGTTCAGGAAGCTGAAAGGAGCATTGATCAACGCAAGAATTCTGAGCTATCCTCTTCCGGACGGAAAATTCATTTTGGATACGGACGCAAGCAATGTGAGACTTGGAGCTGTCCTGTCTCAGATCCAAGAAGGACAGGAGAAGGTCATCGGTTACTTCAGCAAGACTCTCAGTAAACCGGAGCGAAATTACTGTGTCACCAGGCGAGAGCTTTTGGCTGTTGTCAAAGGAGTTGAACACTTCTACATGTACGTGTATGGGAGAAAATTCCTGCTGAGTCAAGTGGCACGTTGGATCGAGAGGCTCCAAGAATTCGACTTTGAGATCTAACATCAAGCGGGGACCAGCCAAGAGAATGTGGATGCTTTATCGCGAAGACCATGCCCAGAAGACTGATCGCTCTGCCGACGAGCAGAGGAGAAGGAGTCGACGCTCTGTAGAACTACGGCGGTGGATGATAACTGGAATGACAACAAGATCCAGAAAAACCAAGAAATAGATCCAGATCTTGGTTTGGTCATCGGCTGGAAGAAGAGTGATCGAAGACCTACGTGGCAGGAAATAGCCAGTTGTTCTCCAGTCGTCAATTCTTATTGGTCCCAATAGAACTCCCTTACCTTGGATAATGGAGTCCTGAAACATGTGTTGGAGTCGGAGGATGGCGGGGAGGAAAGTCGTCAAATAGTAGTTTCCAGGAGCAGGGGACAAGAAGTGCTCCGAGAAATTCATGATGGGGTCAGCGGAGGACATCTGGGAGTGACGAAGACCCTTCAGAAACTGAGGCAATGAACTGGGCCGACTGCCAAACTGACGTCAAGGACTGGTGCAGAAAATGTGCTGTATGGGCTACCAGCAACGGGCCTCGCACAAAACCCAAGGCCCCGATGCTCCATTACAATGTGAGCAGCCCATTCGAAAAGATCGCCATTTACATCGCTGGCCCGTTCCCACAATCTGATCACGGGAACAAGTACATCCTTGTGGCGACGGACTACTTCTGCAAGTGGGCCGAAGTCTATGCCCTGCCAAACCAAGAAGCCATCACCGTTGCCGACGTCTTGGTAAAGGAGTGGATTTGTCGATTCGGCGTTCCGTTGGAACTGCATTCGGATCAAGGCAGAAACTTCCAGTCAAACCTGTTCCAGGAAATGTGCCAGATGCTAAATATACGAAAGACGAGAACCACAGCTCTACATCCACAGTCCGATGGAATGGTGGAGCGGATGAATAAGACGATAAACCGCCACCTGTCCAAGGTAGTCTCTGACCACCAGAAGGATTGGGACCAGTATCTCCATTTGTTCCTGATGGCTTATCGTTCCGCAATTCACGAGTCAACCGGCCAAACCCCTGCTAGTGTTATTATGGCCGAGAGCTGCGACTTCCATGTCCTGGTGGGATACCACCAGGACAAGACACTGCGGGAGATCACTACATCAGCAAACTACGAAAGAGAATGGACGACATTCATGAACATCCAGAGTGCCAGCGACAGAATGAAGGAGACCTACGACATCAAGGCCGATGCTGGCGGATATCAGATAGGCGACCTTGTCTGGCTGTGCAACCCTAAACGTCGCCGTGGACTATCACCGAAACTTCGGAACTCGTGGGAATGTCCATATAAGATCATGAAAAGGATAAACGACCTTGTCTATCGAATACATAAGCTACCACGAGGAAAACCTAGGGCAGTCCACTTCAATAGGTTGTCCCCTTACGCCAGAAACCACGACCAAGTCTGCACCGTCAGATCACCGGAGAATGAAATGATGTTTCAGAGGTTCATGTCCCTGTACTCGAATGGACAGAAAGTTCAACATGGGGTAACCCGAGAGGAGCCACGAGACCTTTTCAAGGTGACTGCCGACTACGCGTTAGCTCACTGTGTGGCAGAAGATCTTCAAATGTCCAGAGGCATAGCCGTAGTATTCTCCAAGAAGTTCGGTAGACTCCAGGAACTGCGGGAACAGAACCCGGAAGTTGGAGGGGTGCTACAGTTGGGGAAGGGCCAGAGAAACATCTACTATCTGGTTACCAAGAAGCATTCTCGAGATAAGCCGTCTTATGAAAATGTCTGGAAGAGTCTCACCAGATTAAGAGACATGATGTTTGACCAGAATCTTGTGGACCTGGCATTCCCAAAATTGGCCTGTGGGATTGATGGGCTGGACTGGAGAGCATGTTATAGACAATATTCTGGTGTGCTGCAATCATCTTCCTCGAGCCAACTTGAAGACAGTGAACTTCCAGGTGCAGATATGGAGAATCTTGCAGATATATCCACACTCCAAAAATGACGTTTAGGGACGAAACGTCTTTAAGAAGGGGGCAATGTAACGATTTCTAGACCAGTCTCGAGACCGGCTCTGGTCATCTCATTACGCATTCACCTCATTAAGTAACCGAAGATTCTAGGGACAACTAAGAAGTCGCCGGATTGACTCGATTTATCGAGAACTGTAAACTATATAAGCCGCTGTATAGCACATGGAGTCATAGTCAGAGATAGCCAGAGAGGTACAAATATATTTCCAGAGTTCGCAGATGGAGATTGACAGTGAAGATAAATTTGTAAATAGTGACTGTGATATAAATTATTGTTTAAGACGAGTTTTGAAATAAATTAACAAAATTAGTTTAGTGCATTTTTACTGGAGTAGCTTCAAAGGAGGGCCAAAGAATAATAGAATTCCTTTCTTAATAACAATAAATGAAAAAACCTTTAATACGTAAAATCAATAAAATGGAGAATTGAAAATTTATCAGAATAACATTTTATGAGACTCAAATATAGCAGAATGAAATGTATAGAACTGATTTATAATCCGAAAAGAAATGCATCTAATGCGTTTGTATGAGAACCGATAAAGAATCAGACTAAATTAATAAAACTAAGTAATCGGAAATCTCAATAACTTCAGCTATTCATATCATAAAAACGTCGAACTAAAAAACTAACAAAACATAATTTCATCGAAACATCATTTAATATTATCTAAAAACGTTAAACCAACAAATTATTCGAAAAAAAATTAGTATCGTGAAATTTATGGAAACGTGTAATATATGTGTAATATATAAAATTATCAGAATCGAAATCCAGCAGAAATTTTAGCGAATAAACCAGTCTGGTAGAAACTTGCTCTATAAGCTCTTAGATGGCGCTAACTTCTAGTTGAACAAATCAATCGTCTAGTTCGGACTCATATTGAACGTTCATTTGTTTGTTCCTTCCTCCATTTATTCGAGAATTCAATTGCTGGGTGGTGATTTTCAAGAATATCGAAGAAAACGGCCAATGTTATTCGTTTAATTTCACTGATCTTATAATCCCATCATGCTACGATCAACCTTAGCAATATGTCAGATCTCAATTATTACCCATATATCGGCAAAATACTACCTACTACCCACCTACCATAAGGACGCTTTCGGAGGATGTATCGTGTCAATCCATAAAACATTTGGGGGCGGAATCATATTGTTTCGTGATACACCTAACACTGGCGATAAAATTTAATGTGAGCCTTAGCATTTTAGTAATATCAGGTGGTAAGACAGAAATGAGAAGGAATTCAATAGGGACATGAGAATTTAAGTATATTAATTGCACGCTACGCCATCTCTGAGAGAATAGATCAACCGGCGTTTCGCTACGCTATAACCTCTCTAATTTCTGAAAATTTCCGGTTCTTTACTTTTTAGAATTAGCATTCATTCGTCTGATGATTTTTGATATGCCAATTTTAGGTCTTGTGGTATACTGATTCGATGATTATAATTCCTTTGACTTTCGAATATTACGCATTAATTTTCATGAGTTCTTCAAAAATCTGATGTGATCATTTCTGATTCTGGGATAATTCGTTTTTTAGATGAAAATTGGTTATTGTAATATTTTGGTTTTACATAATTATTTTTCAATTAGTTTCCATTTCTGTGAAATTATTTCCTATCTAGTTCGATTCTCCATGAAATCGTTACTGAACTTTGTTGGTTCGATAGATACTTTTAAATCATAGTCTCAGATCTATATTTTACCGTTTTTAATGGATTTTATGTAATCGCTCCAAACAGATCCATATGAGGGCAATACTAGGTTGTGATAAAAGAACATCTGTGAAATACATGTTGGAAAGAAACACTATCTCTTATGTATGTTAAGCTTAAAATGCTATTATTTATATTTAAAATCAAACATATGTTGCCAAATTAAGAGAGTGGACGGTTGATTGACATCAGTGGCGGTTTTGAGGGGGGGCAACATGGGCCATCGCCCATTGTTCTTTACGTTAACCAGCAGCTGTCGTCCTCCTACGAACGACAGCCCTCAAAAGTCGAAACTTGTGCGAGACAATGATTATAACGAGGTCTTACCTTTTAACGTGTGATTCCTAGCAGACCATAAGAAAAATAAAATGAAGTCGCTGGGCTTTGAATCTACGACCGGCAAGCCAGAATGATTGAAAAGCATTGATTCTAACCACTTGGCTACCTGACCTTGATAATCGAATCAAATACCTGTACGTACCTGTAGCTTTTTTATTTTCGCCCTCACCCTCAGTAGATGGTATAAAACCGCCCCTGGTTGACATAAACAAATAGTATTCATATTCATCGTACTATATAGAAATAGTATTGTAAATTTTTATATTGACAGAGAATTTATAGTTTGCTGTGCATTCAAAAGTAAATATATTGAATATATTTCAAGTGATCATTACTAGTAATTTGATGTTTCGTAAATGTACCTATTTTAATATTTTTTATTTTTTTAACAATGTGATCTTTCTTTTTGTGAATAAATGTTTCTATTAATTGTGATTATAGTTATGTGGATGATGTTATTTGTGGTAGTGTTGCTGAAACCCGATTATTTAAACAGGAACAGGAGAAGTATCGACCCAGCATTACTGTCTGATCTCCTCTGAGATCTTTTAATTCGAGTGCTCTTTTCTTTGTAAAGAATAATGATGATGCTTGCATGAAGGTCTTAGGTCTTCAGTGGAATTCTGCGATTGATTATTTTTCCTTTTCCGTTCAACCTCTAAGCCACCATTGTACCAAGCGTAGTATTTTAATATTTTTTATTTTTTTAACAATGTGATCTTTCTTTTTGTGAATGAATGTTTCTATTAATTGTGATTATAGTTATGTGGATGATGTTATTTGTGGTAGTGTTGCTGAAACCCGATTATTTAAACAGGAACATGAGAAGTATCGACCCAGCATTACTGTCTGATCTCCTCTGAGATCTTTTAATTCGAGTGCTCTTTTCTTTGTAGAGAATAATGATGATGCTTGCATGAAGGTCTCAGGTCTTCAGTGGAATTCTGCGATTGATTATTTTTCCTTTTCCGTTCAACCTCTAAGCCACCATTGTACCAACCATAGTATCATTTGAGAAAAAGCTAGAGTTTTTGATCCTCTTGGCTTTTTGACTACCATCACTTCCTGTACTAAACGTTTGATACTATTGTGAATTTATAACCTTGATTGGGATCAAGCATCTTCTCCTGATATTCTTCGAATTGAACAAGATATATCTCCTGCTCTTTCCACTCTTCTTCTTCTTGATCATATAACTCTTTTCCTATAATATAAAACACTTTGAATAGCATGGTTTTGGAGGCGCTTATGAGAAGGGGTATGTTGCTGTCGTATATCTTCGTGCAATTACGGATGATGAGTGTTTATTACATTTTTTATGTACCAATTCCAAAGTAGCCCTCCTCGAGAGAATTTTCATTCCAAAACTGGGATTGTTTGTTGCCGTATTAGTTTCCAAAGTTTTTGATTTTTTTCCTAATTCATTCGAAGGAGTTTTGGATATATTTATGCTTGGTCTGATTCCAAAATCGTTTTATCTGGATAAAATATCAAGTGGATATAAATTCAGTACCTTTGAGAATACCCATCTTGCTGGTTACACATAGACTCTTCCTCAAATAGTGCTGATATCGTATCAAGAGGTTTATACCCTTCAGAATTATTGAGTCATACCCTGTGGTTTGGAGGATCTTCTGGGAATTTGTGGATATTTTCTGAAATTGATTATTCAGTGGTGTCCCATCCCGAAAAAAATATTAACATCCTTGTGGAAATGGACTACTAGCAAGTGGACTGTAGCCTATGCCCTGCCCAACCAAGAAGCCATCACCGTCGCCGACATCTTGGTAAAGAAGTGGATTCGGATTCGGTATTCCATTGGAACTGCATTCAGACTAAGGCAGACATTTAGTCAAACCTGTTCCAGAAGATGTGTAGAATACTGAACATCCATACGTCTTATTTATACTAACAGTCCGATGAAATGGTGGAAGGAATGAATGGGACGATAAACCGACACTTGTCCAAAGTAATTTCTGACTACCAAAGAGACTGGGACCAACACCTTAATTTGTTCTTGATGGCGTATCGTTCCGCAGTACATGAGCCAACCGCCCAATTCCCTACTAGTATTATCATAGGCCGAGAGCTGCGATTTTCCTGCACGCCACTTGGACAAAACAATGCGAGAGAGGACTATAACAGCAAACTCCGACAGAGAATGGACCAAATCGTGTTAAGAGCAAATATCTTCAATCCTCTCCTTAATTTTTTTAAGAGAGTATTCCTTATGACAAGATCCACCCCTGATTTCTCGAATTAGAAAGTTCGTTCTTTTTTATTTTTGATAAACTTTTCCAACTTATTATCTTTATTATACGAGATTCTTATATCTTGTCTATTAAAAATGAAGCAACCTTTTGTTAGTTGATTGTCCAAAGTGTGTCAAAGATCTATAATTTTGATTATCTGCTTTAGTGTCAGACAAAACATTGCGATTAGTTTCTGCGTGGAGTGTTTTTGGAAATTGTTTCATCTATTAATTCAAGCTTATACCCGTTGTTCACTGCAATACTGCAATGCTTCTTGCAACAACTAGCCAATGTTAATCAAAGTATGCAGAATTGCTCCCAATTCCACATGCGAAGTATTCAATTATTTTACATGATGAATATTCTTTGGCTTCCGACGAAGTCTGATGTACTTTCTGTGGTTCCTGTAGATGGCGCTTTGTCTACTTCTTTAATGAGTACTGTACTTATCATAGGATCATTTGACAAAAGTAAATCAGAATTAATTGCATTATGGTGGATTTGAGCATTAGCAGACTTGGTCTGCACTGATAATCGGCAGAACCGTGAAACTAGTATGCAGATTGTCACTTGTTTCGATTAACATTTGCTAGTTGTTACAGGAAGCATTACAAAGTATATTCTTGTAGATGCTTCTTTAGTCGTATGAGGCTGTTCGATAATTTTCTGTTTGATGACAAAACCACACCACCCGTGCCAGTTATTGCGGCTTCAGAAGCTCGGTGTAGTGAAGTGCCCTGTGGGTTCCGTTAGCGGTATGATGGGAGTCTCTTCTACAGTCAGACCAACACATGGCATATCTGCCACGTCGTTAACCGGCTGAGGACGAGTTTGGACATAGAATCGACCCTGAATATGAGAAACATAATCCCTAAGGTTTTGGATAGAAAAGGCAGCATGCTCAATGTCTATCTATCACACCCTATAGTGCATTCATATTTCAAATACGGACGATGTCAACAAAAGCATGTGAACACCAAACTAGAACAGAGGCGCATTAAGCTTGTTTACCCAATGAAATTAATTTGGAAATGTAACATCATCCAAAACCAACCTAGAACTTTACACCAAAACAAATATTCGAAATAAATAATCAATAATGTAATTAAAAACACAAAAATAAATCACCACTTCGTTTGTTGTTGTATCAGGTTGATGTTCTATCGACCAAGAGCGTTGCGAGAACTGGCGATCACGAGGTGGACTCGCTGCAAGCATGCATTGATCACTGTTTACATCGAGCGTATTTGAAATATGAATACACTAACAATCTCGCTCTTTGAGTGGGCTCACTGCTCTTGTAGTAATGCAGAAGATTGTCCCTCAAACCTCCACTTTACTTGACCCCTATTCCCCTGTGGTTGGTTGTGGGGGCCTTGTCTTATTGAAAGCGGGTCAAGCCAAGTAAACCAATGGCCGACAAGCGGAGGGAATATTACCTTTTCCCTCCGGGATGCGCATGATGTGCTGGTTCGATTTGTCCTCCTTGCTTATTTTAATTATTGTTTTTTTCTACGAAATTCCGATATCAGCCTGTGATACCGAAAGAAGTCAAGAGAGGGAAAATTACGAATGAGAACAATTATGAAAAACAGTTTTATTAACGCCTAATCACAATAAATATAAATCCTAATACTAAAAGTTCCGAGAAAGAGGATGTTTTGGAAAGTATTCTTTGAATTTGAATATCTTTTTTGAAATAACCCTATAATTTTCATCGTTGGTATAGTATGAACCTGAATAGATTTTACTGGCATTTTCTTTGACTCGCTCCAGGGCATAATTGCAGAATGTATTAGCAATCATCATTTCATGGTCTCCATGTTGAAGTCCGATACAGTACGACCTGGAAGCCCTACCTGGAAAATTAATTTGTACCATTTGAATCAAAAGTTTGTTATTGTGGAAACTAATAGCTGAAGAACTAATGATACATAAATAGGTAATGAGAATAGCTTTAATAAAATAAGAAAAAATGTTATAATCGGTTTATTAGAATGACTATTATTTTATTGTTCACTGGAAACTATTGAAACAATTTTTATATGTTATGATCTGTCCACGTTGAGCAACTTCGCCCTCATATTTCATCAAGAATTCTTTTTTTCAAATATCATTACTCAGAAATATCTACCTTCATATTGATGAAACATTTGTATATCCATTCTTCATGGCTAACTATGACCGAATGAAAAGTGAAAACCCTCCAGATCTCAATGCTTGGTATTCGTCACAATTTATTGTGATTCAGTAGAATAACCACGGGTTCTCTCAAAAAGTAGTCCTATCAAAAGTTATCGAGGTAAGGTAAGGTGAGGGATTCAGATCCGCACTTATATTCATTTCAGATACATATTGTGAAGAAACGTATTAACGAAATTCAAACAAACTTAGATTGTTGAAAAAAGAATTGAATTGCCTTTTCATACAGTACGACCTGGAAGCCCTATCTGGAAAATTAATTTGTACCATTTGAATCAAAAGTTTGTTATTGTGGAAACTAATAGCTGAAGAACTAATGATACATAAATAGGTAATGAGAATAGCTTCAATAAAATAAGAAAAAATATACATAAGAACGCCATTTGAAATTTTTAAGTTGATGCGCCATCTATCTTGGAATCACAATGTGTTCTATTTCAAAGAGTAATATCGGTGAAACCCTCCAAACGGTTTTCTTATGTATGTACGTCAAACCGTTCAAATGTTAGTATTAATATTAATATTAATATATTGGTACTGATAAGAAGCTACTGTGTCAGCAAAACATGAAATATATCTTTCGGAAGTCAAAGTCCTTTTTCAAAAACTAATTTTATTGACAAAAATACGTCTAAACAGTACAAGAGCTAAATTATGACTGAATAATAAAATAAATATTTTCATAAAGATGAAGATGCGCGCATCAGTTTCCTGGAATCGCGAGATTCTGCCTCAGCATAGTCAGCGGTTCACACGGGAATGAGCGATATAATTCCTCCCCCTGAAGATTCAACATAGGAGGGTTAGCGAGGAAGTTGAACCCTAGACATCTCGATTTCTTGTGGTTGTTCGTTTGGTCCCTTGGTTCTGCAGCCTTTGAAGTCAATCTTTTTGTGAACGATGTATACACAAATCGATGTTATGACCAGGTAGACTAACATCGTCCAAAAACTTGGAATGTATGCTACGTCTTTGAAGGATACCGTCGGTTCGTTCTTCATTATTGCTGTTTTTATTGAGAGGAGTTCGTCCAGGTTCAAGTCATCAAGTTGGATCCCTATGCTTGGTTTGGGTGGCTCTGACTTCCTCTCGTCTAAATCTGGTAGGATAATTGGTTCACTATTGGTGATCGTTTATTATAAGTTGGTCACCACAGGATAACTTCCAGGTAGCAGGTTTTCAATTTCATTTTGATTTTGGCACCTAAGTTTGGTCGTTTGTTGAGACGGTATGAGGACAACCCATCTGTTTGAGTTATCTAGTTGTCTGATGGCTGGTCTTGATAGATGGATGGTTGTTTTCTTGCAAGTGGAGGCGTTTTGGACATCGAGCAACTGGATTTCGCATGGATTATCTTCTGTCAGCTCCCTGATGTTAGTGGACGGGCAGATATACGTTTGGTGGGAGATCTCCAAACAAGGATTACTCAAGAATGCATACAATTTCTCATTTTTTGTCAAATACTTATTTTGAGGTACAACAGCCTTAAACTGACCCTTAGTTAACGTTGGAATAGAAAATAGATGATAATAATCAAATTTTGAAGAATGGGTAATTGGAATATGTAAAATATAGGTTATTCTGAAATTTGATGAATAACTTTCGAGAGTTATGATTCTTTCGAATAGCAAAGTATTTTCGAAACTATTTCAATTGGTAGTTGGTCTTTGTTGATAATTTTCTTCAACTTTTGCAGTTCATGGAACAAATCTCTCGTTTTTATAATACTGGGATGAAGAACGTTCAATCTGGAAAATTGTATCGAGTTTTCGACATCCTGTAAAATTTAATTTATGATTTCATATGTGCTGATTATCTGGTTCATGATATCTTTGATGAACATAGAATTTTCTCTATACGTTTGATTTTCAACAATTTTGGCAATTTGATTTATTTTTGACTCTAAAAGCTGTTCGTTATGTTTCACTTGGTGAACTGTACTATTGAACTGATCAATTAATGAGATTGAAAGTGAATTTTGCCTTTTGATGTTTTTTACTAGATCATTTTGATTATTTTGAAATTCATTTATCAGACGATCGTATTTTTCTCCGTCACTGGAATCTAAATTTCCTGTGATTGATTTGAAAATTGATCCAATGCCATTTATGAGACCGCGTTTTATTCTGAGCGGATGTGGTAAAATGTTGGTCAGTCTGTCAGTCACTCTTTCTTCTGAAAATTGTAATATTTTCAAATAGTTTGATGTATCCCATGAGTAGTCTTTGTGACCGCCTACAAGTGTCCTCACGTTTTTAGAGTGGAATTTTACTTTATTCACCTCAGTAATTATTGGATTCAAGGCGTAATAATGAATAAGTAAATACGCGTGTGTTTCTACCTTGGCTGTTCCAAGTTTGAGTGGAAGTCCTGGGTTGTTCTTAAGGTTTTGTTTAGATATTTTTTCTTGGAGTCCGAGAGTTCCAGATAATCTGAAAAATCAATTAATTTTTAATGGGAGATGGGTATTTTTTGAGAGGGCGTTTTAAATTGTCCATGTGAATTTTTTGCTGGTTTTCCGTAGATACCGTTTTCATTGTACGACCGTTTTGATTTGAGTTGGTTTTTGAAATTTATTCGCATCTTTCTTCCTTATATGTTTTTTCACATAAGCTTTTTGTTTTGTTTTTAATACAATGCGGTCATCGCGTTTTTTATTTTCCCGTTCCACTATCTCTTCTTTTTGCTTAATTAGGTCTAAGTTGATCTTCGAATAGAGGAGTTAGATCGTTCTTTATGATCGTTAGTGTAATCATTTAGTAATTTTCGATCAATTTCGATATTGAAAGGGTCATTGGTTGAAATGTGACCACTAATGATATCAATTGGTTTGAACTTTGTGACCGAATATATGGAATGGTTGTGTGACAAAATTGCAAACAACATTTTGATTTTTGGAGGGGTTTTCAAAAATCCTCGAGTATTGAGTAGGCGAATGTGTTCTAAAATAGTAGAATGGAACCGTTCTATCATTCCGTTGGACTGCGGGTGATGTGGTGATATGAAATGGACTTCTATTTTGTGTAAAGCCAGAAGTTCCGAAATAAGGAAGTTATTGAAGTCGGTACCATTATCAACGATAATTCGCTTGGGGATACCATGATGAGAAAAGAATTGAATGAGATTATCAGCTATTTCTGTACCTGTCAATGAATTAACAAGGTATGTCTGAGCGTACTTCGAAAAGCTATCTATGATTGTAAGAAATTTTGTGTTTTCAATAGTGAATGTATCTAGATGTACAATCTCGAAAGGTATTGTTGCTGTGGGGGTGATGTTGAGCTTCATTTTGATGGGATTTCGCTCGTATTTACTTTGTTGGCATGTAAAGCATTGATTAATAAATGTTTGAATAGATTCTTTTATGTTCGACCAATAATATTTTTCTTTTATTCTTGTAAAAGTTTCGTCAATACCCCGTTAGTTTGATTTACCTTCATGATGGTTTTGGATAACTTCCCGAATGTCATCATTTTTTGCGACGTCCAGAAGCTTTTTGGTACACCTCTTAAATTTGATAGAGGGCCACTTGAAATATTTTTGAATTGTTGCAGAAAATGGTTCATAAAGTTCGGGGTTTTCGAAATAGACATGATACTGCACCCCTGGGGCGGCATATTCTTTGATGAAATTCATAATATCGTTTTCTGTATCATTTTGCGATATTTGAATATTAATTCTCATTTTTTTCTCGAATAAAATGGTAGTTTTGGGTTTGGCCGGAGAATGGAGAACCGAGCTTATAATCAACTGATTGAGCCCTAAGTTCACGGCACATTGCGCTATCGGAATTGCTACAACAGGGTTCTGTTCAGCATTCGAGTGAATGGTGTCATCGTCGTGGTTTTCTGGTTCTGGTGGGGGTTCATTACTTGTGGAAGGTAACTCAATGTCTTCCGTTGGTAGTGGTTCATCTCCTGTACGTTCGGTATCAGGCTGTACTTGTGAAGAAAGGTTGTCATTTTCTTCATTACTTGGGAGGTATCCAATGATCTGAATATCAGAAGAGGGTTGATATTCTGGGGTTTCAAGTCAACGATTTACTGGGTTTCCTCGACCACCAAAACTAACACATTGATTTGTTAGGCGTTGTGATTCGTCTAATATATCATCCAATTCTTCCCAAAAGGTTTTTGTATCCTTAGTATGGATTTCAACACGGGATAAAGCATCGGCATTGGTGTTCAATTTGCCTTTTTTGTAGATTATGTTATAGTCGTATTCGTCCAGATTTATCTGCCATCTCAACAATTTGGGGTCCTTCAGGGAGAAAAGCCACTGAAGTGGTTTATGATCGGTGACGATACTAAACTTTCTTCCAAAAAGTTAGGGGCGGAAGAAATTGGTAGCTCATACGATCGCGAGAAGCTCTTTTTCGATGACTGAGTAATTTTGCTCAGAATCGTTTAGAGTTCGAGATGCGTATGCAACTGGCAAATCTTGGCCAATAGGGCCCTGAGAAAGGACAGCTCCTAGGGCAAATTTACTTGCATCCGTCGTGAGGTTAAAAGGTTTCGAAAACTCGGGGTATTGCAGAATTGGGTCGTTGATCTACAGGTTCTTGCATGTATTGAAACATTCCAAAAACTCTGTGTTGTGTTCGATTTTTGCACCCTTCTTCAGGCATTTCGTTAATGGTTTTGTCAGCCTAGCGAAGTTATTTATAATTCGTCGATAATAACCTAACAGACACAGGAATCCTTTGATCTGTTTGGTGGTTTTTGGGATAGGGAAATTTTTTATGGCTACGATTTTATCCGGATTTGGTTTTACGCCTTCAGGGGTCACAACGTGACCTAAGTAGGCTACTTCCTTTCGTAAGAATTCCGATTTATCCAACTGAATTTTGAAGTTTGAACTCCTCAGCCGATTGAAGACAGACTTGAGACGCTCGAGGTGTTCTTGCAGAGAAGTTGAGAAAATGATAATATCGTCGAGGTATACCAAACACTTTTCGTTCTGAATTCCACGGAGAATATTATCCATTACACGTTGGAATGTTGCCGGCGCGTAATTCAACCCGAATGGCATTCCGAGATACTCGTTATGCCCATGTTCGGTATTGAAAGCTGTTTTCTCAATATCGTCTTCTTCCATCTCAATTTGGTGGAAGCCACTGGCCAAGTCAAGAGTCGTGAAATACTGGCATTTTCCCAGTTTGTCTAGCAGATCAGTGATGTTGGGTAAGGGGTATATGTCGTCTATCGTCTTCTCATTGAGCTTGCGATAGTCAACGACAACCCTCCATTTTTGCTTGCTTCCCAGAAGCATCAACTTTCTTGGGTACCACCCAAATTGGCGATGACCAAGGGGAATTGCTTGGCCTAATAATTTTCTGATCAAGTATTTTTTTGATTTGATCTTCGACTTCTTGCTTGTGAATGAATGGGTACCGATATGATTTTGTGTATACTGGTACTTCATCAGATGTTCGAATTTGGTAAAAGTCAGCGAAGTATTTTCGTAGTAAAATATATCCGAATATTCTTTGCACAACGAAAGTATCTTAGATATTTCCTCGTCATTTAAATGGTCGCAACGAATTTTTGAAAAGTCTAAATATTGTTTTGGTGATTCATCAAAATTATGGAAATCAAATTTTTGAATTTCATTCTTATCAAATCTTTCAACCGTAATCGGTTCTGAAAAATTCAAAGTAACTGGTTTCGTGGTATTGTTTAAAATTGTAGTGATAGCTTTGCCTTTGTTCACGATAGTCAGACACTCTGGCACTTCACAGTTATGAAAACGTTGGTGAGGTATTATAATTTCACCGTTCTGGATTGATGTTTTCACTTGTATCACTTGCTCAGATCTTGGAGCAATTGTAATTAAATTGAGGTCGTTTTTTGTTTTCTGAAATTTAAGTTTTATCTTCGCGTAAGGGGTAACAAGATATCCGTTACCAAAATCTAGGTTAGCTTGTAAAATTTTTAAATTGTCAAGACCAATCAGTCCTTTTAAAATATTGTGGAATTTGAAAAGGAAAAATTTCAAATATTTTTGTTGTGGTAGATTGAATACTTTCGAAGCTGGCAAAGACGCACTATATTTATGAGCTGATTTCTGAAAGACTGTCGAAACAATGAACGGATCGTATTTAATTAAATTTAGAAAGAGTTTTGGGTAAATTTCTGGATCGATGAAGGATTTTGTAGATCCCGAGTCAATAAGAAATTTAGCATCATATTCCGGAAAGGTTATGTATGATAATTCACTAGAACTACAATTATTAAAAGATATTATTTGCGGAACTAGGTTTGGTTTTTCGTGGTTGATATTTCCTGAAAATTTTCCTCGGAATTATCAAAGTTCAAAATATTCAGTAGGTATAGTCTTCTTCAGAATAATATTCTTGGTCGGTATAGTTGGGTACATTTTGGGTGTCACTAACTACTGTATTAAATAATTCTTCGGAAATAAAATTCCTGAGCTTGACTTTGAAATGAATTCGAGGGGACTGGTCGATAATTAGGGGCGTTTTTTGTTGAAACACTCATTGGTATTGATTTGTATTGGTTCGTGTTCCTAGTGGATACACTCATGGGTGTAGGTTTTGATTTTGATTTGGTGTGAAAACGTTTCTATTTTGAAATGGTTGACTGAAAACTTGTGCATTGGGGTTGGCTTGGTGTCCTAGGTTGAATTGGTATTGGTTACGAAGGAAATTGATTTTGTTCTCAAAAGAAGTTATTTGGTGTACTGAAGTGATCTAGTGGAGAAGAATTTGGCTGTCTGATTTGAATTGAAGGTCTAGGTTGTGAAAAATTTGATCTAAAGGTATTCTTGTTTGAAAAATTTTGGAAATAATGTCACATTGCCTTCTTGTAAGACGAACTGCAATGCTTCACTTGAAGATCTGGGTTTCATACAATGTATGGTAGTACCCAAAGGTTCCTTCAACCCAGAAAGAAAGGTTTTCAATGCCAAATCACTATATAGCTTTCTTTTACACGTTTTAGATTCTGCAGTTATTTCATGTACGTCAATATAATTGCACAAAAGGTTCAATATATTCAGACATCTATCACAAAACTGTTGAGGATTTTCATTAGGGGCTTGCCTGAGCGTAACCATATCTCTGTTCAAGCAAGTTTCATCCCTCTGATCAGCAAAGTTTCTTGTTAAAGTATCTTTAAGTTCTTGCCAATTCGAAACATTTTGAATATTAGCTACTATTTTAGCGTTTCCTGATAATTTCGAAATGAGACAGTTCAATAAGTAAACATTTTGAAAGCATGTCTGCTCAGCCGCATTATAAAAACTTGTAATTATTGAATCACAAACTGACAAATATCTATTGAGATCATTAGGATTGCCATCAAATTCTGGCACACATCTAAGGTATTCAGAATTGAATCGATTAGTCATTTTATTGTTTGAATTACTAGTACTAGACAAAAAAACTATTCCCAAGAATTTGTGATAAACTATCTATGTTCATTTGAAAATAATAACTTACATTAAAATTGTAAGAACTTTGAGCATCCTTTTATAAGGTAGACGACTGGTTCCTCGATTTTTGATTTCCAGAAAGACTTCCTTGCGAGACTGGACGATTCTGTTCCACTCTCCGATGATCTGCCTGTTGAGGGTAGCTAGAGGTCCTCGGTGGACTGGGTTTCTTGAAGTTTGAAGAGCCGCTCCTTCACAAACACCTCCACAGGACAAAACAATAAGTTCGATACCCGATTAATCGTTGAAACGAAAATTGCCCGTTCGATACGTTACAATTTCGAGTATCCTACCGACTGCGCCAAATATAACTTTCGGAAGTCAAAGTCCTTTTTTAAAAACTAATTTTATTGACAAAAATACGTCTAAACAGTACAAGAGCTAAATTATAACAATAATAAAATAAATGTTCTCATAAAGATGAAGATGCTTGCACATCAGTTTCCTGGAATCGCGAGATTCTGCCTCAGCATAGTCAGCGGTTCACACGGGAATGGGCGAAGTAATTCATGTCGTGATATTTAAAATAAAGTTTGTGAAGATCAATTTTTTTCCGTGTAGTTTGTACAATTCAACTCCTAAATCATCATGAAGGAAATGACTAATTTTGAAAATTATTGCTGTATATAATCAATTTTTTCTTTATCTGCAGCTACAAATTCACATTTATATGTGATATTGGTATTCAATGGAAATTTACCAGAAATGGTACAGTGACTTTCCGAAAGTCACGGCATCGGAAAAACTAAAATCGAATTATATTAACTGTATAAAACAATACCCACAGAAAATCAACGGCCCCAAATTCATTGTTCTCATACTTTTTTCAACAAAACCAAAATGCAGAGCGATTGGTTCAGCTCTTCAATAACAATATCTCGAAAGTTTAAGATGAGCTGCCCTTACAAACTAGACATGAATGCGAAAAAAGTTTTAAAAGTGTTCTAAAGAGTTTCAAATAATTGAAACCAATAATTTCGACGAAGACCATCCATTTGTGTATGTAAAGTCTGATGTCAGCTGGTCATAGCCATGGAAAAGCGGTAGTAGGTTACTTTCTTACGTAACAATATAAAATTTCTGGGCACTTTGTGGCAAGAGGAGGCATGTAGATCTGGAATTTTGTGGCGTTTCAAACCAAAATCTGCGGTAAATTATTTTATTAAAAAAATAATTTGCTATCGAAAAATAATGATTGCTCATTTTCCGTAGTATTAATTGAACATTTTTGTGAATTATGTGACACTAGAAGAAACTTTGGAAATCAAGCAAATATTACCAATGTTGCCAGCTACAAATGACAGGCTGTATAATCAATTGAATAAAACATTTAGATCTGAGGAATACAAATGTTTCATTAACAAAAAGGTTGTTTTTTCCGAATGGTATAAACAAATTCAAATTACTCTATTCCCAATGAAGATGGTGTGGCTGCTCAAAGTGGACACACTGTATATATATTACATATCTGAACATTTCTAAACAGACTATAGGGAATTAATTCAATACCATTGGGCAAGAAACAGAAGATAAACGAAAGAAATAATTTAGCCGCGCCCAATCTCCAACTAGAGCGCGCCTAGATCCAGTTCCGACGAGATCGACGTGGAAATGAGATTGGTAGTGATTGCTATACCAACCAATCATCAACCACTTCATAGTTCCTTTTCCCACTTCTATAAAGCATACGTTCCTTTTCAAATTGTTCGAATTTTTGTATCATTCAAAATAATCAGAAGCCATGACAACAGTAATCAGTCGTTTTCATCACACAACTTTCAATTTCCTACGAAACATTCGTCAGTGTACTCGAAGTCAATGAATGAATCAGAGGTGCTTTACTAAATGTATGTAATAACAAAGCTTATAACCTCTTCGATGTAACTCCTGTTGGATTTCTAGGGAAAATATCACCATTAAATTGTATTGGCTTTTTCCTATTACTGTTTGAACCAGACAAAACAAAAATATTTGGAAAAATAAAACAGGAGAATTTATAAAAAAAATATGGAATGAAAAAAAGGATCTCGCTGCCGGATAGATTCAAAATATCTTCTTCAGAAATTTAAATTGAAAGTAATATTATTATTTTGAACGAAGTACGAAAATTTGTGCCGGGAGAGTATCATCAAACTGAAACGAATAAAATCGACAAAGTCAAAGTACCCTTCTCCACACGTTTCCACAAAGTGAAAAAATTAGGCGAACATATGACAGAATGTGCCCAATAAATGATAATCAGTAGTTAAATTAATATTTTCTCACGAATGCATCTGCCCACCGCAGCTTCAGATGACACCAATATTTGAATTTTAGACAGAGATTACAAGCAAATCAGAATAAAGGACAATACTGTATATGAGCCGGTTGGGGAAAAAAATATCAATGGTTTAAAATTTACATAAACGCGAGACATTTTAGAGCACATAATCTATCAATAGCTCCTTCCCCATGTATTTATGAGTGCGAAATATGTGTTTTATATAAATATACAAATAATTTCACGTTTTTTATATACATGGATATCAAAGAAAAGGTACTGGAGCTAAATTCGTTCAGCGACCTTCAGAACGTGTACCAGAGTAGCAAAGACACGAACACAATCTTCCATCGACTCGTCCATAGGGTCAAGGGTGGGTTAGACCGTGGCGGCGCAACCCTAGGTATATTCGACGTAGAAGGGGCATTTGACAGCACGTTATTTGATTTTGTTTGTATGTCAAGCAACAAGGAAAGGGGTGTGAATCCAATCATAAAGCAACCCTTGCCGATGAATGCATGGCGGAAAGAGAGCTCCAAGTGTCCTACCACAGTAATAAGCCTTACATCTGACCAGGCAGCTCTCCTGAGAACCTGGTGAAAAACAAGAAAAATAAACAGCAAACGTCAGGGGAACTTCCAGTTGAAAAAAACCCAACCACATTCTAGTTGCTGATTGTGATTGTGATCAGCATCAGAAAACGTCATGGCGACCAGGGAAGAGTCAAATTTGGGTCAAACCAATATTGACAAGCACCTCTCAAAAGGCCAAGAGTTCTCCTAATGGAGGGAGCACTCATCAAATATTCGCATGCGAGCCAGTTGAGGGTCCGAACTTCCGGAACAGCTACGTCCATAACCCTCAGGCACACGCGCCAAATTTCGCGGGGTGGAATAAACCCCATTTACTTCAACTCATAAAATACATATTTTTTGTATTTTTTGAAAGAAAATGTTATTTGCCTTTATTAAATGCATCTTTTCTTCTTTGAATAAACTAATTTAAAAAATATATCAAAATTGGCTTAATTCTGTTTTATTATCATTTTACTATAAATTTTAAAGAAACACATACTGTTTGATAGTTGAAAGGTAAATTTTGAAAGAAAACATGATTTTAAATATGAAATAAAGAAAAAATAATATCTTCATATATAATGGTTCTGTAGTAATTGGCTGAAAAGTTGATTTCTAAGGGTGCTCGGTAGCGAGGCGGGTAGATGCCGGCCTTTGAAACTTCCGCTTGCATTTGGCCAGGTTCGAATCCTGAGAATGGGAACATTTTTCTGAATTTTATAGGAGTCGATAGGCAATGTAATTTGTCTAGATGCCAATCCCGAAGTCTGGTGCTTGCTTGGAGTTCGCACCACACTGGGTGGTACTATAGTTTTTCCGAATATTTCCACAGCTGAAAAGTGAATACGCTACCAAAAATCAGTAAGTTGCCCAAGAGCGCCACGGCAAATAATAATAGCCTTATCGTCTCCAGAAACCTAGACAATGAACCAAATTTTGTAACTCAAAGAAGATACTGAATAATTGACATTACCCTTGGCATCCTCCATGTGGGTCGACAGATTGGGAAATGGTCACTAGCGTCGATAGGTGGGGGTGGTACTGGGAGACTGTATTTTCTTATGTGCATAACGCTGTAGTACTAGCCAATCCCCACTTCATAATCAATTCTGATATTAAGAAACCCCCGGAGGTAAAGTACTTTCCCCAGCAAAGAAAAACTATCGACGGACTGGATCACCGACACATTTACCTGGAGATCGGCAGCATCAGTGAACCGGACGAAATCTATCGAAACCCAAAGAAATCTGAGGAAAACCAAATGGCTGAGATATTGTGAGTGCTTACGACATGGACAGAAACTTGTAGAAATTTCAGAAAAGGCTATAATAACTTTGTATCAGAACAACTCTCCCCTAAAAAGCTGACAAACTAGAGAAGAGACCACCAAGCTCACAAAACACAAACCACAAAACGACGGAAAGTGCAAGACTCTGGAAAAAAACAACTGAGCTCCCCCTAAACAAAAATTTTCCAGGATCAACTATTGTCACAAATCCCGTCAATGAAAGGCGAACAAAGCCGACTGGGAGGTTCGTAACATATCCAAAAGTGATATGGGCAATAAACCCTTTCAACCCATATAAATCGCCTAGACTAGATGGACTATTTCCTGTTTCACTGCAGCAGGGATTTGAAGATCTAGCACCAGAACTATGCAGACTATACAGCATTTGGCTAGCTATAACAAATCTGAAAACCTAGTCATAACTCATACGACTAAACCAAGTATAAGCTTATAATTAATTCCCCGGAAAAGAACCGAAAAAACTCACAGACATGGACATGGGTACTCTATATGATCCAAAATCTACAGGCCGAAACCAAAATATTTGAAGGTTTAGGTTTGAACGTGAGTGGGCCCATGTCAGGCAATGGCCTATTGTGGCTCACCCTATGGTTATATGTCTCCCAGTATATCCAATTTCTTAACGAAATTAAGGAGTGTATTGGAAGAACAATTTACCAGGATCTCTGGCGTAACTGTTGTATTGCCAAATGTTGAGAATCTGGTTCTGGCCGCTGCGGGGAAAATATTTGAATTTATTCCCCGGAAAAGAACTGAAAAAACTCACAGACATGGACATGGATACTCTCAATGTTCCAAAATCTATTAATTTAGTAATTATTAAATAATCAGGGATACTAGAGGAAGGTGCAAACGAGGTGGACATAAAACTACCCGAACATTATTAGTTGCCGGTCATGCCAAAAACTTAGGGCTGTTCTTAGATTAGAAACTAACTTGGAACATGCATCTGCAATATGTGATCAACAAAATCAAATCAACATTCATGATAACATCTGAAACTTGATTGAATGTTGTTATATTCAGATGTACAAAACCTGACAACTGATGCGTTTGAGTTCAATGACAAGAAGTTTCACAATTACACAACAACTGTTTCAATGCAGTCTTGATGACGTTACCAAGAAATCGAAGTAAATCGTGAAACACTCAAAAGTTACTTTTAATCCACAACAACTAACCTTTACTGTACATATATCAAATACAATTACCAAATATCTTCAACTTTTGGGTTTTGTCAAAAGAATCAGTCATAACTTCACATACGTTAACACACTCAAGTTGTTATATTGGTCTTCAATCAGAACCCATTTGTAACACTCTTATAATTATAACTAAACTAGATATTGTAGAACATATATTTTTGAGTTATATAGCTTTTAAACAGGGCATAATACAGCATAAACGAACTGAATTAAACCTGCTCTCAGTTACAACTAGACAAAAAAAAGGATCATAGAACACTTGCTTCAATTTCCTCATTATCAATGTCCCACCTGGGACCACTCGTTCAATTAAAACTTTTAATATGCCTTTTTGTAGGACTAATTACGAACAGAACTTTACATTTTTGATACCCGTGATAATTTTTGTATGTCAATTAAAAAACCAAGTCATATGATCATATATCTTATGCATGTATTTCTATTCCTTGAGTAATGTTTATGGTAATAAAATTAAATTTAGAACTTATATTAGTACTTGAACTTATAATTGCCTACTCACAGGGTATGTGTTATCTGTAAGGAAATTTTCCCGTTTATAAATAAATAAATGAATGATGTGCAGAAGAACTTTTCGGAAAACATGGAGACTGAAACCGCAAGTCATGCACTGGCTATTTTATTTTTTATTTTATTATATATTTTTTTTCTGTAACGAATCTTCCAGGTTTCTACAGAGTGAAACCCCTCAGAAGCTATACATCGCGATCATAAGACCCAGAACTACATATGGCTCACTTTTGTGGTGGCCCCAAATAAAACTGAGGCCTGACTGTCTGTGTATCACGAACGCTATGGAAATCATCGTAAACTTTCCACTTTCAGACGTCACAGTCATGGAGAGGCGAAGATGAGTGCATACAGACTTATATAAACAGATAATTGGAGAGCTCCAATTACAAACTGGGCACACCAAAGTCATTCATAACGTCAATACCAACAAACTGAAAATGATATCAGACTACATGCTACCCAAATACTCATACGAGAAACAATTCAGTACACAGCTCAAGTGGAATGAATGGGAATCAGTAATAGAATGATTTTGAGACTTCTTATTAGTATACACTTAACTAAGAAGGGTTTCTTGAGTGAAGGGAGTATTTTGAAGTGTATAAATTTCATTAATAATTAAGCTGAGCGCTTTCGGCTAATACGCCATCCTCATATTCTAAAATAAGAAATATTAGTAGTACAATTAAAAGTTGGCAATTATAATACATACTGTCAGAAACTGAAATAGCGAGATTCCTCTGCCAAACTTAAAACTGAATAACAGTTGTCAAAATGGTTGTTTATCACGCAAATTAAATCTCAAAACTGTTCAGCGAGCTGTTTGCAAATAATTCTTTTCTCTTTCACTAATAATGGTGTTACTCAATATGAATAGTATCACCAGCTCTCTCTCTCTCTTACGTAATATTTCTCTATTACGAAATCAAGACTTCGTCCGTAACGAATACAGGTGGTCTTGCTTGAAGCAATACTGTATCTATTAGCGATTCGAAAGAGTTAGGGTTCCACCAGCTGCAGTAAAGAGAAGCCAAATTTTCTTACCGAATGTTTTCTGCGACTCTCCTCACTCGAAGCTCGTTCTCTTAGATAAGAAGTGGACTGTATGACTTGGGGATTTTTCTTGCTAGTTTCAATGGTACGACAAACACTTTTCTTTGTACGTCGGAATTGCGGTTTTATCTGTTTCGTTCGAGTATAATTTCTCGATAGACCCCTCTCCCGGTCACGGTGAAAATTGACTCTCATTCCACAGCTGGTTGGAATATTGAGATACACTGCACGACGCAGTAAAGGGATTTTTGGTTGAGTAAATAAACTGAATATTTGAAAATAAGCAAAACAATTACTTGATGATACGATACTTAAGGTTACCATATTTCAACTAAAACTAAATAGTAAATAACACAAACAAAATAAACTAAACTAAATTAGCGAGGCCTGAACAGTATCCGTTTATCACTATAAATGTTTTCGATGCGAGGCACGTTGAACGTCCGGACAAACACAAATAAAATTAAATTATTTTTAACATGGCGAATAAGCAAGCTCTCGTGATCCGAATAATCCGTCTTCATCTGGTGTGGATACCAGCGTAGAGAACAAAAAAGCTTGTCGATCGGATATAATATCCTATTTAATGTTACAATTCACTATATTTTTAACATAAACTTTGACTTTGCAATGCACGTATGATACGGCAGACATTCGCACATAACCTATCATGACTCCTGCCTACACGACGGTCAGGAGTCGAATCTGCTTGCAAATAATAAACTCTCTTATGTTATATTGGAAGTGGCTAACATTATGGTTGTGAGATATATTCAGATGTGCTAGGTATCATCAAAGATGACGAGTTTTAACTTTTGAAATTATGATGATTAGTTATAGAGGCACAGGTCACTCCTCTTGTTATCAAATGTTAACAATACTTCTATGATCATCAAGATGATACTCACCAAGACAAGCTGTCATAGCATAAATGTCTATTACAATATTTGCTATTCTTCTTAAGTCCATATGCTGATTTACAACTTCTGGACCAAACCTTGACAGCAGAACTTCTACTACAAACTCCAGCCTTTTGATGCAATACCTGCGAAAAAAAATCAAAAATGCATCTGTGACTCGGCTGAAGGACCCAAGTCGATGACCATCGACACATGTCGATAACTACAATTACTACTACTACGTCTGTGACAAATTCAACATACAGATTCGTACTTTAAAAAATTGAACTTGATGCACTTACGCACCATGATCGGGTATCGACGAGATTGAGGAAAAAGGAACGACATCAATGTGATTGTAAGATAATACTATGACCATCTTCATCCTATACATCGCTCATTTCCCCACTTATTTGAAGTCTAAGTTCCGTTTTTAAATGTACTAATCTATATATCAATATCAAAGGACAATTAACGAATTAAATTGTTGATTTTTTTCTTCAATAGTTGCAATAAAAAAATTATAAAAATCAATATCAAAGCAAATCCTAAAATTTAAGCGTTTGAGAAGAGATAGTAAGTACAACATTATGTTCCAAGAAAGCCAGATAGAAAAATATTTGGAAAAAAAAACAGAATTCTACCCAACTTCATGTATTTGTCATGTGTTTCATGATAAAATGTAATTTCAAACATATTAATAAAAATAGATGGAAGTTTGGGAATTGTTAGATTTTCATGTTTTCATTAACATTCAGTTGAGGAGTTATAAAATCCCACCACAGAAATCTTGAAGACCTTCAGAAGTGGTTTTTGAAAATCATATATAGGAAGAGTTATTTATATCCGACTGAATATCTGTACAAAGAATAAAAAAATGGACATAGGACAATTATTATTTGGATACAATATAATAATTTATATCTATAAAAATAAAACTAATATAAAATTCAAAGATCAAATTCATAATACAAGGAATAAAAATCATATTGCTATCAAAAATAAAGTTGAAACAACAAGGTCTCAGAAAAATTTCAAATATTTATTGCCATTTTACTATTCTTCCAAATCAGATAAAAGTTATCAAGAAAATAAAAAATGGATTCAATTGTCTCTCATAGGAATTTCACCATATTTCATATAACTTAGAAATATAGAACATGTTTGGTTCAGGTCAAACCCCCAAAAGACATTCCTTGATATACCCAATAAGTAACTATTTTTTTGGATTTATTTACTGCAATTAGTCATGTCAAGAAATGATACCTTTGATAACAGTTATCACCAACAGACTGGTAGCGGTATATAATATAATATAGTGAACCCATAAAGCATAGAAAAAAATCAATATTTCTCAATATGAAGATATTTTCTAAAAATCATTGGATGTCAATTTTTCTGAGGTCAGTTTCTGAACCTCACCCAAAATATATAGGTTTAGCTGCATTTCAGTAAAAATTAAATTGGTGAAATTTATGAATGGAACACCCAGTATATTTTTTCATATTTGGTTAGGGATGATTATCACAAATCCAGTGATACCAGGTTTGCTGGAGTATGTCAAACGAATGAGGAGATATAGTTGAAAAACTTCATCCCATATCTATTGAGTATGACTGATATTACACACAATTCGGAATGATGAAAGTCTATCGCACTCTTTTGGTATATGGAAGTTTTTGTCAAAAAATAATCACTCGGACAAGAAAATCGACTTATCCGAGGAATCTTTCTGTGGTTTCTATAGATGGCTCTGCTGTCCACTTTCTTAGTGGGTGCCGGAGTTATCGTAGTGCCTGTTAACAAAACCGAGTGGAAATCAATTAAATATTGTGGCCGAGTCTGTACTGACGAGCGAGTTGAATCGCGAAACCGGTCTGCAGATGTCACATGTTTTCGATTGCCACTTGGTGGTTGTTACAGAAAGATTGCAAAGTATATCCTTGCAGGAAAACTTTGCCAGGCGTTGGATAGACGTGATTCGGCGGTCGTATGGGGCTGTTGAATTATTTCTGTTCGACGTTTGCCGACAATCCTATTGTATAGGAAAATTTGCGAAAGGCTGGATTATTTTTATAATCAAATTTTGTTTTGAAATTTATTGCCTTTCGTCAAGTACTCTAGTTCCACATGAGAAATATTTAAATATTTCTCATGATGCAAATTTATCCGAGGATGTTTTCAAAATATCTTCATATTTAGAAATAATAATATTACTGCATACTTTATGGCGGCAGTCCATAAACTTGATTTGGAACACAAGAATGAAATTTGAACAAATCAGAAAACTGTTCACTTACTCCAAATACCGTGAAGAGCCTAAAGTTGAAGGATGCAAATAGTCTCCTAAGTTCAAGTTCAGTTTGGGATTATCAGCTATATTTCTTCTATCACCCCACAATTTTGATAGCGTGAATCCAAGGTGGTAGTAGGGATTTCGCATTTTGCCAATTTTGTCATTAAGAGCTGCCTGAAATTAAGATCTGCTTTAGTTCTGAAATTGCTACTGATGTATCAATTCCTCTATTCACAAAATTGAAAGGGGCCACCAATGTAATTTTTTTAATTTGTTGTGCGATTTGAACTAAATTTTTTCTGATGAAAAGAAGCTCTGTTATACCGCCATAACTTTGAAATGAAATTTGAAATGTCAAGGCCGTCTTAGATTTTTTGAACCAAAAAGCCAAAAAACACAAAACCTGTTGGCAAGTTGCAAGTATGAGACTTTTAAATAAACATAAATGAACACACTAAACAGCCTTTGTTGTGGAAATGTTTGGCTTCAATTTGTTTATTTTCAGGATCTTTTCAATATTATTCAAAACTTCATTCAGTCTCGTAACAGTTTCATTCAAGTCACTTCCATAGTAAGCAATCAGAGTATCATCAAAAAATCATAACCTTGCAAATAATTAATATTATTCAGATATATAATGGATAGTAAGGGCCTTAAAACACTACCTTGGGGTACTCCGTGGCCGTTCAATATTTTGTTTTAAATAGATTTATCATATTTTGTAACTTGGGATCTATTCATCAGATATGCTTCAAACCACTCCAATACAGTACCTTTCAGGCCATAATATTAATTTTTTTTTATCAATATTTGCCTATCTATGGTTTCAAAAGCCCGTTTGAATATAAGAATATTGCCACTCTAGAATTTATTTTCATCGATTAATTGCTTCCATTTAGACACTGTGAGTTGCAGAGAAGTTTCACAAGAATGATTTTCACGGAAACCTGCTTGATTACCAAGAAGCTCATTTGAAGAAAAATATTGCAGCGATTGATCATGTACTTCTATTTCGATGATTTTCCCCAATGGAAGTAAAGTGTTCATGGGTCTGAGACAAGATACATCCACAGCATTTGAGACTTTAGGCACGGGAATTACTACACCGAAATTTAATTCTTCGGGAAAGTATGCAGTGGATAGAGAAGTATTAATAAGATGCAATACTGCAAATCCTAATGTATAAAATGTTTCTTTCAGGAATTTAACACTCAAAACTTCATTTAGACTACCTTTATTTTTTAAAGAAATCACTGTTTTCTGAACATTGTTGATAGTAATTACTTCGAATTGTTCAAAACATGTGTTGATTAAACCGAAACCATGTGGGGACCACTGTGAATTTGAGTTATACTACCTAAAAAAATATATTGAATATTTCGGCAGCTTCCATTTCCGACATAGCATATGATGTATTTCCACTTAGATTGAAATTAATAGTTTTATATTTATTTTGTGGTTACTCCCACTTCACCAGTTTTTTTAGGTCTTCCACATTTCTTTAGAATCCCCTTCATTTTCATCAATTTTATATTCATAATATAGCGATTTCTTGTCTTTCAATACATCAACTACATCATTTCTTTTAGCCTTATATGCATTCCAATTTTTTTTTACCATATGTACTTTTGAATTTTTCATTTCTTATCTCTTTTCATAACTTCTCTTCGGACTTCTTCATCATACCACGGAAGATGATTTATTTTTATCTTAACTTCAACAATGGGCGCTGCTTCATTTAATATATGACTACAATGGTATAGATATTATTATATATTGCATTGACATCATTTGAATTCACTAGCTATTCACACTCTATCAGCCTGATATTGATCTGATCAAATAAACCATCATTTATTTTATGGCTCATAAAAGAATGATCAGAGTATGATCAGTATTTTGTTAAGATTTATTCTAATGATTGAATGATCCGTTATTTTTGGTGTTTCACGCACCTGTAGTAAAAATGCGCTAATCTACGCAATTCCAGCATCTTATTTGTTTTCTCTCAGGCAGGACTTCCTTCGTTAATTTTCTTATGACAGCCTCGATATTAGCGGGCTCCTGGGAATATTCCTCAATCATCCTGACTCTACTCTGCAGGATTGCTTTGCCGCTTCGAATTCCAGAGCACGTGCCAATGCATCTACGAGATGTGTAGGACGAGCTAATGTCAATGCATGCCTCGTTTCTTGGTCACGAAGCCCATCCAAAAATGCCTGAACTGCTAGTCACTCCATTACATTTTCCGGTGTACCTGGGTACGCAAGACGAACCAAGCGTGCAATATCGGCTTCAAGGTCTGGCAGGGATTCGCTTGATTTCTGGCATCGATTCTTCAGCTGTAAATGATATACGTGTTCAAGGTGTTCTTGGCCATAACAAAATTCCAACTGTTTAATTAGCTGTTCATAGTCCTCCTGTTGTTGGGCGGTGAGGGTTTGTAAAATATTTGTTGCTTTGCCACGCAATGCCATTGTCAATGCTATAGCTTTTTCCCCAGCATTCCATCCGTTTGCCTTTGCAGCAGCTTCAAATTGTCGGCGGTAGTTTGCCCATGTAGTATTTCCGTCAAACTGAGGCGGTTTCAATGAGAGCTTTCCAGGTTCAGCACTGACCTTACAATTTTTGATGTTGAACTCCCTCCAAATTCATACTCAGATCTAGCATTGAGTTTCTGTTGGAAGTTTCTGGGGTGTGCGCAGAATCGATTCGCTTTTCTAATTCACTGAATTTTTTCTTCATTCTGCCGATTTCTGCCTCAATTCCGCCTTTCATTTCAACGTGGGGCTTTTCCGTAATTTTTTTCATTTCTTCCTCCATGTCATCTTTGATTTTCTCCATCTTTGTTTCAACAGTCCCCATTCTTTCTTCCAACCGATTCGCCTCACCGCAATCTTCTTCTTTCAAGTTTTTAGAATTTTCTACAATCTCTTCTCTCAAATTCTTCGAGTTTTCCAGAAGCTTTACTTCTAGATTTTTCGAATTTTCTTCAACCTTTTCTTCTAGATTTTTCAAATTTTCTAGTAGTTCTTCTTTCAGAGTATTCGAATTTTCCAGAAATTTATCTTCCAGATTTTTCAAGCTGACCGAGTTTTCTAGAAGCTTTTCCTCCAGACTCTTTGAATTTTGTTGGAATGTATATTCCAGACTCACCGAATTTTGTTGAAGTTCTTGTTTTAAGCTAACCGAATTTTGTTGAAGTTCCTCCTTCAAACTAATCGAATTTTTCAGAAATTTATCTTCCAAGTTTATCGAAGTTTGTTGGAGATTGTCTTTCAGAGACTTACTAGTTTCTTCGAGTTTATTCATAATCGAAGATATCAGTTAATCATTTAATCCCCACAATAACTTTTCAGTATATTTTCCCGCGACGCGCAAAACTGTCCACTTTGCAAACACTCAAATGTTCAACGGGTCACTAGTCTATTAGGCGCGGTAAATTCTATCAGTTTTTTCAACGCGGCGAACACTTATTTATTTTAAACATCCGACTTATGACACCAATTGTATTAAAAATGAGCGAAACTAATTTTGCTAATTTATTTAAAACACTACTTAAACAATTATTCAGCTAAAACATTAACACTATTTCAATTTATCTTCACTGTCACTCTCTATCTGTGAACTCTGGAACTATATCTGCAACTCTCTGTGACTATATATCTGCTAGGGTGGTTCGATGAAATAATTATAGTTGGCCTGTATCGGTAAAAGTTGCGTAGTGGTCTGAATTATGTATGGAATTTTTTTCCAAGTTTGACCCCCCTGCCAAAGCATTAAATTAAAAAAAATTAAAGTTGAAAATTAAATATGCCTGTAATAGAAAATAGTATGTAATAGTTCCTCAATTGCGTAAAAAAATGTTTTTTGATTTTGCAATATGTTTAGGGTCCCCGCCAGAGATTATTCGAATATGACACCTGAAAATCGTCACCTTCATGTACAGCTGGGGCTCAGCATCTCTGGCAACTGATTCATTACTCAAGATATTTAAGTGAAGAATTGAAAGCTGTGATTGATCCAGTTATTCAAAGAAATGGATTTTATGGCCACCCTGATTTCGAAGATCTCCGATCCACGTCGGCATATAAGAGAATTGATTGGGTTTCAGAAAAATAATGAAATCAAGAATTATTAATGAAGAAAATTAAAAACCAAGTAATGCTATTAGGAAATTTTGTAACAAAATTATTCCTACATCTAAATGTCCACTTAATTCCAAAATCGTACTAGGAGCGACACCTAATAACTAAAAGCGTAAACTGGCCTTTCTAAGGCCATATTGGTTGATGCGTTGGGTTTCTATAGATGTCACTGAGCTGATGTCGGCAATTTAATTTGAGAATGGGACAGTAAGGATCGCTCTCTTCTTAGTTTGGCGGTCAAGGTTTCAACAAGTATCTTAAGGTGTGAATCAGGTGACGGAATAAATCTAAATCCATATGAATTGAAGCGATCATAAGAATTTTTGAATGAATGAAGTGAATAATACTGGGAATTAGATTGTCATTCGACTCCAATCCAGAAGGAAGTGCCAATTCCAACGGAATTAATGATACAATGACCTGTTGACCAACCATCGATGATGGCCTTCTAGTTAATTGGATCCAGTGTTCACCTAGGGCAAATTCTGATGTGTGATCACGTCGAAAAGAATCTACCAAGAAACCTGTAAGTGTCAGATAAAATATTTATTTGTCGATGCATGTTGCGTACCAGAAAGCGACACCATTTTGTCAAGCTGACAGCTGACAATCCTATCTTTTCGTTTACCGTCAAGTTGAACATTTTCAAAATTTCAAGTTTGACATACATATCGGAGGATCGGAGTATCGGAAAATCAAAACGTCAATTTTGATTTTCGGGACAACTAACCTCTAATTTGTATTTCTATATCTTTTTTCTATTTGTATTCATATATATATATATATATATATATATATATATATATATATATATATATATATATATATATATACATATATATAATTAAGTAGGAATTCTCGGGTAGCGGTCTGTTGAACAATATATATATATATATATATATATATATATATATATATATATATATATATATATATATATATATATATAGGGATATGTAGGGATGTATTCTCGACCGAACTTCACAAAATCAGCTGGGGACTTCTCGGGTTTGCGGTCTGTTTACCAATAAAACTCATTCGTTCTATATCTGAATATTTCGCTAATCTTTATTAGCTTCTTCAGGAGAGAAAAGCTGCAAAAACATGCAGTGGCTACTTCACTTGGAGCTGAAATTCCATATCTTTGTGCCTAGGTGGCATTTTCTGATCAGTGTTGATCTTATCTAGAAATTTTCGGTTTTACTGTGCTGTAGTAGTACTAATGCATTTATCCTGAATGAGCCCTGGTGTTGTCATTGGTGATACCTGCTAAACATTTTTACTATTTCTAATAGAAGGTAAAGTCCTACGACTTGCCATTTTTTTGTATGGAATATCTTTTCATGGTTCCGCTTACACTGTTAACCACCTGGGAAATTTTGGGTAATCTTGGTCATGCAGTAGCTACTTCACTTCGAGCTGAAATTCCATACCTTTGTGCCTAGGTGGCACTTTTCTGATCAGTGTTGATCTTTTCTAGAAATTTTCGGTTTTACTGTGCTGTACTAATGCATTTATCCTGAATGAGCCCTGGTGTTGTCATTGGTGATACCTGCTGAACAGCAACTTTTCTACCATTTCTAATAAATGTAGTAATTTAGTGGACTTGAATTATATTCTTAGCTTATCTTATCTTTCCTAATATCTTGCCTTTTTCTTATCTATGTGATCCGGACAATTAACGTTATCTCTTAGTCTAGGTAGTTTTAAAATTCAGCGCAGATTTCTATCAATAATATAATCAATATATCTTAGCAACGTATGAATATTAGCTAACACAACAAAACATTTGCTTTCACTTCTTTTGAAAAACATAGACAATTCTAATTGTATCTTCTTTATTTACTTATCTATATCTTAATATCCTATTAGTTCTCTCTAGAGAAGCTGGTTGCCTACTTATTTCAAAGTGCCTGCTTGAAATTTCATGTACCTTTTGCCTGCCTGAGTAATAACATCTAGCCTTTCTGACCAAATCACAGCAATGTTTTCTGAAGATCTCTTCAACTTTGCAGTCCCTTGTTTAAAAATTTTAATTCATATCTCGCAATAGATACTCTAATGAAGGAGTTTTTTGGAGGTTTTAACACTTTCCTGCTAAAACAGGATGACTAATTTTTGATGTTTTGTTATAGTGACTCACCTGGGCGGTGTGTGAGCTCAGTTCAGATGTGACAGCTAGCTTGCTAGCGAGGTCCTTGGAAGGGTGAACTTTGAGGGGTAGCGTTCGGCTAGCGTGGAGGCCTAGGCCGGTCAGCGTGTGAAGCTCGCCTAAGGGCGGTCGGGCGTTACCATTGAACAATGTTCCAGGTGTATTAAAAATATTGGAACAAGCCACACTCCATTAACTATATGCAAAAATTTCATTACTTTTGTGTCTGTTCAAGACCACAAGAGCATTTATTACTGGCAGAATCTAGCAGAGACCGGATGAAACAGATGTGTCCAACCAGATGGATTCAAAGGCATGATTATGGTGCAGTTGTTATAGCCCGTGCATTCAGCACTTGAGAAAATATCTTTATGGAAAGATAAGGAATCCATTTTGTGAATGAAGTTTTACAGTAGACAGTAAACGGAGTAACTGTAATCTCCCTTGATAATGCCAACCATAATTCAAGCAATGACGGACGCGAAAGCCTTTCACATTGTGTATAAGGAATCCAGTTCAGGTGAGTTCGTTTTGCCCGGTCATAGTTCATCATTTCGTTGTTCTCCGTAGAGTAGCTTCTTGGACACAGTCGTTCTTCATCTGAAATTCTCCAATTCGAGAACTCGATAGAAGTAACATGTTCGGTCGTGAAAGATGATCATAACATATTTGTTATAATTCTCCAATTCGGCTCGTCAATCCCACAGGACAATTTTGAGACTGCCAGATCTACAAGATTCTGGTCCAGCATCCTATCCCCTAGTTTGGTGAGATTCTTTCAGATATCTTCGTAGGTCGGTTTATCTAAAGAATGCTTTTTAGTGACCAGGTAGTACGTGCTTCTCTGGACCTTCTTCAACTGTTCCTTCATCAAGTGTAATGCTGCTTCAGAAGATAAATGTGCTGATAATCTGACAAGAGCCCTGACGAAGAAGAAATTCACCAAGAATAAGAATTCTCATCATTACTATTTTTATTGGAGTTTAAAGGCCGTCGTTTGGAATTGTTTCTAATATTTCACTAGCGCAGCTCTTTGATATTTCATCTGACTCCGTTACTGTACAATCTATATTGTGCAGACATTTATTACCACCTCCAAGCAGTATCATCTCTCCAGGCATTCATTAAATCTACCAGCCAATGGTTTAAGAAATGGCGCATCACCCCTAACCCTCTTGGCATAAGGAGCCAACATATCGAAATGGACGACTCTATAGGTTTTCCTTGGGTTGATTTATGGATTTGGTAAATTATTTTGTACGGACCTTCACACGAGTTCCGCAATTTTGATGATAGTCCACGGCGATGTTTCGGGTTGTACTGCCAAACCAGATCACCAAGTTGAAATCCTCCAGAATTGGCCTCGATGTGATAGGTCTCCTTCATTATGTAGCTGGCAAACGGACTCGTTTATGGATATCGTCCATTATCTGCCGAATTTTGCCAACGTAGACGTATCCAGCAATATCACAGGGAAGTCGCAGCTCTCGGCCCATAATAATGCTAGTAGGGGTTTGGCTGGTTGACTTATGTGATGCGGAACGATAGACCATCAGGGACAAATTAAGGTACTCACAGTCTCTTTAGTGGTCAGAAATTACCTTGGACAAGTGGCGAATTATCGTACTCTTCATACGCTCCACTAATCCATGAGAATGTGGATGTAGGGAAATGGTACCCGTCTTTCAAATATCCAGCATTCGACACATTTCTTGGATCAGGTTGGACTCAAAATTTCTGATTTGATGTGAATGCAGGTCCAATGAAACACCGATCAAATTATCCACTCTTTTACCAAGACATCGTCGACAGTTATGGCTTCCTGGTTTGGTAAAGCAAGGCTTCCTGGTTGGGCTCGGCTCACTTAAAGTAGCAGTCCACTGCCACTAATTCCTGTAATGAGATTCTGGAAACGGGCCAACAATGTCAATTGCGATTGTCTCAAATGGGCCTATTGCCTACAGCACACTTTCTGCACCGGTCCTTGACGTCGGCTTGATAATTGGCCCAGTGAAACCGTAGCCTCACTCATCACTCCCAGATATCCTTCGCAGAAGTAATCAATAATCTTGTGCGAGCTAGGAGTCAAGCATGGTCAAGATTTACTACAGTAAGTGTCCGCGCAAAGCGAACGACTTGGCTTCCTGATCGACTCCACCCTACTCATCCACACAGTTGTCTTCTCGAAGAGAATATAAATTCGGGGAATTTTGAGATGGAAAGTACGAGGACTCAGTAACACAATATTCAGGAATGCTTTTACTATCCTCACAGTTACTCCGCCAGCACCCTCTCAATATAATGTTCAATTCAGCCACATATGAATGATATGACATATTTTTACATCGGTGTTTTGTTAGCGACCCTTTCCAGCATCCATTTTTATTTCGAGACCAAATGACAAGTGGCGCTGGTTAAAAAGAAAAAACTCAACAAACATCAGAAATTCAATTAAATTGAATGTTTTTGACTGTTTTGATAATAGAGAAGAGTGAGGAGACTGATTTGTAATGATGAGTGATGGAGATAAATTGCATTTATGGATTGGTTTTTATAGATGTCAGTATTTATCCTTCAAAATATCAATGAGCCAACTGTATTTTTGGTACAGACTCTTTCAAATGACTCAAGACTCATATATTGAGAGATTACTGATTTGGAGGTCGTCTAGAAGGTAGTTTATACTGATCTCAAAACAAAAGGATTATTTGACGTCTTAATTATTTTGTGGAAAATTATGTTTACTAAGAATAGAATAGAATACTTCTGTCTATTTCCACTAATTTCCACTATATTCTTATGAATCGCGTATTCGTTGATTCGCGAATAATAATTATTTTTATTCCTGAAATTCTCAATTTTTTTTCATTTTGACATTATACAACCTAAGGACACCCTAACAATCCTCCTAATCCTCTGCCTTATCAGCTGACCCATGCAATGACAATACAGAATTGTCTGCATCTTTCCAGAAAGTTTTCACAAAAACAAGAAAATACATAGTCTAAGAGCCCGTGAACCCCAGACCTTCGTCAATTTATAAAAGCTGAAAGTTTGTCAGCGCATGCTCCCAACACAGGTAAGAACGATGGATCATTATGAAGTTTGAGTTGCAGTGGCTTCGGCAGGTAAACGGTACCGAACGTTTTTAAAATACCGATCTGAATTCATCAAATAATAAAGTGCGATTTTTTGGTATTACCTTCAGAATATTATTAAATATCACTTTATTCATTGCCAGACACTTAAGATCATGGCAACCCCTTGCCAGACACCCTTAATGTTTGCTTATTTTTTACTTATTACCCAAGTATTATATATAAAAATCAGCTTTTATACTATAAAGTAAGTAAAATTATAATTTCTTGACCATTAAGGGTGTCTGGCAAGGGTTTGCCACGATGTTAAGTGTCTGACAATGAATAACGTGATTTTTAATAATATTCTGAAGGTAATACCAAAAAATTGCACTTTATTATTTGATGAATTTAGATTGGTATATTACACACCTTTGGTAACGTTTACCTGCCAAACCACTGCAACCCAAACTTCATAATGGTCCATCGTTCTTACCAGTGTTGGAAGCATGCGATGACAAACTTTCAGCTTTTATAAAATAACGAATGTCTGGGGTTCACGGGCTCTTGCTCTAATAGAGATAATCACCAAATATGCCTTAAGAAGCAACAAAGACATCGCTATCCAGAAGAAACTTTGCTGAAAAAACTGTTATATTTTTCAACTAATCTACAATAGTGTATTATTTACTTATATCAAGATCATGTCGAATTTTTACTTTTATATGTGAATATGAATAATCTGTTTTTTTTCCAATAAGATACGTTATATATATACCGGGTGGCTACGGAAGTATTGCCTACGGAATATCTCAGTTATTGTATGAAGTAGGTTTGTGAAATTTGGAGCGTCGATATAATGACATAAGAGCTAGAATTTGAGCATATTGACATGTCGAAGTTAACTTCCGGTCTGACCGGAAGTAACATCAACTTTCTTATTTTAAATGGAAACCCTATTTTTTTCTTTTTGCTTTATTCAGCATTCAATTCCCTTTCTAATGACATATCACAAGTTGGTATCTAACCAGAAACTAGATCAGAAAAAAATTATTATTGAAATTCACCGAGTAGGCCGTGGAAGCAAAATGAAAGCCAAAAATTGAAAAGTTGGCTATAGAAACCATACGTCACTTGATAACAGTTGCTACTACTGTGATATTTTATTTTCATTCGTCGGCGTTATAAAAAGCCGCCAAAAAAAATATTGGAAAAATTGGAAAAAAAACTTTTTCTTGCCTGTACTATTCAGCATAACCATTCCTTTCTAATGATATAATAGAAAGTAATTTTTTGAAATGAAATACCAAAAAACAGATTTATCAAAAAAAAAAAAAAAATTCAAATTGATGCATTCCCTCAGCGTCAATACATTTATTGACTCTGGTGATATTTTCATCTAAAACGTTTCTCAATATTTGGGGCGTGATATCTTGGAAAGCTCTACGAATTTTTACTTCTAGCTCATGTAGAGTTGTAGGCTGTGTGGAATACACCCTATTTCTAAGATGCCCCCATAGAAAAAAGTCGCACGGAGTAAGATCAGATGACCTTGGTGGCCACCTGACTGGACCATGGGTTGTTATAAGTCTCTCTTGAAAGCGATTTTGAAGATAATTTCTCGCTATTCTTGAATTATGCGGAGGGGCGCCATCTTGCTGGAAGTACATTCTCTCAGTTATTTCCGCTGGTAGGTTGTTAATGAATTCCGAAATTTCATTTGTTAAAAAATTAAAGTATCTCTCTCCGGTTGGTTGGCCTTGAAAAAGAATGGGGCCTACAATATGAGTTCCAACTATTCCTGCCCAAACATTCACACCAAATCTCTCCTGGAAGCCACCTTGTCGAAACCGGTGCTCGTTTTCTATCGCCCAGTACCTGAAACAAAAGACCGTTCACACTTTTAGCACTTTACACTTCGACTATCGACAGTAATCCAAATAAAGTACAGTACCTACCTTGTATTATTCCTGTTAAATAATCCATTGTTGGTAAATCTTGACTCGTCCGTAAACAAGATATAATAGTTAAATAGGTGATTCTCAGCATTTTGTCGAAGAAACCAATTACAATATTCCAGGCGCCTTTCACCGTCATTTTCATACAAATGTTGATGCAACTGATACTTGAAGGATTTAAATCGATGTTTTTTCAAAATGTTCCTAGCAGAGTCCTTACTTATAGCTAATTCGGCGCCAATCTGCCTCGAGGAAATTGTGCTATCATATTGTACTAAAGCTAGTACAATAATTTCAGTTTCCTCATTAATAACAAATGCTTCTTGGTCTTCGTCAACATCAGGCTCAGTTCTTAATTTTTCTTCAAGCCACTGGAAATACCTTCTTGACGGTTGCTGCCTCCCTGGATATCGCTCTAAATACAATCGTTCAGCGGCATAAGAATTTTTTAAACATTCCCCATAAATGAGAAGCATGTCAATTTGTTCGGTTCGTGAATAACGGGGCATTTCCACTAACTGATTTCGATTTCCAAACCCTTTTAAAATGGCAGAATCAAAAACACTACTTCGAACGTCAAAATAATATGGATAGCAGCGTTCGTGAGAGCTCTCGTTTCTTTTTTGTTTCATTCCAAAATACATCTTAATCAGCCTACTTGTTAATATTTTGGTTCGCATGATTATTGCAATGGAATGATTATTCTGAATAGCACAAACATCGTCCATAGGTAGATATTAGAATATCTATGGACGATGGCACAGACCAAGTACGTTTATGTTCCTATTTAACCTAGAACCTACAGGATATAATTTATCATTCCACATTATTTTTAATGATATTTTTGCGTATGGCGATAATCTGTTTTGTTATTTGAAGAATAATAATTGGATTTTTTGGTATTTCATTTCAAAAAATTACTTTCTATTATATCATTAGAAAGGAATGGTTATGCTGAATAGTACAGGCAAGAAAAAGTTTTTTTTCCAATTTTTCCAATATTTTTTTTGGCGGCTTTTTATAACGCCGACGAATGAAAATAAAATATCACAGTAGTAGCAACTGTTATCAAGTGACGTATGGTTTCTATAGCCAACTTTTCAATTTTTGGCTTTCATTTTGCTTCCACGGCCTACTCGGTGAATTTCAATAATAATTTTTTTCTGACCTAGTTTCTGGTTAGATACCAACTTGTGATATGTCATTAGAAAGGGAATTAAATGCTGAATAAAGCGAAAAGAAAAAAAATAGGGTTTCCATTTAAAATAAGAAAGTTGATGTTACTTCCGGTCAGACCGGAAGTTAACTTCGACATGTCAATATGCTCAAATTCTAGCTCTTATGTCATTATATCGACGCTCCAAATTTCACAAACCTACTTCATACAATAACTGAGATATTCCGTAGGCAATACTTCCGTAGCCACCAGGTATATACAAACACGGTAACAAATTCTAGACGCGGTTCAACCCGAACTTTTAGTTTTCATATATATATATAACAAGACGGAAACTATGACATCTACAGTCATTAGTTGAAACTTAATTTGACCCGAGCCATGGAATCCAAAGTTAGATGTTTATCTACTCATTGGTAGGAAGTCAACAATTTGTTGTTTTGTCCAACCCAAAGCTCAATCAGGTTTCTAGTGCGTTAACGCAAACAGAATCTAAAGAGGAATAGAGTGTTTTCGATTTAATTTATATATATATCCATAAGTATTTCTACCAAAACAAGATTGTATTTATTGGGCATAAGGACCTCGGTCGATAGCTGTTTGAATTGTATGTAATTCTGGTTCAATAAACAACATTTATTATTATTATTTCAACCTAAGTTCAGCTGATAGGAGTATTATAATTTTCAATGGATCAATAGCTCACCCCGGCATACTGCAGGCCCAATAAAGCTGTGATGATCTTCAAGTTATCGTTGCTTTCATACAAAGTTGATAAACGAATAGCTTCTCTGTGCAGCATGTTAGCCCAATGTGTCTCAGAAGCAGCTGATGTTCCCAAAAGATCTAAGCATGAAGCTGAACCTTTCAAAGTGTGTTCTGTGGAAAATATCTGAAATGGAAAATATCTTAAATAAAAAAGTTCATGAAAATGAGAAAGTGACAAAAAATTCAATAGATTCTCAAAAACAAGAATATGTTCATAATTGATTCTTTTTTTTTCTTATAATTCGGTTACATGGAATAACGGCTGTAGCCGAATGTCGCCAACACGTTTAAAAAATTGTATTTACTTCTATTTTCAAATCAATAAAGACGCTATTTTTATTATTATAAAACCGATTTAGTTTTCGAAACTTTTCTTCTGAGAATTTCATAATGCTAGCTTGTTCAATCCGAATACTTTAAATGAAATATTCGCTAATCATGGTGATTCACCTCAACTAGTTTAAATGCATCTCAAGCAATACAGGGCCCTGCAACTGCGCTCCGGTGGTCCATAGCTTCTAAACAGCGCAACTTAAAATTTCTTTCAAGAATGTTTCCTTCTTGAGGGAGTATCTTTGGAAAATATTCCGAAGTATACAAGGTGACCCCGAAAAGTGCACCAAACCAAACTTATGTTTTTTGTAATGGAACACCCTATATTTCATCACATGGTTGAATAGAGAGTACTTTGAACATTCAAATAATATAGGGTCATGTATATTAACGTTATTTCCGGAGATATATCCATATTTCTTCAAAAAACATGAGTTATTCAACACTCTGTAACTCCTCGTGGAAAATAATTCTAAAAAGAACTTATGGATGGCGAAATGACTCCACACTAAAACCATCATTTCACCACAGGGTAAGGGTAAAGCAGAAGGTAGCACTGCGGAGGTGTTTTGGTTTAATCCTACCCGTCCGGGATTTCCGGAGGGCTGGCAAACCAGCCCACGATCTGTTCTAGTTGCCCAGAACAGACCCTGTTTGCAGGTTTCTATACGCTGTGGGTGTTAAGTCGCCGTTCTTTAGGCTTCCCTGCCTCCTCCAAGTTATGCAAGGTGTCGTTTTCTTCCTTAGTTGTAAGACATCAGGCTGAGTGGCATTTCATTCTCGAGTTTTCAATGAGCTCCCGGAAAAGCAACAGAAAAAACCGGGTTTGGACATTATTTTGGATGGTTAGTGGCTAGAATAGGTCACATTTCCTCTGGGTTTTCTTGGAAAATATCCAATGCCTGGTAAATTAGCCCACCGTGCTTCTTTGGCCTATTATGGTGGGCTCTTAACGCTGTCATGTTCCTGGTTACTGTACTTCCAAGGATGAAGTGTCTGAAGAATTTTTCAGACAGTTGTCTGATATATTCTTCGATGGTTTGAATATCGGCTAGCTCTCTCAATGTGTCTAGCCGGATGTATCTGTCACTATTTGTGACGATACGGAGCACTTTATTTTGCATCCTCTCCAGTCTTAACATTTTAGTCTTGGGGAGGCTGCAAAACACTGGGCAGGCGTATGTCATCGCAGGCCTGATGACTTGTTTATAGATGAGTAGCTTACACTCCATAGCCAGTCTGGAGTTCCTGGCAATCAGGGGGTACGTTCTTTTTACTGCGGCCGCTCCACGTTGGATAGCCAGACTGACATGCTTATGAAGTGTAAGACGCCTGTCCAATTGCACTCCTAAGTACCGCACTGAGTCGGACTCCTCAATCCGATTATGCAGAAATCTAAATCCCCCAGAGATTATCACGTTCGTGCGTTTCTTTGTGAAATTTATGATTTCTGTTTTATCAGGATTCAACACTATTTTATTTTTCGCTAAGTACGACACTACCAACCAATTTAAATAAGTCTTAACAAGAGATGCGGCTGCGTTGCTGTAGAATGATTGGGCATATATTGCCGTATCATCGGCATAAATAGCCGTTCTCGTGTTATAAAACATGGGAAAATCGTGCGTAAATAGCGAATATAAAAGTGGTGACATGCTCGACCCCTGCGGCACTCCTGCTCCGGCTTTTTTCATTAGAGAGCTTGTTTCATTCACTCTAACCTTGAAAGTCCTGCCAACCAATCAAGTATTTTTACCATATATAAAGGCATGCCTGCTCTTATCATTTTCATGATGAACCCTTCTATCCAGACAGTGTCAAATGCCTTCTGAATGTCCAGCAGGATCATAACTGTGTTGAGTTGTTTGAGGAAACCCTCCTTCATATGTGGACAATCCTGGCGACCTGAGACGACGTTGAATGTCCCCTCCGGAAGCCGAACTGCTCCGCCGGTATGAGTTTGAGCTCCTCTTCAAGTTCTATGAATCTTTTCAGGAGGATTCTGTCCACCAACTTGGCTACCACACTGAGCAGTGAAATGGGGCGATAGCTCTCAATTCTCTCATCAAGCTTTCCCAGCTTTAAGATGGGGATAATCTCCGCCTGCTTCAAGTATTGTGGATACAAGAGAACCCAACCCCCATCTGATTATTGCGTTGATCACATAAATCAGTTGCACAAGAGACTTTCTTGGGAGGTTCCTGAGCAGCACTGCATCAACCTTGTCCATGACAGGTGCCTCGTTTCTAGGTAGCCTTTTGATTGTTTCTTAAACCTCCTTGAAGTTGGTCATCAATTTCGAGAAGGTTCTTTGGTTCATTTCGATTTCAGGCTGAATTCTTTGGCTCCCCCAGAAACTGACTCCTGCTCTTGAGTGGAGTCAGCACTCGTTTGGAATACACCCTGGTAATATTCCCTGAATCAGCCATAGCTTGTCTTCTACCATTCCCCACGGTAGGTATGCCCTTATGCCTCCCCTGGAGACGTTTGAACATCCTCCATAGGGAATTGTCTCCGACGTTGAGGTTTTCCAGTTTCCTCTTCTAGATCCCATCCTTATGTAGTTTTATAAGGTGGCTAATTTCATGGCCTAGCGTTAACATATGTTGTTTATGTGTGGCGTTAGGCGTATTCTGCCATTTCTGACGCTGTTGGTTTTTCAGTTTAATGAGGCCTATGATGTGATCTGGAAGAAGATCCCTGTCCTCTCTCACTACCTTCTTCCTGGTGGTGATTTATGTTATTTTCAGTTATATGGGGTGTTATTGTTGTTTTCTCATTCATGATTTTTCTGTACTCCTTCCAGTCAGTAGTGGAGAAGTCAAAGAGTTTTCTTTTTCCTTGAGGATTCTGCCCTCCCTTGACTGAAAAGAGCACAGGATCATGGTCTGAGATTAGCTCAGAAACTGTCCGAAGTTCTGTCATATCAGTCACGTTCTTATTTACCACCAGGTCGATGGTAGTGGGGGTACCGCCGCTCCAGGGATAGTGCGTGGGAGTGTCGGGAAAATCTATGATTACATTATTATTCAGAGAATATTCCCAGAGCTTATTTCCATTCACATTTGATTGGATAGTACAATTCCACTCAGGGCGCCTCGAATAAAAGTCTCCTGCCAGCAACACTTTACGTCCGCTATTGCAGAGATTATCGAGATCTAAAGTCGTGAACTTATTGCTCGGGGGGTTATATATCGCATATATCCTTGTTCCACTCTCCAACTGAATTCCGGCATGCTCTATAGAGCTTTGCCTTTGTGGAAGGACAGTATGTGGTATACTTGCCCTTACGAGGATTGCGACACCTCCCCCTCTCAGGGCGTTCGGTCTGTCAGTCCTGATGGTTGTGAACCCTCTGATTTTCAGTTTATGCTCCTGCCGAAGTTTTGTCTCGGATAGAAGCATAACATCAATTTTATGTATGTGAACGAAGTCAGCAAGAAGCTGGATCTTGTTGAGGATTCCGTTCATATTGAGCATACACACCTTTATAGGCATTTAGAGGCCGTAGTTCTGGATGTTTTCCACGACCTTCCAGAAGGCCATGAATTTCTCAGTGCTATTTCTGGCACTCATTAAACCCTCGAGAATGTCATCCATTGCTCGAAGTAAACCTTCGTTGTTGACTAAGCCTTGTATGGCCTGATGTCTTTTGCAATGTTTCAGGAATAGGGCGGGATTGGGAAGGATTTACCCTGTGGCTCACCCTAGCTCTCTCATTTTCTTGCGATTCTCTTTCTTGAAGCCTTTGTCCCCATACGTTCGCCCGGACTGGAGAGGCCTCTACGTATGTTTTCGGGGGTTGTTTTTCTCTCTTCTCTTCTTGTTCGAATACCAGCTTTTGGTATACCTCGCACGTCGTGGAGCAGGAAGTGTGTTGTCCGCTAAAATTGATGCAGGTTGCTGGAGTCGTTCTTGGTTTTGGGCATACCCTAGACCAATGATCGCCAGCGCATTTCATGCATCTGACGTTTCATTTAAAATTGGACTGGGCATGCCCCCAGGCTTGGCATTGGTAACACTGAGTGAGAGATCTAATATTTCGTTTAATCTCCCACTTTACTACTACATCGTCAACTACTCTTATGTTTTTATTTAGGTAATTAACAGTTGTTTTCTTGTCTGTGTTAACAATGTAAAGTTTTCTGACAGTGTTGCCGATATCCAGAATTCCATATGTCTCCAAGCCTTGTGATTCCAGATCTGCTTCAATTTCCTCTGTGGCGGGGGAGTGGACCACCCCTTGAGTATGAAAGCATGCCGTTTTTCCCCTGGCAGCGTGTATGTGTGAAACTCGACTTCCATTGTTTTCAATTTATTCTTCATCTTCTTGTGATCTTCATCCGAGTTGGCGAAGATGAGCGTCGAATTGTTTGTGTATTTATAAGTAACTTTTTCTTTCAAGTCCTTTTGAAGTGCTTTCTTATCTTCGTTGTCGAGTTTCACCGTACCCTTAATGATAATGGGTGGGCACTTCTTTTCCTTGTTAGTCACTGCCAGGGGTGGCTGTTTATTTTTCTTGTGTGTTTGGGGGTTGGGTTCTCTTGTATCCTTCTTTGAGGGTGCGGCTTCCTGTTCGTCCTCGTTCTCGTCTTTCTCTGAAATCGCCTCGAAAGAGTTGTGCGTTTCCACTGGGTCATCTTGAGGATTCAGATTGACCCATTTCCTTTCAAGGAATCAGTAGGCTTGTTCATTGAAGACTGCTCTAGTTGATCAAGATCACTTTCATATTGTTCATCGCTCTCTGTCATTTGTACTTCATTTGTCTTTCTCTTTTGAAAAAATCAACTTCAAGCAAGTAGAGCAATCAGAAAACGTCTTAACGAACGACACTATTGTCTTGACAGTCTGTGTTAATGAAAACTGTATAAAAAAATCATCATGATATTTCCGAGGCACGAGCTTGTTGACATGATACTGATATTCAGGGCCGTCGACAGGGGGGCTATTGCCCAGGGGTCCGGCCCGGCTCGGGAGAAATTGAAGATTTAAATTTTACCAAAAGGTCTTTGACCTTTTTCGATGTCTTTGGACATATATCGATGAACCAGATGATGTATTTAAAAAGCATTATATAGATTTGTATGCAGAGTGCAAAAATGGCATTGACTTTGGAACTTATAATGAGATCACAAATCACTACATAAGAGGTGAAACTAAACTACAACCGCTACAACTCTTGAATGCATTGTGGAAAACAAAGTTGAATTGTCTTTTTCCAAATATGTCCATCTCAGTTAGGTTATTCTGCTGGATACCTTTGTCAGTAAGTCAAGGAGAGAGGAGTTTCAGTATCACGATTAGAACCAAGAGTGAAGATCGGTCAACAATGAAGCAAGAAAGGTTGAATGACCTCAGCATTTTGGCAATGGAGCCTGGCTTGGCAAGAATTTCGAGATATGACATTATAGACGATTTCACTAGAAAGAGAGCCAGAAGAGTAGAAATTCAATAAGTGTCATATATAAGCACTAATTTATTTTTTTGGTATTTCAATTCAAGATGTAATCTTACTTTAGTTTAACATTTCTCCATATGATATTTCCGTTATTTTGCTATTACCAAGCAATAGCAAAATAACGGAAATGGCGAATAACGGTGACGTTATTTTTAATGGAAGTGATACAGCATAGGGCTGAATGTTTATGCAGAGACTCCAACGACCAAAGAAAATGTGAAAACTGTATAAAAAACTCATTCGGTAATAAGAATTGTTGAGTTGGTGGAAATTCGGTCGGGGTGTTGAAGAAAACCAAATTTCTGTCTGTGGAAGAATGGAGGAGATTCTGAACACCTTTTATAATTTCCACATGTTTCACCTAATAAAATTTCTGTTGAATTTGAAGTACATCACAAATTATACCTTTGGCCTTTCCAATACCTACTGACATTAAATGTATCGGTTTCCATTAAAAAAAAACAAAAATATCTTTTAATTTTTGCTTCGATCTATCCGGTACCCAAAAGTCATGAAATTTGAACTGTGTCATGTTACAAAAAATAGACTATATGGAAGTCATTTCGGCTTCCATAAGTTTTTAGAATTATTTTTCCACGAGGAGTTAGAGAATGTTGAAAAACTTATGTTTATTTGAAGTAATATCGATATATCTCCGGAAATAAGGTTGATGAACATACATAACCCTATATTTGGTCAAAGTAATCTCTATTCAACCATGTGATGAAATATAGGGTGTTCCATTAAAAAAACAACTTTGGTTTGGTGCACTTTTCTGGGTCACCTTGTATACTTCGGAATATTTTCCAAAGATACTCCAAAGAAGGAAACATGCTTGTCAAGCGAGCGACACGGCAAATAATAATAATAGCCGTCCTCTACCCGCACAGGCTATGCCTTTGGGTACACTCTACGAGTGTTTATGAGGGAGTATTATTATTATTATAATTATTATTTGAAAGAAATGTTCAAGTTGCGCCGTTTAGAAGTTTTGAGCAACCGGAGCGCAGTTGCAGGACCCTCTATAATGATGTTTTTCCTCTGTAATATGAGTGGTAGTAGTGATAATCCACTGAACTATGTAATAATATAATCTACAAACATTCACTCCATCAGTAGATACACTAAATATTTTACACAAATAAAATAAAATAAATAGGTACTAATAAAAAGAAAAAAAATATTAAAAATAATTATATCCAAAATTGTATTCAAAAAATGTCACTATACTATTCTCAAAACTAATAATATTTTTTGACGCTTTCAAGGCGGGTTGTACAAAACAAAGTTCAACCAAACTGAATTCAATTCAATGGGCCGCGGTGGCTCGCGGGTTCCGTGGTCGCTCCATGAACCAAAGAGCATGAGTTCGAATCTCAGCATTTCCATCGGTCTCGTGCATGGCATCACACGTATTGAAAGGTAGGGACTACGTCTTTTCCTAGCTCGCACAAGTCTGACTTTTGAGGGTTGCACATAGGGGTGCAACCGGTTGACGGATATAACAATTTCAACAATTTCAATTTCAATTGATGAGGAACTAAGAATTTCATTGGCTAATCCCTAGCAACTTAAACTCTTAGTGAACTTGCATTGTACAATCCGCCCTCAATGAGTAGAATGTTTATTAAAAATAAAGTAAAAGTAAAAAAACTTTTTCAAAAATAAGCTTTTATTTAAATGCGTTAAGAAGAATACAATGAACTTTTCCTTCAAAACTTCTACTATCAACTTATAACGTCATTACACAATTATTTTACAAAAGGTTGACGGGAGATTCAAGTTCTCGAAATTTACTTAGTTTGAAAATTTGAAAAATTATAATCAATCAGATTAAGTTATTCAATTTACTTGTTTATATCATATAAACTGTGTAATGACATTATAAGTTGATAAAAGTTTTAAGGAAACAATTAATTTTATTCTTTTCAACGCATTTAAATTAAAGGTTGTTTTAAAAAAAAATTGTTTAATTTTCAATTTATTTTTTACTTTTTAGTTATCGCTGGACAGGTTTCAGTTTCTCTAGCTCTGCAATAAGGAGACCTTCTAATGATTTTACCCTACTTTAGGCCACGAATGCTTGACCAGCGAAGAGCCTCGAGCCTGAGTATACAACAGTATGGTCGACAGTACTACTCTGCATTTCGTGCGCTGTGCAAGCCCAACATGATATAACTGGCAACATTCTTCGTTCTGCAGTGCCGTGACTATATTTGGCTGTAAATTGCAGTCTTGAGTTGAATGAGATGAACACCGTCTCTACCGAAGTCTTTACGGACTTCATACATTTATACTCTCCGGAAGCGGGGCCATATGATTTCTGTAATAATAGTACTTCCTCATGAACAGTCATAGAGTGTACCCATGGGCATAGCATGTGCGGGTAGAGGACGGCTATTATCATTATTTGCCGTAGCGCTCCGAGGAGAGCTTACTGATTTATGGTGGCGTATTCACCAACTGTAGGAAAACCCGAAAAACCTACAGGACCAACCCGGGAGGTCGGTGCGCACCACAAGCAAGCACCAGACGTCGGGATTGGCATCTAGACAATTCATATCGTCTATCGACTCCGATGAAATTGGGAAAAATTGTCTCACATCCAGGATTCGATTCTAATCAAATGCTAGCAGAAGTTTCAACGGCCGACATCTTACGGCCGACATCTTTCGTCCGGCATCTTGGGTATTCCGCCATGTTGAATTAAAAGTGAAGTCACTTTACTTCTCAAGTTATTCTCAGCAAGCTACTTCATTTGATACCCGTATTGAAGGAGTGCATTAATAATAACTAGTCCACCATTTTGATTGTTCTGCCATGTTGGATTTAGGATGACGCAACACACCTAACGATGCATTGTCATCCAAATTAAACGTATTTACAAAATTTCAGCTCAATCGGTTGAAGATATCTGCTTCAAAATTGAGTTGCAAGATTCCACCCGAACAAACATACATTGCAAGTTCAATAAAAGCTTGAAATAAAAAAATAAACGATTTGCAACTGAATAATGGTAAGCAAAAAAAATTTCGAGTGCACTACTAAATAACAGTACTGAAAAATTTGCATAAAACAGTGACTGATGAAAATCTGAGGAAGTCGTTATTATACATGGTATTGCAATAATGAATATCTATGTTTCAGATCACAAAATTATTAAAATACGTTGGTTGAAAGCCCTTGACAATCTAAAAAATAAAAACCATTTTAAAAAAATACTATATAACATAATATATCGACATCTCAGGTATCTTCACACTATTTGCGGATAACATGACCATTATATATGGCACAGCAAAAATACTGATGAATTGAATGGAGTTGTTAACGAAGATATAACTTAACAAATTGGTGTGAAATGGATGACCTTAAACTATATGTCTCGGGAGGAAGGGAAAGTGTGACAGTATTTTTAATTATAATTTTCTTGTTGTCTTTGACGCTGCAAGTGCTTACCAACACTTCCTTCCTGGTCAATTGGTCATAATAATGAAATATTAAAACGAGGATGGCCTCAGAGTGATATCACGAAAGAGACTACTAATATTCATTCCATCTTTTACAAACTTGCAGATAATCAAATATTTTGGGGACCATAGAAGGTTTTTATCCAAGAACAATGAACCAATCGAATCTTCCATATTTTCTATCTACATCAAGAAAGTAAGACACATACTACCGCTATGCAATTTTTGTTTCCCTGTGCCCAAAGACTTAGCAGCAGTAAAGATAAAGTAATCCTGTAGGAAGGGGCCAAGGGAGTTTCTGGTTTGAGCAGATATTTTCTATGATGATCATGAATCACCCTCAAAACGATACGTAAGAATGAATGACAGGTGATCATTGGAAGTGATGAGAATGTGCATCACATCGTGTGGAGGAGTACTGATACCAAGGCTAGAGGTGAATCACATTTACAATCAAGTGTTAAGGAAAGCAGGCTTACCTTTATAGCTACGCGAGGAAACAAAGTACTGGACATTATCATTGCTAATATTCTAAGTGGCACACGAGGCTGAAAAATAGACTGGGACGATTACCGAGGACACTTGGATGGATATCTGAGAGTTTTTTTCTTAGATAAAGATATGGGCCAAGCTGGAATAACTGCAGAATGCGATAATTTCTGCCTACATTCACAGTTTACCTTTTAGTGACAAAGAACATCAGCAGAAATGTACCATGATGGAATAACTTGCCGCTCTGAGAATCTTGAATAGATAACAGTTGTGTAGAATGACTATATATTGCCCTCGCCGAATAAAACAAGGAGTTGGAAAATGCTCAGAGAATCCTGGAGAAAGATCCTTAAATGTTCTAAATTACTAGACAAAGGTATAGATTCGAGAATAAATAAATTCTTATATAAGTATGAAATATTAAACCCGAATCAACACGGCTTTAGAGAAAACCACTCCTCCGAAATAGCGACTACCGACTTGAGCCGATGAGTTCAAATATTTAACAGTAGGCAACGTTATGTAAATTAATGGTGCGTGCCTGTAAAACGGTCTTTTAAAATTGAGGGAATTCAGTGTAAGATAAGAATTTATACCTCTCAACTAGAACCAGTGACCAAAATTGTGTTAAAATACGAAAAAGATCGCTTAGTCAGTGTTGATAAATTTAATTGCTTCTAACACATGACCCAAGTTTTAAAAAAGTCCAGTAGAAGGTATTCAGAATGTCGGGGAACAAGGGTTGATATTTTTAGATTCATTCGGTATTGGGGAGTGCAAGTGATTGCTTGGGTTAGTGTATACCACTCACCGGTGAGGGTGTCCACCCACTCGTGAGGGTGTAGGCTGATGCAATATACCGGGTATACATTTTCATAAGGTCGATGTGTGTTTTGTTTAATGTGTATCAAGTAAATAGTTCTACTATAATTGTTCCAAGACAAATAATAAAAATAATAGTAGTTTCGATATGAACTTGGGTCGTGTTCAGTATTTTAAAGCAATGCTTGTTTGGATAGAAATATGTTTTTTTTATCACCATGTTATTCAATATAAGGTTCGGGCATTTAAATTAGTTCCATGTAATTAATAATAATCATAAACTTAAAATTGGGTGTTTTGTCATTTTATAGTGAGGATATTTTCATTATAATCTTGAGAGCGTTATGAGGGCGGATATGAATTAAACACAAACGTTGCCATATTTTTTCATTGTACCTAATAATACAAGTAGTTATTTCATTTTAAATATGGCTGTTGTTTTATTAATGGGTCTGTTATAAAGTTGAAAGCGATATGAGTAAATAATAATAATTATCTAAATTTAAACTTTGTCGTATCTATTTCGAAGTAATAATAATAGTAGTAATTTAATTTTAAATATGACTGTGTTGTTTTATTACTTGGTGCATTTTGAAAGTGAACTTAGGGCTAATAAGAATGATGAATATGACGATTCCAATTTGGAGAGAGATGTGATGGACAAGATAAAAGAAGATTCATATTTTGGTGAGTTGTTAAGAAACATGCATTTTAACAGTATATCGATATTTCATATTTATGAGAGGGTGACCATTTCATTCAACTTGATATTATTTTTGCTTATTTGCATATACGGAGTGTTTGAATTCTTTCTGTTAGTTTTCTCTACAAACTTTTATATTTCACACATTTTTTTCTTTTTTATTTGCGTTATTATTTTCCACCATTTTGCTTTGGTAAATGAAGCTACATTTTTGCCTTTGAAGTGATGGTGAACTCACGAAAACCAGTAGAGCTGTAAATTATAAGGTTGAGCATTCTGAGCCTAAATCGGGGTGATCCAGAGCGGATTCAAAATTATACTCTGGGTCTAGTGGCAGCAAAAGTATAAATAACATCACATACTTTAATTAAATTTCAATATGAAATATATTTCCTAGGGTGGGTGACTGAGGAGTAATTGTTTGCTTTGGTTATGGGCCGTGATGGTCGTGATGGTAGAGCGCTGGCCTTACAATCATAAGGTCCTACAAGCTCCTAGGAGCTTCTGAGGGGTTTCTCTTTCTGGAAACCTGGAAGATTCGTAACAAAATAAAAAAAGTTTGAAATTGAAGATATCGTTGCCCAACACCCTAGCGACTCATTACAAGACTTAAGCTTCATAGTTTCCTGGTTATTTGGTATGAAATACTTTCCCAGATTAATGTCGTTAGTAAACCTCTACAATCAATAGACATGAATCTCGATAAGAGCTCAAAAATGTTGAGAAACTGTGCTCTTTCGAAAGTGTATAGAAAGACGGGCTTAAAAAGCGCTATTTGGGCGAAGAGCTTGGCGGAAGAACTTAAAATTAAAGCGGCATTTGAAGCCACAACGATAATGTAACGTATTAAACGCTGGAAGGTGAATTTTCCAGCAAAGAGCCAATGATTGCTTTAGAAATTTTATCACAGAATATCTATGAAAATAGTCGGTAATGCAGAATCCCTTCTCAGTGACTTGGTGACGGGCGTGAAGTTAGCTACAACTGTCGCAGTGGTCAAAATTCATTTCTGTCCCTAGCGACACCATAACATCTGACACAAAAAGAAACATACCCTACTTTATTACAGAATAAATTTGACAAGGGTCGGTACTGCAGATTCCATACTTAGTGGCGGGCGTAAAGTTACCTACAACTCCGGCATGTCTGGTCCTAGCAACCCTATACCATTATTCGGGTATCGGATAGGTTGAAACAGGGCTCCGTCCCCCATAATTGGCCCATTATCGAGCCTCCTATAAATTGTGGCCCGTGGGGCCACAACGATGGCGTCTATAGGACTTTGCCCTATTCTTTTCTTGTCCCCTTTGCAAACCCCTTTGGAAATGAGGGCCGCCTGGGGCCCCTGTAATTGGGGGCCTATATCTGAATAATAACTGGTAGCATGTACGAGACACATAACCTTCGAATTAGGAATTTTCCCATTCCCATACATGGGGACCCCCACGGTGGGTTTGAAACGTTGTATCACAATGAAAATAAAAGATGCAACAAGTAGGCCCATATTCAGAGGGAACAAAGAGCAATGAAAACATACCCAATGGGTTTACAGTTCTTATGTAAAATAAGGGCATTATTTTGAGATTGATCAAGTATGTCTGAGGTTCAAACAAAATATTAGGTTATCTTTTATTTTTATCATTTGATGAACTTTGCAAAGTTGCCAAGTTGCTCTCTCCCACTTGAAGATTTTATTCCGGGCCGAAATGCACACATACGAGAATGCATACGAGAATGCATACGTGAAAATATGAGCATATATAATGTGGAAGAGCAGATCCAGATCATTTCTGATGTTTACGTGGAATTGATAGTCCTGAAGTTCAAAAAAGTTATGTCTACCCCGGAAGACTAATAAACTCTGACAGAATAGAATAGCCTTCTTTTTAATGATAATCTTATAGTTTTTCTACACATAATTTTTCTTTAAACTGATTTTTTTCTAGGATACGAAAATGAGTAAAAACAAAACAAAAATACCAATTTAAATCTTTCATGAGCTGAATAATCATACACTCACGATCAGAATTTGATCAATAAAATAATTATACTAACCTTAGCAATGGCACATTCCATTTCACAATCCTGATTTTCATAGTTGTCAATCAGACCTGCAGTCAAGTACGACATACTTTCCATTGCATAAAGTGAAGAAGTTAACTAAAAATAATAATTATTATCGTGGAGTTATGGAACATTAGTATAAACCAAAACGACCTCAAATTAAATAAATAATTTCTTGTTGCCCAAAACTGAATTAAAAATAGTAAAAACATATCTTTATGCTATGTAATCACAATATTTAAAAATAATTACTGTGTCCCATATCGTCCTCATTATCACGTATAGGCGTAACTGACAGAAAAGTGCAAAATTGAGAATTGCCGGTTTTATGATTTATGCATCTTTCATATATCAGCTCAACATGCATATTGTTTCTGTTGTATTGGTAGGATATTAGGATTACATATGGAGAACCATAAATCGCTTAACTTGTCACCATTCTCGTTTTTTATCTCTACTCTAAAATATTCAGAAATCAGATACGCCCCTACTTGATAAGAGGGACGATATATACAAATGAAGGGTGCAGGCAGGATGCTGTAATACTCATTAGCAGCGGAATTCTTTAACCATTTTCAATCCACAATCAAGTATCAATAATTATAAGTCTTGTTATAACAAAAACAAGATACATCGATGAAACAATTACAATGCTGCGAAATCGAAAATATTGACTTGCTTCCTGTGAGATACCTACCGACACTATATTGGACATTTCCCCTTTTTGTGTATACCGCTTGGACATCCCGCGTTTTTGCCCGGTACTGAATATAATAATAATAATAGTCGTCTTTATTGTTTGACAGTTTCAATTATAAATAAGATAAGAATTAAGATCACCTGAAAAACAAAAGGCGAAGTACAACTTAGGTAGCACAAGTGCTACTAAGTTGTTCTTCCAATCAACCTCAAAAACTCTACCTAAGCTAAGACAAGACATATACATAACCGAAGCTTACTTTGATTAATAATAACAGCATAAATTAATAATCAACAGCAAAAAGATCTTAAATGGTTGAGATTGACTTTCTAACAGAAAAAGCTAAAATTTTTGTCGTAAAACAGACATTTTTGCATTTTTCATTTCGTAATAGATTAATCACTTGGCATATATTGTAGGAAAATAATCGCTTGAAAAATTCTGTTTTGAAACTAGGTGGGGTGAGAGTACCTTTGTATCTGATATACAGATTATGAATGAACATCAGTACGAAAAGTGATTTTTTGTACAGGTAAGGTAGTGTTTTAATCTGTATGATTTTCTGATATAAATTAGCGGCATTTAATTTTCATCTATTTTCCATTGTGATCCATCCCGTTTCACGTAACTTATGATATTCTTTGACATTTTCTCATTCCATCAATAAGCCGTAGGCATGAGTTCCGTACTTTTAATATTCTCTGAGTATACTGTTTGGTTAAACATAGGCCATATAATATATGAATAATAAAATCGCGATAACACTAGCGAATCACAAAGAGTTGTTTTTACCTGAGTTGAGAGTACCTGTCTATTTCCATATATAAGTTTCACGGAAGAATATGCTAGTAGTATTTGCTTGTTTATATGTTTCTCAAATCCTAGGTCGGAATAATAATAATAATAATACTCCCTCATAAACACTCGTTGAGTGTACCCAAAGGCATAGCCTGTGCGGGTAGAGGACGGCTATTGTCAATATTTGTCGTGGCGCTCCGGGGCGACTTACTGATTTTTGGTCGCGTACTCACTTTTCAGCTGAAGGAAACCCGGATCAGTGTTCATGAGTATGCATGCAATTTCTACAGAGAGGTGAGAAAAACTGTAGTAGAGTTGAGTGTCATCGACATAAAGGTGAGTTTTGCAAGACTACATAACGTATAATGATTGATGAATAAACTGTGAACATAAAGGACCCAATATAGATCCCTGGGGCACTCCTGACTTGAGATTTAAACAGTTAGAGTAGATGTCATTTTGGCATACTCCTTGTTTCCTTTTTTTTATAACTTTTAAGTAATTTAATAGCATTTCTCGATAATCCCAAATAATTTAATATTGCTAAGAAAAGATCATAGTTCAGTGTCGAAAGCACGAGTGAAATCCAGTAGTACCAGTACAGTACAAAGACTATCATCTGTAGCCCTGAAAATTTCATCCACGATGTGTAGCAAAGCAGTGGCGCAACTATGAGCTTATCGGAAAGTTCATTGCGTTTTTCAGGTAAAATGCCATTTGATGCCATTTGTTTTCAGTGTTTTCCACATTTCCTTGTTTTTTTTTTGGTATTATCTAACTGATAACTGAAATATGCTTTGAACGATTATAACTCCTGACCGAACGCATTCATTCCCAAAACGAATAGCCCAACCAAAAGACTTGGCATTTGGTTACAAGATCGCGCGAAAATACTGAGTTTGAATTTTTACCGGCAAACCGCCTTCTCCTCTGTACCCTTCAAATGGTAAAAACTCCTATGTGAAATATCTTAGGGAATGTATGCCTGATCTCTCCAGATATTTTAGACCAGCAGATATTTCGGATATTTGCAACAACAACAAAAATGTTTCGTATGACACCATAAGCTCTTCCATACAGCATAGCTAAATCCATGCCCTAGCATGTCAAGTTAAACTTTTGACATTTGCATCGAAAATATATAGCTCCTTAGAACATATATTATCCATGGAAAAGCAATTATTGAATATCACTTCCGTTTTAAATGAACCCCTGTTGATATTTTCACGCCATTCAAAATGAAGCAAAAAGTTCCCTTTTAGTTTGGTTGAATTAGATCATGTCCCCTTCTTTTATGGCTTAAAAATGAAAAAAGAAGGGAACATGATCTAACCTAACCAAACTAACCTTGCTATCCAAGTTGAAAGCTTGGGACTACTATATCGCCTTAGCATTGATTCAAATATACCGCCTTGGCCAGGATAGTTCTGATTGGTTCATGCGGATTGTCTATTGGGAAGTGTTGTGGATAGGAATTCTTGCATCATAAGTAGGCATTAGTTTCAACATGGCGGCACTGTGACGTCACCATATATAATCAATCTCATATAATAGCAAATAAATGAAGCACTCGGATTAGTTTTTGATGAAACATGCAGACACTTTGATTAATCGCTAATTACTATTTCTTTGAGTTTTTTTTTTTAAATGACATCCTTTCCTGAATTTTCTTGGAATTTTAAATAGGAAGTGGTATTTTAAAATTAATTAAATCAAGTTTAGAGCCAATATCAACATAAATACTTGGCACACTTTGAAGGTTGTCTTTTTCAAGTTGAAAATAGGGTAGGTAGCATTCTAAATTGAAAATAAGAACAATATGATATATCTGGAAATTGAGAAACCTAAGATTCTACATCGGATTTTATGAACGCCCTGTAAATATTTTTTAAAACATCAAAAAATTGTCTTTTTTATTACACCTGAATAAATAACTACATCTACGTAAATTTTCATTAATTTAATTTTGAACAATTCTCCTATTTCAAACAATTACACAAAAAACATAGGAGTGTAGCAATCACATGTTCTATCCGCTGACCGCCTTACAGTTGAAACAATGGCATTCTTCTGATATTTTCAGTAAATTTCTTTTTATTCCAAAATCATGTTGATAGCTTGTCTTATTCGATTTGCTACGACCTTCAAGTTGGTGAATGAGCTGCATATACCTATTCTTGGAGAAAACCCTATATGGAAAAGTCCAATGGAATCAAGTCGGGCGATCTGACTGGCTAACGGATTGAACCATTAGTACGTATCCAACCAATTTTCTTAAAATCGTTCAGAAAGGTAGCCCGTTACAGCTCTTGGACTATAGGCAGGAGAGCCATTTTGTTGGAAGATGAACTAAATGCAAGTTTCCCAAAAAAACAATTTAATTTGGTTTTGAAAATAGCCTGTAAAAAAATTGGAGCGATGACGTTAAGTCCTAGTACACCCAACCAAAAATTCACTTCAAAAGTTTCAAAAGTAAAATGAGTCTGTAATAAAATTGGACTTAAATGACATCAGTGTTGACTAGTTGAACAACATGTCGACTTTATTTCTTTACCGCAAGTGGGCGTCAAGGACCACATGGACGCACGGGGTCCGCCTACCCCCTGCCCATTTCTGAGCAGGGTGGCGAGCGCTTGTGCCAAGTGGTATCTAGGGTCCCGGCCAGGAGGCGCTAATAGCCGCCTCAGCTGATGTTAGCGGTTCGTCGAACTATTCAACTCATAATGGTTGTAGGTGGTTTAATACACGCCTCCTGCAAAGCTTACGCATGTCGTTCTTTTGCATTCAATGTAGATACTACCGTTGTCTAAGTTTGTCTGAGACTGGTTATTGCAAGCTGTTCCCGGAAAAGGCTAGGGCAAAAAAACCGGCTAAAGGCACTGGGCGTTTCTTACTTCACACGGCTAAGGTTCCCAACGGAACCGATTCCTCCCATCTTTCCTGAAAGATGTCCAACGTTCCCAACGGAACCGATTCCTCCCATCTTTCCTGAAAGATGTCCAACGCTTGATAGATTATCGTGAATTAGGAGTATAGTGAGGTCTCTGGTTACCGAACTCTTAGGGAGGTGAAACTGTAAAATTTGTATGGCAAGTTTTTTACATGTATCGGGATGGAGTCGACGCCCGCAAGGTCACGCAGCGCATCCATATGAATGTATCTATCACTTTTAGTGATGAAACGAAGTACTTTGTTTTGTATCCTGTCCAATCTCATGAAAGGAGTCTTGGGCAGGTTGCAGAACGCTGTTCAAGCGTACAACATCGCCGGCCGTATGATTTTTCAAAAAGTCACATCACTTTACCAACTGAACTAATTGGCCATATCAAATTAGTAGCTTCTTAGATTATCCAACGTGACCAGTGTGCAATACAAATATGGTGAACAGTATTGGAGTCCTCCTCCTTGTCTTAGTCCGTCTCTTGTAAATTTTTCTGACATTTTGTTATGTCGAATCACACAGTTAACATTATTCTTATAAATATTCTTTGTTATATTGATTATTTTGTTCTCAATTCCTCTATTCTTTAAGATTCCCCATAATTTCATCCTAGGTACCTTGTCGAACGCTTTTTCGAGGTCAATGAATCCTAAATATACATCTTGCTTTTGCTGGAGCCTTTTTTCTGCAATAATTTTCAACGTGAATATAATGGTCTTGTGTACTTCTTCTCTTCCTAAAACCGCTTTGTGATTCTTCTAGCGTTGTCTCTACTATAGGTCTTATTTTTTTGTCTATTATTTTCTCATGAATTTTCATCGCTGTACTTAGCAATGTTATGTCTCTATAGTTCGTGCAATCATACTTATCTCCCTTTTTGAATACAGGGACAATCATTGCTACTTTCCAGTCATTAGGTATCTGCTCTTCTGACCATCCTTTATTAAATATGGTACTCAGTATTTTTAACCCAGTTTCTCCCATATTTTTTAACATTTCAGTTGTTAATTTGTCTTCTCCAGGTGATTTTCCATTTTTTAGTTTTTGTATAACTTCGTTCATGTCATGTGATATAATTTATTTCTTCGTTTTCATTTTTATCTTGTGGTTCTTTGTTTTCGTTCGTTTCTTTTTCTATTTGTTGGTGTCCACCTAGTATCTCTTGAAAATATTCCCTCCATCTGTTCATTATCTCTGTCTTCCCTTATAATGTCTCCCTTTTTATCTTTGATGCTGTTTACCTCCGGTGTTTTCTCTTGTCTTACTGTTTTAAGCGTTCTATAGAAAAATTTCTGGTTTGATGTGCTATCGGCTTATATTTTTTCTTTAAATTCTCCCCACTCTTTCTTTTTTGTCTCAGTTACTAGCTCTTCTACTTTTTTCCTTTCATTTTTGTATTTTTCATAATTGTCTACTGTTTTATTATTCAAATAAGTTTTCCATTTATTTTTATTTATCTTTATTTGCATTTTTATTTCTTCTGTCCTCAAATACCGGATGAAAATCATAGGCCATAGTGCAATTCAATTGTTTTTTAAGTTAGACATTTGAGGTTTGGATCGAAGGTGTAGTTTCTTAGAACCAATATTTTCCATGAAAAAACAATATAACATTACTTCCGGTTTTACTTAAATCGATGATTTCGAATGGAACCCTGTAGATAATTTTAAGCTATTCGATAAAGCAAAAAAATCCTATATGACGACATTGTGACGTCATCGATCGAATTTTCATCAAGCAATCTCATAAAATAGCAAATAAAAATGTAGTTTTTGATGAAACATGCAAAAATTTCAAGTAATCGATAATAACTATTTCTTTTACTAATTTTTTTCAAATAACACCCTTTCTCTCTAATTTTCTAATACATTTTAAATTGGAAGTGATACTTTGAAGTTAATTATTTATTTTCAATTAAAAAATCACAGAAGATTGCCTTTCTCATTACACCTAAATAAATAACTACATGTCTACATAAAAAAATATTTTTAAACAAAAACAATCGCGGAGGTATACACAACTCATCCATGTTTTACCACAATCTGATTTATGGCATGAAAATATGTATGTAGATATGTAGGCATTGACAACAAATTGTGAATGATTACTAGTGAATAGTTTGTTGTACTCGTTCTCTAGATGTTTATAGTACATTACATTACGAGTGAGGAAAGTGACATTTTTCACACGGGTGGAAAAATCACTTTCGCACAAGTAATGTACCCTATTTTTGCTACAACCACGCGATAATTTCACCAACTAATAAAGATGTGATTGACATTTTTGTTCAAGAAAATTGAAGTTGAAGGCTAACTGAAACTATTTCAACTAAATTCGTTTATTTTGAATAATTATTTCGAAATGCAAAATATTTTCTTTGACATACTTACGAGATAAATATGATATATAAGATAATTTATGATTATTATAAATATGAAATATTCCATAATACTATGTAGTTTCAATATTATTAGTGTTAAAGATAATAGTGAAATCTGTGCAATTCTATACTTTCAGTTCTGAACGCATTCGTTTTATGTTCCATGCTAGACACTGTGGTTGTCAATAAGGTAAAAAGACTTTGTAGATTGTACGCTGAATCTGCACTGGGACTCCGATGATTAGAAATGTATCATAGCATTGAAATGTGTCGAGAATGTGACGTCATATTTAAACGTTATAAATAGGAAGCATAGTACCGATATTTCGAATATGACGTCACATTTCGATTCTATAAAACATTTCTAATCATCAGAGTCCAGGTGCTGAACGCTTGCACGTTGTAATAAAGTAAAACAATGAAGCAAATAAAACTACACAAAAAGGTCTGTGTCTATTTTTATTTCAATAGTTGCACACTGGTCACGTTGGATAATCTAAGAAGCTAATAGGTTATGGGCCAAGAAATCCAGAGGAAACGCACGGGAAATTGAATAAAAGTTCTGTCAAAAAGGAGAATTTTGATACTAAAATAGCTGCTTCAAACCCTGTTGATGCTGTGAAACCGTTTGATGGCAATGGATATAGTAATTGGGAATTCAGAATCAGATTACTATTGGAACAAAATGGAGTATCGGATATTTTGTCAACTGACAGACCATCGGAGACAGCGAGTGGCACAGAAAGAAATCAGTTCCAAAAGGATGATGTACGTGCACGAAATTTGATTGTGAGCTGCCTGGCAGATAATATTCTTGAAATGATCAAAGGGAAAAGTACAGCGAAAGAAATCATGGCTGAACTTGGTGGAATATATCGAAAACAATGTATAACTAACCAAATACAGTTACAGAGAATACTAAGAACCATGAAGTTCAGTGGAAAGAGTTCTTTGAATGAATTTTTGATAGAATTCGAAACGACAGTTGCTAACTTAAGGAACTGTGGCGGTAAGCTAGATAATAGTGAGATAGTTACTCAGCTATTGTCAACTATGCCTGAAGAATACCAAGCGGTGACAATGGCAATTGATATATTTTACTGCCAAGATCCTACAAAGGTTACATTAGATTTCATTAAAAGCAAACTGCTAATGAAGGAAGCAAGACAAACAAAAACAAAGGAAGAAAGTGAAGCCACTGGATCTCAGGCTTTTATAGGACAGAAAAAACCACATTGGAAGAAGTCAGGTGATAAAAATAAACTAATTTTTGGTCCTTTCCCTTACAAATGTTATAAGTGTGGGAAAAAGGACAGAAAAATCAACTGCCCCTTGTGGAATAAAGAAAGACAAGACAAAACGTGTCACGTAACAGAAAAAGAGGAAGAAAGAGCATTTATTGTGACAAAGGAAGATGAAACATTCCAAAAGACAGTTTTGCAAACCTCTCAGAGATAGAAGAAATAATCTTTGTTATTGACAGTGGTGCCACCAACCACTTGGTCAATAATTCTGTTGGCAAACACTTGATGAATGTCAAGAATGTTCATCATAGAATCAGTGTTGCCAAATTGGGAGAAGTAGTTGAGGCTAAAAGACAAGGAAGTTTGCTCATGGAAAATTGCAATGGAAGGAAGATACATGTAGACAATGTCTTAGAATGTGATAGTTTGTCACACAACCTCATATCAGTGAAAAAGATGGAAGAAAAAGGCCTATGGATATGTTTCGAGAATGGAATAGTAAAAATTGAAAAGAATGATTGGCCAGTAGCTGAAGGGTAGCTGTATAATAATTTGTATGTAATGAAGTTATTTTTGGGAAAAAATTAATCAAGTAAATTTGGGCAATATAGATAGGAAGGAGAAAACTTTGTGGCACAGAAGGATGGGACATTCTTCTCAATATCCCTGCGAAGGACTTTGCAAAATATGTCGCATGGGAAAACAAAGAAGAGCTCCGTACAAATCAATAGGTGAGGAGAGAAAAGCAAAACATATACTAGAAGTTGTCTCTACTGATGTCTGTGGATCCATCAATCCAATTTCTCACAATGGAAAAAGGTATTTTGTTACTTTTATAGATCATTTTTCCCACTTCACAATATATTATTTCATGAAAAATAAGTATGAGGTTTCAAGACATATCTAGCAATGACGAAAACAAAATTTAAGAAAAATCTGGAGCGGTCACGCTGTAATAATGGTGGCGAGTATATTTCAACAGAATTTGAAGATTTATGCAAACAAGAAGGAATTCAAGTTGAGTATACAACACCATACACTCCCCAACAGAACGGAGTGGCAAAAAGGTTCAATAGAACAGTCATGGAAAAGGTTCGATGTCTAATCTTTGGATCAAGGATCAAAATTGAGTAAAGAGTTTTGGGAGGAGGCTACAAAAACAGCTGTCTATTTGATTGATAGAATCCCTACGTCAGCTTTGAAAGATGAAAAAACCCCTGCAGAATTGTGGTTTGAACAAAAACCCAATTTGAAGAAAATCAGGGTTTTTGGATGCAAAGCATATGTTCATGTAGCAAAAGAAGAAACAAATGGAAAACTAGATAGTCGATCAAAAACTGTGTTAATGATGGGTTACACAGAAAATGGTTATAGACTCTGGGATTCAGAAAAGGAAAAGATTATTGTAGCAAGAAACGTAGTATTTGATTAGCGACAACAGAACACAGACTAAGAACCAGCTAGAACGAAGGAAAACGAGGGTGAAAACCGAAATGAGAAGGAAAACGAGGGTGAAAACCTAGATGAGAGCAGGGAACAGAATGCAAGTGAAACAGAAAGACCAACTAGAAAGACAAAGTTACCTAAAAGATTTGAAGACTTTGAAATTGATTCAATGATGGCAGCACTGTCTACAAGTAACATAACATCAGATATTCCTGACTGCTATGATGAAGCTGTATCAAGGGGTAAAGGTTGGCAGGGGCAGGATGCTATAAAAAAAGAGTTACACTCCCTGGAACAAAATGAGATCTGGGAAATAGTACCTATACCAAGAAATAGGTAAATCATAGACTCGAAATGGGTATTCTATGAGAAGGAGAGAGATGGAATCAAGATCAAGAAAACAAGGTTAGTGGCAAGATGATTTTTACTGTCAGACTTACAAGAAGAAGTTTACTCGCCTGTTGCAAGAATGTTAACTATTAGAATTTTGTTAGGTTTGAGTGTTGAGAAGAACTTATTTATTCATCAACTGGATGTAAAATGTGCATTTATAAATGGAGTACTCAAAGAACCAGTATATATGGATATTCCAGATGGCCTAAATGATATTCATGATGGTTATGTATGTATACTAAAGAAAGCTTTGTATGGTTCAAGACAGAGTCCAAAATGTTGGTATGATCGCTTACACGAACATCTTGTGAGTATAGGTTTTTCACGATCAATGTCAGATCCATGTTTGTATTTTAATGATAACACCTTTCTACTGATACATGTTGATGATTTAATCTTATTATCAGATTCTGAAGTAAATTTACAGGTGATAAAAGCAAAATTGATGAAAAAATTTGAAGCGTGATTTAACAAGTAAAGAAAAGTTGAAATTTTTGGGCCTGAATATTTATATAACAGAAAAAGGTATTTTTATTGATCAAATTGAAATGATTCAGAAAATTTTGAATATTTTCAACATATGAGGCTAAACCAAGTCCTATTCCTATGCAAACAAATTTGAATATGCCTGTTCCTAGTGCAGATTATACTAAGAGTGAGAAGTATCCTTACAAACTAATGAAAAATTTGAAAAATGTCCTAAGATATTTGAATTATACAAAGAAATGTGGGTTAATGCTCTTTAAGTCCAAAAACAAAAAGCAAAATATTTTAAGATCTATGTTAATTCTGATTTTGCAAATAGCTCAGTAGACCGAAAAAGCATAACTGGTTTTATAATTATACTTTTTAATAACTTGATTTTCTGGAAAACCAGTTGCTCTCTCAAGCGCCGAATCAGAGTATGTTGCTTTATCAGCATGTGCTACTGAATGCTTATTTGTAGTGCAGTTATTGAAAGAAATTTTAAAGACTGAAGCCAGTGTTTTTTTTTGAGGATAATCAATCCTGTATAAAGATGGCAAGTACTCTTGAAACTAAGCGCACCAAACATATTGATGTGCGACATCACTTTGTACGAGATTGTATTATGCGAAATTTGATTAATCTTCATTATGTGTCCTCAGCAGAACAAATTGCAGACATCCTAACAAAACCACTAAATAAAAGTAAGTTCTCGTATTTTAGCGATAAGATGAATGTTATTGAAATGGATAAGGAATTTTATTGTAGAAACTAAATTTCTTTCATGTATTTATAAGTTAAATTTTGTAGCATTGAAGAATTGGGTGGGAGTGTTGAAGATAATAGTGAAATCTGTGCAATTCTATACTTTGAGTTCTGAACGCATTCGTTCTATGTTCCATGCTAGAGATAGTCTGACAGCACTGTGGTTGTCAATAAGATAAAAAGACTTTGTAGATTGTACGCTGAATCTGAACGCTTGCACGTTGTAATAAAGTAAAACATTGAAGCAAATAAAACTACACAGACCTTTTTGTGTGTGCACGTACATCATCCTTTTGGAACTGATTTCTTTCTGTGCCACTCGCTGTCTCCGATGGTCTGTCAGTTGACAAAATATCCGATACTCCATTTTGTTCCAATAGTAATCTGATTCTGAATTCCCAATTACTATATCCATTGCCATCAAACGGTTTCACAGCATCAACAGGGTTTGAAGCAGCTATGTTAGTATCAAAATTCTCCTTTTTGACAGAACTTTTATTCAATTTCCCGTGCGTTTCCTCTGGATTTCTTGGCCCATAACCTATTAGCTTCTTAGATTATCCAACGTGACCAGTGTGCAACTATTGAAATAAAAATAGACACAGACCTTTTTGTGTAGTTTTATTTGCTTCATTGTTTTACTTTATTACAACGTGCAAGCGTTCAGCACCTGGACTCTGATGATTAGAAATGTTTTATAGAATCGAAATGTGACGTCATATTCGAAATATCGGTACTATGCTTCCTATTTATAACGTTTAAATATGACGTCACATTCTCGACACATTTCAATGCTATGATACATTTCTAATCATCGGAGTCCCAGTGCAGATTCAGCGTACAATCTACAAAGTCTTTTTACCTTATTGACAACCACAGTGTCTAGCATGGAACATAAAACGAATGCGTTCAGAACTGAAAGTATAGAATTGCACAGATTTCACTATTATCTTTAACACTAATAATATTGAAACTACATAGTATTATGGAATATTTCATATTTATAATAATCATAAATTATCTTATATATCATATTTATCTCGTAAGTATGTCAAAGAAAATATTTTGCATTTCGAAATAATTATTCAAAATAAACGAATTTAGTTGAAATAGTTTCAGTTAGCCTTCAACTTCAATTTTCTTGAACAAAAATGTCAATCACATCTTTATTAGTTGGTGAAATTATCGCGTGGTTGTAGCAAAAATAGGGTACATTACTTGTGCGAAAGTGATTTTTCCACCCGTGTGAAAAATGTCACTTTCCTCACTCGTAATGTAATGTACTATAAACATCTAGAGAACGAGTACAACAAACTATTCACTAGTAATCATTCACAATTTGTTGTCAATGCCTACATATCTACATACATATTTTCATGCCATAAATCAGATTGTGGTAAAACATGGATGAGTTGTGTATACCTCCGCGATTGTTTTTGTTTAAAAATATTTTTTTATGTAGACATGTAGTTATTTATTTAGGTGTAATGAGAAAGGCAATCTTCTGTGATTTTTTAATTGAAAATAAATAATTAACTTCAAAGTATCACTTCCAATTTAAAATGTATTAGAAAATTAGAGAGAAAGGGTGTTATTTGAAAAAAATTAGTAAAAGAAATAGTTATTATCGATTACTTGAAATTTTTGCATGTTTCATCAAAACCTACATTTTTATTTGCTATTTTATGAGATTGCTTGATGAAAATTCGATCGATGACGTCACAATGTCGTCATATAGGATTTTTTTGCTTTATCGAATAGCTTAAAATTATCTACAGGGTTCCATTCGAAATCATCGATTTAAGTAAAACCGGAAGTAATGTTATATTGTTTTTTCATGGAAAATATTGGTTCTAAGAAACTACACCTTCGATCCAAACCTCAAATGTCTAACTTAAAAAACAATTGAATTGCACTATGGCCTATGATTTTCATCCGGTATTTGAGGACAGAAGAAATAAAAATGCAAATAAAGATAAATAAAAATAAATGGAAAACTTATTTGAATAATAAAACAGTAGACAATTATGAAAAATACAAAAATGAAAGGAAAAAAGTAGAAGAGCTAGTAACTGAGACAAAAAAGAAAGAGTGGGGAGAATTTAAAGAAAAAATATAAGCCGATAGCACATCAAACCAGAAATTTTTCTATAGAACGCTTAAAACAGTAAGACAAGAGAAAACACCGGAGGTAAACAGCATCAAAGATAAAAAGGGAGACATTATAAGGGAAGACAGAGAGATAATGAACAGATGGAGGGAATATTTTCAAGAGATACTAGGTGGACACCAACAAATAGAAAAAGAAACGAACGAAAACAAAGAACCACAAGATAAAAATGAAAACGAAGAAATAAATTATATCACATGACATGAACGAAGTTATACAAAAACTAAAAAATGGAAAATCACCTGGAGAAGACAAATTAACAACTGAAATGTTAAAAAATATGGGAGAAACTGGGTTAAAAATACTGAGTACCATATTTAATAAAGGATGGTCAGAAGAGCAGATACCTAATGACTGGAAAGTAGCAATGATTGTCCCTGTATTCAAAAAGGGAGATAAGTATGATTGCACGAACTATAGAGACATAACATTGCTAAGTACAGCGATGAAAATTCATGAGAAAATTATAGACAAAAAAATAAGACCTATAGTAGAGACAACGCTAGAAGAATCACAAAGCTGTTTTAGGAAGAGAAGAAGTACACAAGACCATTATATTCACGTTGAAAATTATTGCAGAAAAAAGGCTCCAGCAAAAGCAAGATGTATATTTAGGATTCATTGACCTCGAAAAAGCGTTCGACAAGGTACCTAGGATGAAATTATGGGGAATCTTAAAGAATAGAGGAATTGAGAACAAAATAATCAATATAACAAAGAATATTTATAAGAATAATGTTAACTGTGTGATTCGACATAACAAAATGTCAGAAAAATTTACAAGAGACGGACTAAGACAAGGAGGAGGACTCCAATACTGTTCACCATATTTGTAGACGAGATAATTGAAAAATGTTCACAAAAAGTTAAAAAACTACATATTGGACATAGGCACCTACAGAGAATAGAAATATCAGAGGGTGCTTTTGCAGATGATTTGATAATTATGACTGAGAATGAACGAGATCTACAAAATATTCTAGAGATATGGAATAAAACTTTTGAAGGATACGACATGAGAATGAACAAAAACAAAACAAAAGGGATGGTGATTTCTAAAGAAGAAAGAAGAGCGATAAATATACAAATTGCAGGAGTGTCTATAGAACAAGTAGAACATTACAAATATTTAGGAATAGAAATACAAGGAAATGGAAAACAAGAATTAGAAATCAACAATAGAATACAAAACACATTAAATCTGTACTACTCAATGAATAAAACATTTATAAATAAAAGATAAATTTCTAAGAGAACAAAAATTAATGTTTTCAAAACAATTTACAGACCGATTTTGACATTTGGTTGCGAGTCTTGGGTACTCTCACAAAGTCAAAAAAGCAGAATACAGGCTATTGAAATGAAGTATTTGAGAATAGTAACAAAAATGGAAAAACTAAAAAATACAGAAATAAGGGAAGATTTACAAGCAACACTGACGTTCATTGAAAAGATGCAACTCAGCTGGTGGGGTCATTTACAGAGGATAAACAACGAACGCCCGGTGAAACAAATATGGCAGAAGAAGACTCAAAAGAAAAACAGAAAAAGAGGAAGACCAAGGCAAACATGGGATGGGGTAATGGCAGAAATTTTAAAGAAAAGAGGAAAATCTTACCCAGATGCAAGAACCTTAGCAAGAAACAAGAAAGAATGGGCAAAGTTTGTACATGATTAAGAACACCAATGTAGTGATAATGAATTGTAAAGAGTAAATAACCCTACACCACTAGGTGGTAGATGGGATTTTGATAATATATATATTTGAGGAAGTATAGCTGATAAAAAAAGGAACAATCATTTACTATAGAAGTTGATCAAGATGTTTACCGTCACTTGCCACCGATACATCGAATTGCGGAAAGCTAAAATGATTTCTGAAGTACTAGTATACCTGTTCACAATTTTCTGGGTAGAATCCTTTTCATTGGTAGGTTGAATATGTTGAGGTTTGAAAGTACAATGGAGTGAGATCTGCTGGCCATCAAACTTCATTTCTACTTTCTTACTTTTATTTATCGATAATAATAATAATACTCCCTCATAAACACTCATAGAGTGTACCCAAAGGCATAGCCTGTGCAGGTAGAGAACGGCTATTATTATTATTTGCCGTGGCGCTCCGGGGCGACTTACTGATGTCGGTGGTGTATTCACTTTTCAGCTGTACGAAAACCTACAGCACCACCCCGGGTGGTCGGTGCTAGCACCAGACGTCTCAGATCTCAAGAAACATTCTGTTTATAAAGGTATTCAGTTTTTTTACATGAATTGAATAATGGTAATACATATAACTTAACGAAGAAATCAAACAATCAATAGGAAGAGTGGGATAAGAATAGTCTGTGAAGTATAAATATATACTTACCTGACTGAGGTTATAACAACGCAAAACAAAAGGAAATAAAATAAAAGCAGTCAAAGCTGAGACGATAAAGGACTTGAGTATAAATTTCCTAAGGTTTTAGTTCTAATTTCTTTCAACAGTCTACTATTTCCAACCAACCCTCTGGACCAGTATTATTGACAAATAACTACATTCTGTGGAGGAGCACTATCTTATTGTTACCACATATGTTGTAGTACAGCAGGAATACAATTTTCCAAGAAGTTAAAATGTCGGTGATCAGTCAAAGTGTTTAAGAAAAAATAAGAGCCGATAAGACAACCATTATATAAACCACATCACACGTTGTTAGAAAATTATTGCTCTTAACCAATGAGGATGGTCTTGTGACCAATAGCGCATAGTATGTTTGTTATAACTGCCTTCATTATGAAAGCGGGATTCGTCACTACAACAGAGTTGATTCAGGAATTTAGGATTGTCATAGATTGAAACTTGAATTTGACCAAACAATGCCATTACTCTTGAAATCTGTAGGCCTGAGTCATTGGTGTAAATATGTTTAACTATACTGTGTGACAATTCTCTAGACAGAAGACTACCTCCATCTCCTAATCATTAACCGAACTATGAGGGTATGCTTTGGTTTAGGCAAATACATTTATTCAACTTTCCTCATTTAAACACAGAAAAAGTCAAGTTCATATATCCAAAAGCATAGTATCAAAAAGTATAAATATATAAAACTGCATAGAATGAAATAGAAGTAGAAATTATAAACCATACACAATTTGTCATTACTATTACATTACATTATTTTGAAAATATTCAGGAGTGAACAGTAAAAACAAAAATTGCTAAGCTGGGGATCTCAGGTTAGTTGATCAGTGAATTCTTGAATGGTGTAACACATCTTATATAGCTACGAAACATTTTTTATTGGTAAATAACTGAAATATATTCTGGACTGAAAGCTCTGGAACACTCGGGATTTTTATCAGCTCAAACAGGTTTTCACTCTATGAGTGTTTTCACATAATTGATATATCAACATTTATGCAAAGACAACTTTCAAATCAGAAGCATTAGATATGTGTGATTAAAAAAAGGTAATTTTTTCGCTAACAAAAATAATACTTTCAAATGGACGTTACCAAAATTTCATTCAAACATATGAACATCTAACAGAAACAGAGCATAATTAAAATTTATATTGTGATATTGAAATAGTTTTGATAATAATTTTGAATATCACATACTTAAGTATGTGAATATTGTTATTTACAATGCTCCATTAAATTTTACCAATAGTTATCCATAATATTGTCAATCTTCATTTTCATTTAAACTCGCCTCAGATACAGACTCATATTGAAAAAATCAATTTTTAATAACTGAGTTCAAAACTTATATTGCTACAGATAAAAAAGGCAAAAACATTCAAATTAATGCAAGCCATTACTGAAAGCACTGCAAGTATACTAACGAAGAAGTATGGCTAATAATAATAAACTTTTCATGATTATTTTTTCGTTAAATTTCTCTTGAATCAATTTGAGTATATTACAAATTCAATGGCTTAGTCAAATTCGATCCATACTCGATGTATCTTCGTACAAAAGGTCCAGCTCAATTTCAATAAAGGCCCTAGTCCCTTTACACTATTCAATATATTTCTTATATGAAAGCGTGAAAAAAGTCTCAGATGCAATTGTTGCTGGGCCCTAAATGTATTCACGTTTACCCATTCTCAAAAAATAATCAAAAAGGTCTATTGAAGATTTTTTAAAGAATACAATGAGAAAATCAAGTGAACTTACTTCTCCTATTTTTTCTCGAACTGCATCTGTTTTGTCAAGTAAGTTTTTTTCATCCGACTTCTCAAGCAATTCTGTAATTAAATTATTCAACTGCTTCTTTGTCACAGCAATGCACATTGAACTCGTGCTCAGTCTGTATTCATTTACAAGAAATGGTAGTATTTCTTGGCCTTTATTCACTTCACCAATAACATTCTCTGAAAATACATACTTGAAAAAGAGTCTTGATAGTTTAGTAACGTGGTATACCAACTGGGACAGGAGTATTAGAAAATGAAATATCAGTTGTTTCTATTCCAGCTAGATGATTGTTTCCAATGGAAACTCCAGGATAATCTTTTTCTACAACAAATGCCGTCAATCTTGTTTCCTGAAAAATATCTCGTTTCACAATATCGGTTATGGCAAATACTATCAATATATCTGCAGCAATTCCATTAGCAACCCATGTCTTAAGGCCATTCAATATCTGAAACAAAGTATTATTTCATTTCACTAATAACAATCTGTGATTCGACAATTTTAGTCAAGTTCCGAAAAGATGTGTTCATGTATGATAGGTATTTATCAAATTTACAGTTGGGAATTGAACTGAAGACACTCACGCTATTCTCATTTTACAACTATATGTTCATTATCGGTTAAACATTCAGAACACCCAGACATTGTGATTTGTAAAAGCAATCCTCAATCGAAAAAAAAACACTTCAATCTCACCTCACAAACTGAAGGCCAAACCCCTATAAAAATCAACTATATGTTGCAATAAACTTGTAAGCATAATCAGAGCAATGGAGGATTTTAATTACCTATACTTCCAAATTTTTAACTAATTTGAAGATATAAACGAGGTTTCAGATATTTGAGCACAGAATTCAAAATACTTTTGGGATATCCTAAACTAACAATAGTCGTCAAAGACAGAGGTTTTCGCTTTCTTCATTCTCCTATCCAACTAACGTGAATGCCTTTGTAATATTGATAATAATAATAGATTTCGAAATGGAGTTTGGGATTGACAAATGTGCGACGGTTTATCTCAAAAAGAGGACGATGCGAGGAATACGGAGAGGACGTTCAGCTCGTAGACGGAAGCATTCTTCATATGGATTCCGGAGAGACGTATACCTACCTAGGGGTGGAACAAAGCTACTCCCAAGAGGTAAGTACTGTTAAAAACTCTCTCCGGGGCAAGTATCAGCATAAATTCCGACAGATATAGTAATCAGAACTGTTGCTGCAACTAATATGCTTGCCGTTCCAATTCTACTTAACTCTTCTGGAGTAATGAAATGGACTCAGGAAGAGCTAAGACAACTCGACGTAAAAACTCGCAAAATGATGCATCTTCATAGAAGCTTGCATCCTAAATCGTTCGTTCCACGGTTGTACTTCCTCTGTACATTTTTGATGTGGACTTTGTGACATACCGGGTGGCTACGGAAGTATTGCCTACGGAATATCTCAGTTATTGTATGAAGTAGGTTTGTGAAATTTGGAGCGTCGATATAATAACATAAGAGCTAGAATTTGAGCATATTGACATGTCGAAGTTAACTTCCGGTCTGACCGGAAGTAACATCAACTTTCTTATTTTAAATGGAAACCCTATTTTTTTTTCTTTTCGCATTATTCAGCATTCAAATCCCTTTCTAATGACATATCACAAGTTGGTATCTAACCAGAAACTAGATCAGAAAAAAATTATTATTGAAATTCACCGAGTAGGCCGTGGAAGCAAAATGAAAGCCAAAAATTGAAAAGTTGGCTATGGAAACCATACGTCACTTGATAACAGTTGCTACTACTGTGATATTTTATTTTCATTCGTCGGCGTTATAAAAAGCCGCCAAAATAAATATTGGAAAAATTGGGAAAAAAACAATACTCTGTAGATCCATAAATTAAATAGGAACATACAACTTTTTCTTGCCTGTACTATTCAGCATAACCATTCCTTTCTAATGATATAATAGAAAGTAATTTTTTGAAATGAAATACCAATATTTTTAATGTTATTTTTGCGTATGGCGATAATCTGTTTTGTTATTTGAAGGATAATAATTGGATTTTTTGATTGATCCCTTTCAATTTTTGGACGTTACTGGACAGTCGCGGACGGTCGGTCAGTGTGTTTTCTAGCTAACTCGGAGTCACATATGTGTCATATGAATATTTCAGAGTTTATATATTAGTGAAATTTCTACAGTTTCTTATCAGAAATCCATATAACTTATATGTCTCTGATATGTTCTTCGTAATATGGTTAGTATCAAAAATCACTTCTCAATCTTGCATTGTATTACTTCTACAAATCATTGAATTGTGTATATTGTACGAAAATTCATAAGTTGTACGTTTTTTTGATAAAGCAATAACATAACATTTCTTAACTTTCAGATGGAGTTCATTGTCTTCGCACCACTCTATAACATCTTCCAACCGAGATTGGAGTAACAGTCATTTATTGTATTAATATGGGAAAACATTTTCAAATCATCTGCAAAACACAATTTTTGACAATTTAGGTTATCGAGAGGTCAATAATAAATTTTTAAAATAATAGTGTCCTAATTTTGACCCTTGAGGGACTCCAGAAGTAACTTGATATTTTTCTGAGTTATAGTCGTTATATGCTGCAAATTGCTTTCTGTCTATCAGATAAAAATTCATAAGTTTGGTCGTGGTATCCGCAAATCAAAGACACGCAAGTTTTGCAAGTAAAAAAATTAAGTGATTTTTCTCATTGAAGGCTTTCGAAAAATCGGTGTAGATGACATCGATTTGTCCATTATCACCAATTACTTCGGATAAATACTGTGTGAATAAAGTTGAGTTCGTCACAGTTCATATTTAATTGATGAAACCATGTTGGTGAGTTGATATTTGAGATTGGAAGCAAGTACTCAATTATCATATCACATAAACTATCTCGAATACTTTTGAAAAATTACAGAGTAGAGATATTGCTCTATAGTTCTCAATGTTAGATTTTTTTACCATTTCTCCAAATTGGGCAAACTTTTGTTTGTTTTCATTGATTGATCCGGATATACTCCACTTGATACACATATATCGAATATTTTCATCAGTGGAGCGATAAATCGTCTTGCACAATATTTGATGAGAAAGGAGAGGATACCGTTGGGCTCTGAGGTCATCTTATCCTTCAGTTAATGGTATATATCACTCAGGTTGTGTTCCAAAAGCTTACTCTCTTACCCGGAGTCTACTCTCACTGTTCCGAAACTTACGCTGGCGAATTATTTTACGCTTGTCAATCGTTCCAAAACTTCTCGGGTTTGCCCCAGAGCTTACTCAACCGTATCCTACCAAAAAGGAGGGTATAAGAGTACTCTGACAGTTATTCTGTCACATTTGTCATTTGTTTAAAATTCTGTTGAAGGATTCAGGTGAGTGAAATGATATGTTTCTATTAAGAATAGATATATAATTTTTTTTTAATCTTTTAGGTGGATCAGTGATAAAACTACCTAAATCCAACGAGTATTTAGAGATCTTTGCTTCAGATATTGATGAGGTAAAAAGCCCCGAGAAATCTGGTGTCGGTGATAACTCCGTTCAGGTCGCTCAAAAAGATTCAGACAAAGTGTCATGGAATGATGCAGCTACAAGGTGTCTAATATATTTATATAAAGATAATGAAAAAATTTTCAATGACAAAACAACAAGAAACGAAGTATGGAAAGTAATTTCCAATTCACTATCATCGAGTGGCTTAGTTTTAGTGGCAAACAATGCCAAAATAAATTCAAACATTTGAAGAAGCTATACATGAAATGCAAAGATAATATGGGCTCGAAAGCAACAGGTGACTCTACATTTGACTTCAAATATTTCGATACCCCCAACGAACAAAGCCGTAACTAAAGTTACAGCTATTTTCAGTTATAGGTGTAGGCGTATTCAGCTTAAAAAACTGATGCTGACGATAAAAAAGCCGTATCTCTAGACCAAGTAGTTACGAAGAAATCTACTTAAAAAAAGTTGTATTTCTATTTAAATATTGAAGAAAAATTTCAGTATTTTGGCTCTTCTGAAAAATTATGAAAAATGAGTTACGTCTTTGTTCGTTGGGAGTGTCGATTTGCCTGAAATGGATGAAATTTTTGCGAGAAAACCAAACATTACCCCTGTTGCAACAGCATCATCGTCAGTAGGTAAATTGTTAGTGTTAACTATTTAATCATCACTGCAGAATTAAACTTTATTTTAGGATCCCAAATTAATTGCGATGTTGTAAGTCAATCATTCAAAGAAGGTTTTAAAAGAATAGCTGAGGGACAAGATTCTGAGAACATTAAGAAAAAGAAAAAACCGACTGCAGTTATTGTGGAACTCTTGCAGAAAAATGAAGAAAACAGAGAAAAACGCCATCAAGATTTCCTGGCGGCACAAAGGGAGGCTACCCAAACATATGAGAGAATGATGAATAAGCTGATTGATAAAATTTAATCATCAAAGTCCAAAACTGTTACCATTTTGGTCTTCAGTTAAGCTCATGCTGAATTAGAGTTTCACATATTTATTTATTTTCCAAGTAATGTATTTCGAGTTATTTTTTGTAGATATCCTTTTTTTAGTGTCTACAAAACTATTCAAATGAAATGGCTGTGAATTGAAACGAGTAAAATACAATATGAGAAATATCCCAATTTTCAACATTTTTCATTCTTATAAAATACAAAATGTACAATTTCTATCCTAATAATGTACAAATAACTGATGAATTCAGAGAAATTCTTCACCAACTCTGTTCCTGCAAATAATATAAAAACAACAAATCATCAGAATTGAAAGAAGATACAAGTTTATTGGAGAACACAATACATGAACTTGAAAACGAGAGCGAACTGAAAGACAAATATATTCAGAAATTGAAGAAAGAAAATGAAAAATTTACCCAAGAAGCCGTAAAAATGGAAACGGAATTGAACAGTTCCCTACACCTGTACAAAAAATTAGTAGATGATCTTCAATACCAGATAAATAAACTTAACAAAAAGTATGCTGAAAAAGTAGTGGAAACAAAAAGTGCCAGTATGCAGACTGAAAAAGAAGTGGAAACAAAAAGTGCCAGTATACAGACTGATAAGGATGTGACTCATGAACCGATATCAAAAGCAACGTCTGAGGTTATCAACAGCCCTAGTGTAAATAATCCCAACCATAAATTAGTCATACCAACATCACATAGTGAAATAAACGAACCTAAACAACTGCAATATAACGAACCAGTTATGGATGGTAGCACAAATAATTCAACTGGTAATAAATCTACTCCTATCATTCATTGTACCCGCAATAAGCGACAAATTCTGTTATTAACGGATGATACAGAGGTGTCTTCCAAACTCCAGAAATGTTTGAACAAAAATATTTATGAAATTTTTACAGTGAAGAAACCGGGTGCACTTTTGCACTTTTGGAAAAATTGGCAAGTAATTTTACTTTTCATGATCATGTCATTGTAGTAGGTGGACGAAACGATATTGTTAAAAATAAGGCACCTTCTTTCAGAAATATTTGTGACAAACTTAAGCAATGTGCTCATACTAATGTTATTTTTGCATCTGTTCCCTATCATTTCAAAGACTACCCAAAAAACAAATTAACCTATAAATTTAATACAAAACTATATGAGTTTTTGTACAAATTTAATGCATGTAGTGAAGGTAAATTCAGTTTTGTTGACATTAATAAGGGTCAACAAAGAAAGTTTAACAGTTTCAAAGCGGTTTCCGGTATAGTGGATGCCATCTCTCACAACAAACATCTGCACAATATTTTAACATTTATTCCAACCTGTGACGTCTCCGTGCCCGCTGCAGTCCAGGAACTACATTCTCCCTTGGCTGTAGCTATCGTAGAAAATAGTTTTCAAACATTATTCTCATAAATACAAGATGTGGACCAAAAAATGGAAGCGCAGAATTCCACTCATAAAAGTGTTTTTTTATATCCCAGACTCTCCCAAGAAGCACCAGACCTCTGAGGCCAGTCAGCAATGATCCACTGACTTATCAACAATTGGGCTCTACTAAAGTGAGCCATATTAATGTTCGGGGATTATTAAATAATTTGAACTCAATTGAGCTATTTTTGTGGAACAATGATATAGACATTGTGTGCTTATCTGAACATTGGTTAACAAATGATTGTTTTAGGGATGTCTATTTCAAAGAGTATTTTATGGCATCAATTTTTTGTAGAGAAAAGCATATCCGAGGTGGCTCTTGTATTCTTGTTAGGAGAGGTTTTAACTTCAATGAAATTGTACCCATAAAAAAATTATCTAGCGAATGTCAAGTTGAAATATGTGCTATTTGCTACAAAGTGAACTTGTCAAAAGTTGTTATAATTACCGCTTATAGAACACCCAATAGCAATGTTAATATTTTTTTTGATTGTCTACTGCAGGCACTGAAGATTGCTGAGACAAAATCTTCTAACATTATCTTGTGTGGAGACTTTAATATTGACTACCTTTCGAAAGATACGAATACTAAATTGCTTATGGATCTATTCAACTCATTCAAATTAAATGTCAATATGGAAAGTCCAACAAGAATTTTTACCAATGCAAACGGTCATACGAGTCGCACTTGTATTGATTACATGGTGACTACCTTATCTGATCAAACTTTTTACTGTCAATTGGTACAACCTAATATTGCTGATCATTTATCTCATATAGGTATTCTTAAGGAACTAGAATGTGAAATTCAAAAAAGAAAATTAGACAAACAACCACACGTTAAAATGGCGAAACGGCAAGTACATGATAGCAATATTAATGAATTCAGAACCAGACTCAATAATATCAGTTGGTATCCAATTCTGTACGATATGTGCATAAATCAAGGTTTCTCTTTTTTCCTAAACTCGCTTCTTTGGTGTTTCGATGTGTCATGCCCAAAAAAACTATTGGTGTTAAAAAACGTAACAATGCCTGGATTTCAAATGACATTATCAAAGAGGGAAAATATTTGAGAGAATTGTTTCAATCATGCAAAATGTTCCAAATAGTCGATCCTCATTCCATAGAAATTTATAAAAATAGGTTGAAGGAGCACAAGTCAGTGATTAGGAAAACGAAAACGAACTACTTTTCGAAAAAAATTGAAAATGCTCAGAATAAAACCAAAGAGACATGGAAAATAATTAATTCTGAACTGGGAAAACAAAATTCGTCGGATTCTAGAATCATTTCCTTGAAGCATAATTCGAAAATTGTGGATGATGTACAGGAGGTAGCAGAAGTATTCGCTGACTATTTTTCTAAGGCTACAGACATAAGTCTAAATAGTCACTTTGGGCAAAATCTATCATTACCTTGTACTCTTAGTAAAAATTTCATAATTAGTCAGCCGTTCCCCAATGAACCTATAACAGAAGTAGAAATTTATAATGCTCTGAAAAAAATAAAGAATCAGCTGGAATAGACGAGCTATCTATAATCATAATCAAAAATGTAATTGACCTCATAATTGATCCTCTCACCTATCTGATGAATCAGTCCTATATACAAGGATATTTTCCCATCGAATTCAAAAAGGCTTTAGTGATACCTCTCTATAAAAAAGGTGATAAAAATGATATTGACAATTATAGACAAATTTCATTGATTTGTTCTTTGTCCAAGCTCTTCGAAAAAGTAGTAGCTAACAGGTTAGTGGATTATTTGGATGCAAACAAACTCTTATGCAATAATCAACATGGTTTCAGAAAAAGCCATTCCATCAAAACAGCAACTTACCATTTTCTGAATTTTATTTATGCAGAAATTGATGCTAATATCCTTGTTATCAGTCTGTTTTTCGATCTGTCGAAGGCTTTTGACACGGTATCTTCGGATTTCTTAACCCTCAAGACAGCTGCACTTGGTTTTCCAGAAAATATTTCAACTTGGTTGAGATCATATATGGAAAATCGTTGTATGACTGTCAAATATAATACTGTATCGTCGAGTGAACAAACTGTTAAAATGGGTGTTCCACAAGGTTCAGTTTTGGGCCCATTATTATTTGTGCTATTTGTCAATGACTTACCTGACTATATAAAAGACTGCCACTTAACGATGTTTGCTGATGATACTACGATCACAGTTACAAGTTCTAATATCGACAATTTACTTGTTAAGGTTACCAAAATCATTGTACATTTGCATCCTGGTGTGACCGAAACAGACTCATACTGAACCCTAAGAAGTCAGTATCTATGAAATTTTTTAATAGGAAAGATAATATACCAAATGATATAGTCTTCAGTGAGGAAATAGTTATGTCGCAAGAGGTAAAATTTTTGGGAACTCTGTTAGACGAACGTCTGAATTTTGACCAGCACATCGACCGTGTTTGCAGTAAACTCAATTCAGCATTCTTTGCAATAAAACAAATGAAATCCTGTGTAACGAAAGAAAGTTTACTAAACATTTATTTTGCCATGGCATTCTCACATATAAAACTCAACATAATGGCATGGGGGCGCAGTATAGACTTAAATAGAGTTTTTGTGGGCCAAAAGCGTATTTTGAGACTAATTTTTGACATGGGCTATCGAGATACTTGCAAACCGGCTTTTATAAGAGAAAAACTGTTAACTGTTCCATGCATTTATATTTTCAAATGTGTTAAATTTGCAAGAAACAACCTTGAGTCCTTTGAAACGATTGCATCAACACATAGTTATAGTACAAGATTCGGAGAACAGCTGCGGATGCCAAATCATAAAACTTCTAAATACAAAAACTCCCCTGCTTACAATGCTTTGTCTCTCTACAACAAATTGCCGAATGAGATAAAAAAATCTCAAACTGACAACATTTTTTGTAATCGAGTTAAATGTTTACTGATTGACAGGTGCTACTATACTCTGCAAGAGTATATGGATGATACTTCCTAAGTATTTATTATATTTTATGTACGTCTTTTATAACTCTGCATGTAAAGCTGTGACACTGATTTTATTAATTCAACTTCTATGACTAGTGCTTTTCATCTGTACATTTTATCTATATATATATATTTTTACATTACTTATATATACCCATTATTGTCCTATTATTTGACCTACCATATGTACCTACCTATTGTACCAAAGTGGTTAATAAAGTATTATTATTATTATTATTATTATTATGATGCTAATGTTATTCTGTCTCTTCTTAATGTCCCAGCTTTATTTTCAAAATCTGCGGCATCTGCAAAGATTTCTTCATTTGCAACATTTTGCTCATCAATATTTTCAACCATACCTTCTAGAATATAATTTTCAATTTCGCCATCTGAATTATTAAGACATACATTATGTAATACACAACAGGCCAATATTGTTGCTGGTATCAAGTCAATTCTAGACATATCTAGGTATTTCAATCTTCTAAATCTTCCTTTCAGCAAGGCAAACGCCCTTTCTATAGCTTGTCGAACCCTAGCTAGAGTTGTATTAAACTGACGTTGTTTCAAAGTTAGGTCTCCTCTGTTAATATATGGTGTGATACACCACCTTCTCAGAGGATATGCCTTATCTCCAATTATGAATTCATCATTAGGAAAAAATATTTCTGGGCGAGTTAGAAATGATTTGTAAATTGTGGAGTTTCTAAATATTCTCAGATCATTTACAGATCTTGGATAACCAGCAAAGCAGTCTGTAAATTTTAAATCGTACGTGCAAATTGCCTGTAATGTGATGGCATGAAATCGTTTACGACATAAATATACTTCAGGGTGGTCCTTTGGAGCTTTTATGGGGATATATGACCCATCTATGGCACCTATGATATTATTGAAACCATTCACGATATTCTCCAGATCTATTGCAGATTGTGGCCATTTTATGGTTTCAGGGGATAATTGATTTAACACATGTATCACTCGTATAAATGAGTGATGTAAAGATGATTTAGACATTCCAAACCTATCAGCTACAGATCTACAAAAATATTTTACAGATTTATAAATATATATATATATAGAGAAGGGTAGTCTCTTGACGGGACTAGTTGAACAAAAACCAATTTGATCAAAGATACTCTCAACCAAAGTATATATATAATTTCATAAATTTGCCGCCCAACCTGTAGCAATCCGTTGTCGCCAATAGCCACAACACTGATAAAAAATGTTTTTGAGGATTGATTGTTGGACGACCGGTCCCATATCGATTAGACAATAACGGAGCAGTCAACGCAAGTATCGTCGAAAATGTTTCAGAAGACATTCTGAAATGTTCCTGAAACTGATTTGAGTTGTATTGCATCACAACATTCTCAATATATAAGTGCATCCTAATAGGAGCCTCTTTTCTTTCATTCAATGCCAAGTATTCATCGTCATCTTCGAAAAGTTCTTCATACTGAAAAGTTTTTTTTATGTTACTTTCTTATAAAAATATTCACAGTATAGCTAAATAGGTACTTACATAAAAAATATTTCTACAATAATCCATAAACTGCAATGCCGCAAGTAAAATTTCTTTAGCCATTGAAATTAAACTACTCCAAAATTGTATATTCTGATTAACTCAAAAACTTGTTCAACATACGATTCAAAATAGCCGCCAATAAGCCACTGACGGATAAAAGTCAGGTTAAAGGTTCGGTCACTTGTCCTAGTTCATAAGGTCGAACATAGTTCCAAAACAGCTTACTCTCAGTTTACGCTAATACCCTGACATTAGTTTTACTCTTACTCCAGGGTAAGTTTTGGAACATAGCCTCAGAAAACAACTGCTTCCTGGAATACATTCTGACAGGAAGAACACCTGCGCACTAGTTTCGAGTTTGTTGCCTCTCCTCCGTGCAAGAATTATTGGTCCATACAGACATCTTTAGGGCCGTCTGTTGCTTATACGAATCATAAAACATACAAGGTGAAAAATAGGGCGAAAAAAAAACATTTTCAAGTTATCATTTTTAGGGAAAATTTTGCTTTTTCCCTATACAATAGCAAACATTTTTTATCTTTGTTTTCCAAGTTTAAATATGACGTTGAGTAGAGGCAATAAAATTTCAAAAAGTGTAGAAATTTGAGAAAGACTAGGAAAGCAATAAGAACATATGTACATTTTAATTCACCTACCCAATGTTTTCCATCTTGAGAGATTTCAGCTTTGGTTTGATGACTATTCAGATCCATTGCTGCTGATTCAGATATGCAGAAAGCTGACAGGGAATCTCCTTTCATCATTTGGGCAAGGTATTTCTTTTTCAAGAAATCACTACCATATTTGACAATACTTTGTACACCTAACTGTTCATTACTAACTATGCTGTGTCTTAAATCATGTTCCGATAATACTTCCAAGAATGCTAAACTCTCAGTAACGTTGCATTCCCTTCCATCCATGAGTTGGGGAGCTTGAAGACCAATAGCTTTATGGTCAGACAGATTTTGTCGAAAGTTCTTCCCAAATGAATTACAGTTCACCATATGATTTTGTTTTACCAGTTTTTTTAATAATGAAAGGCTTTCCTCCAAATTCTGAACTTCATCCTTTTCCAATTGAGGGTAAGTCAAAATATCAGTATCGAAGACACCAAGCATTACATTTTTGATAAATGGCAATTTCTGAGGGTTCTTTTTGCGCACTCTTTTGGTAATATTAGATAAAGTTTCAAAATCTTTCAACTGTTTTTCATAATGTTCTTGAGAATTTTGAACAGCTGGTTGAGATGTACTATAAGAGTTGCAAAATATTTGGGAAGGAAAATTGCATTTCACTATTCTATAATTTCGGGCAAATGTTAGTATCATTGTTGTCCGTTTGCAATGTCGAATGAGGTTAACATTAACCTAACCTAAAAATAACCCGACTTACGACTCGAGTGAAAGTAAAACAAATTCCTCCTCTTCTTTCCTTTGTATATTTCAATTCAAGAAGAATAAACTATTCCAACTGACAAACATACCAACTTAACTGGGAGCTGACACTTGAAACTCTTGAAATATTGGACGATTCACAAATTATATTACCAAATTTTGAAAAGAATAAGTACGAACAATCCAACGCCCAGAGAAATGAATATTAATGCAAGGAAAGCCACATAATATATTTTTGGTTTTCTAAAACGTCTTGTACGAATATGAACATCAGAAACAGGAGTATTTTCTGTATTTATCATCGCGAACTGTCAGTATCAGTCATGTCAGTCAATTCGGCTTGCTGTTTTCTACGAGAGTTCCAACTGACCAGACTTCACATAATAATAATAATATATCGATGAAAATAAATTGTGCACCCTGGTCTTGATCGATTACAGCAAAGCCTTCGATCGAATCATCAATCGCCAATTATGCTCTCTTTTATTCAAAAAATTTAATTCTACATAAAAGTTGGTGCATTCAATTAGACAAAAGAGGTACACCTGTTATGAAAATCCAAAACAAGGTCAGTGCTGTTACCTAGTGACGGGAAGAAAAAGGTTGGTTGGTCCATTTACGAGTTAATGAATTTTGACATGGCGATTGAGATTCTGCAAAAAAAACATTTGTTGAATTATTGTGGGTTAGTCCGTTATTGCACTCATAGCCTCAAATAATGATTGTTTTCATCCAGACATGAATATGACTACAGCCAAACCGATAATAAAGAAGCAGCGGGGTATGAATAAAAGACGACTATAAGAGCCAATTTGAGGCATTTCTCAACGAAATGAGAACTAATGATTCTGAAAACCAATTTTTATATGGGTGCAATCTATACATCCTATGATTCCTGGTATCTCATGTTTCATAAAGAATCTGTAAATTCATCAACTAGTTTATTTGTTATTATTGCATGAACATCTGCTACATACTCATGTTTTGTGGGAATTATTTCATCAGGGGTCTGTGGGTCTCTGTGCAAGATATAATAAAACGAACAAAGTTCGAGTGTGTATATAGGAGAGTTCAATTCTATGAAACAAATATTTCGTAAAACCGAAAAATGCCTGTCTCTCCACATAATTCCACACATTGGAAATTAAGGCTTATATCTGACAGAAAACAACTACTTCCCCCTACGGATATTGAATTATATATGTCTTCTATTTGTGCAACACGTTCTTCACGGCATTCGGTTGAGATGAAGTAATGTGTCTGTCTGATCCTACAGGCATCTGGTAGCTGCCATGTGCCAGAAATAATGTGCTAAAAAAACTGTGAACATACAAATGACACACTCGAAATATATGGCATCTATTTTCATCTCACCCTGATAACAGGGGCTGTTCCTGTGTTTCTTTGTGCTGGCAACATGAACACCACTTCATTGAATAATTATTGTGCTGATGCCTCTTTATTCGATCTGTACATTTGCCGAAAAAGAATATCTGGTAACTCAAACGGGTTGCTTGTGTCCCTCAGTATTCTGAGTCACTGTTGTCTAAAATAGTTTTATAGGTAGATCATTTTTGAACGTTCATATAAGTGCTGAGAATATCGTACAGTATTCGTGTATTCCACCTGGGCAATATATCTTCTCTAACTAGCTGTACTAGTTGTCTATGGTTATTAATTTTTTATTGAACAATCGCACCACTTTGAAATAGGTAGGACAATATAAAGACACGTACGTCAGTGACGAATATTGTACAATATGAGATAAATATGAATAAATCAATAAAAAGAAGTACCATAGAAGGCATCATGTATAAAACCGAGAAATAACAAAATCAAGCTATTTTCAAAACAGCATTTATGAAACACGAAAGTTTGGTTTGATTACAAAGGAACCATATTCACATGAAGTCGTTCATGATAAATACACCAATGCTGTAGTAACGTTTGTCTATAAATACAATTTTGTTTATTTTAATGAAATGGTCCTTCTCTATGGGTACTTTCATGAACCCTCAAGTGTCTAGTATAAGTAAAAGCCTTTGACCTGATTTATCAATTAAATGATTTTTCTCACGTATGAATTCTTCTATGGACCCTCAATACCCTCGAATCAGCAAAAGTCTTGGAACAAATTTTGCAATGAACTGGTTTTTCACCAGTGTAACTTCTCTCATGAACTTTTAAATCACTCATTTGACTGAATGATTTTGAACATGATTTGCAATTGAATGTTTTTTCACTAGTGTGAAGGCTCCTCTCGTGAAGTTTTAAAGAACCCATTCGACTGAAAGATTTTGACTACGAGATTGCTTGAAAAGACGTTTCAGTTCTGACAATTCTTGATATTTTTGTAATCAGATGTCATTGTTTCGAATGAAGTTAGAAATTCCTGTGGCAAAGAAGTGTCATTTAATTTAGTTTGATGCATTGATGAAATATTATTTTGGAACTGAACGTCCCATAACGGCAATAACAGTTAAATCATGAATGGATGATTTTCCAGATGCCACCAAAGCAACTCTTATAGATTCAGGAAGTTTTCTCGTCCATAATTTTAACAAAAGATTCTTACCAACTGTTGTGGAAGTACCAGCCATTACATTCATCGCCCGGTAAAATTATGATGGTCTACGATCACTACCAAAAAGTAGTTCTTCTAACGTTTTGTCTTCACTGATAGAATGCCTTTGAATTAATATTGATTTCAGATAATTATACTTATCTTGAGCAGGAGGATTTTGACGAACGTCCAAAACTGAATGAATAACCTCTTGAGTTAAAGAAACAATTACATGATTGTATTTGGGTTGATCTGATTTTATTGAAAAATGTTGAAAATTGTGCTTCAGCTTGAATAAACCATGCTTCTGTACAAGCCACCCAAAACTGGGTTAATTTAACGTTTATAGGTACTTGCCTCTTGACCGAGAGGGTCATTCTGAATTCCTTCTACCTGACTCATTGTAGTTGTAGGTATAACAGTAAAAAAAATAACAACTTAATTAGCACTATTTCTTGAAAAGTAAGATAGATGGGTAGGCTGTTCTTGTCGCTTGGATCTTCAGAAATCCGGCATCTGCAATATTCTGGATCTAGCTGAACCACTTGTCTTCGTAATTGCAATATGTTGGATCTATGGAAGATGTAGACTATGCTGTTTTAAGTTAGATTACGTTCAAAACGTTCCTGCTGCAGGCCCAGATGAACTTTTATCGTCGCTTGCTTGCGACTAGTTTATTACAGGAGTGTAGCCAAGGTTTTCATTCTTGTCGGGGTCACCAATATGAGGTATCATATACTCGTGTTTAATACATCAAGAATGGAGTCAATTATTCAATATACTTTTTAGAATAATGACATTTTTATTTCTCTTTCTTGTGACATTTCCCTGACATATATCAAAAACTACTATCTTAGTAAACTATTATAAGGTGAGGTTTTGCAATGAAATGGTTTTTCACCAATGTGATTCCTTTCATGCACTTTTAAATAACCCATTTGACTGAAATACTTTGAGCAGGTTTTGCATTGAAATGGTTTTTCACCAGTGTGATTCCTTTCATGCACTTTTAATTGACCCATTTGACTGAAATACTTTGAGCAGGTTTTGCAATGATATGGTTTTTCACCAGTGTGATTCTTTTCATGCACTTTTAATTGACCCATATGACTAAAATACTTTGAGCAGGTTTTGCAATTATATGGATTTTCACCTATATGAATCCTCTCATGAACTTTTAAAGAACTCATTTTACTAAATGATTTTGAACATATTTTGCAGTTAAATGGTTTTTCACTAGTGTGACGACTACTCGTATGATATTTTAAAGAACCCATTTGTTTGAAAGATTTGGAACAAATGTTGTATGATAATCCTCTCATGGATTTTCAAATAACCCATTTGACTGAAATATTTTGAACAGGTTTTGCAAAGAAATGGTTTATCACGAGTGTGAATCCTTTCATGCACTTTTGAAACACTGAAAATTCCACAAAATTCACATACAGTCCTCAGCAGACGCCTCTGATCTTGAATAATGAAGTTTCCGTAATTGCGACTAAACAAAAAACTGGAGGCACTGCAAATTTCACCAAAATTACAGACTGTACTCAAGAAGCCTCTGATCTCGAGAAACGAGGTGACCGAGGTCTCATTCCACGAAAACCGGAGATGCTGCAAATCTGGATAATGCTATGAACCCACCTGCTTGAAGAACCAGAAAAAAACGAGGTCACTAAAAATCCCCGAAGGCTCTGCAAACCTTGAAATTGCAGCAGTAAAAGACAAAAATAACAATCCTAAGACACCGGAACATAAAGAACAAAACCGAAAATGTACAGACAGCATGAATACTAGTCCCTAATATATAGTTTCACAAATTGGAAGGACTAATGTAAAAAAAAGAAAAAGCACAAGCCAAAAAGAAACATTGCAAGTGAGAAAGGAAAACTGACCCACCCTCATCTAGCGAAAAGGCAAATCCTCCTCACCGAATAGAGGCGAACGTTGTTTTCGAGTAGTTGTTTTCTTTCAGATATTCGCTCATATTTTCTACGCCGTATGAACTTTTGGAGAAAAGGTTATTTTGATCCTGCCGAACTTATTTGTTTCAAACTATCTTTCTTGACCTTTTTCTGAATTATGGCAGAGGAAACAAAACAGATATAAATAAATAAAAGAACAATATTGCAACAAGAACCCTAATGGGTATATTTGAAATATAAATAATTCAGTATATACATATTGCCCTATATCATATTTTATTTTCCTTCAAGAAAATAATCTATTATATACCAAAGAGATTATTTTTCTTTAAAAAAATAATCTATTATACCAAATAGATTATTTTCCTTTAAGAAAATAATCTATTATACCGAATAGATTAATAGCTAAACTGTTTGAGTTATGTGTTAAATTCTCTGAAGGCTCATTATTGAAATTCAATATTTCCTTACAGCTTTTGCCATTGATTAAAGCTTTTTGTGCCTCATTTTCAAGAGAAATATTCAACATCTGTTTGTTCATTACTGGAACAACTAGGTTGAAGTTTGCAATTTTTTTATTTATTTCTTTTGTCTTATTTTTGTATTGGTAAACTTTCTCACTCCAAGCAATATTATCTTCAATACTTAGTGGGTATGGACCGAAGTGTTTGCGGTTCATCAAGAGATCGTTTCGAAGCTGATTTGCCATTTCTCGCACCTCTTTTTGTAGAGATATCCACTCTGGTGTGAATCCATTTTCAATGAGAACCTGAAATGTATCAGTATTGAAATTAATCTCTAGAATTTGAAATAATCATTCAATTATGGTAATGATAAAAATACATTATTTGGACAAACGGGTATCCCTAATCATATCAAGCTGACTAACTCTTTATTCGGAAATACTTTCCCATAAAAGCTAATTATAATAACATTCATTCGAATGATGAACAGAATAAGAAATAGCGTAATTAATGAAAAACATTTAAAATGAAATACATATATTTCAAGACAGGAATGACAGGTAGTAAAATTGATAGGTGATAAGAGTCATACGTAATGACTATATTGCGTACAAAAAAAATGTAAATCTTCAGCTATACGATATGATATTACTAGAAATACGAGTTAGGTTTTACACAGACCTATCTTAGACAAAAAATAATCACTATTTATCTGAATTTAAGTTCAAGCCGTATTCGTCATTTCACAGAATTTTTTGATCTTTGTATGGAAAACTATACAGTGCGGCTTTTAATAGTCCCCCCACTGTTAACTTTTGAACGGTTTGGCGTACAGACTTAAAAAAAAACATTTGGAGGGTTTCACCGATACTACTTTTAGAAATAAAACTCATTGGGATTGCTCGATAGATGGGGGGCACATCAAATAAAAAATTTTAAGTGGCATGGGGGTTCATGTGTCACATCGTTGAAAAGGTAAATTCTTTTTTCAACCATCTAAACATTTTTAGAATTTTGTACCATACAAAAAAAAATTCTGTCCCGTTATTTCACATCAAACCATTTAAAAGTATCGTGAACAGGTAAGAAAAGGGATTCGGACCGCCAGATCCGCACTTATTCCGACATTTCAAATGCATATTGTGAAAAAACGTATTGACGAAAATCTAAATAATTTAGATGGTTGAAAATAGAACTGAATTATCTTTTCTACATCGTTGAAACATGACCCCCCATGTCATTTAAATCCCGCGCCATCTTTCGAGCAATCACAATGTGTTTTATTTCCAAAAGTAGTATAACGATTTCGAGATCGGCCCTGATCATCTAATTAATCATGCACCCCAGACAAGTAAACATTCCTAAGCTCGCAAACACATGAGTCACGCGTAGAAAAAACGCGAACTTTCTAAGGAGCGAAAGCTAAGGTTCGAGGGATATCTAAGAAGTCGCCGGATAGACTCGATTGATCGAGAACTGTGGATGGAATCTGCTTGCGGGTATATATAGGCGCTCGGCGGCAGAGGGCAGTCAGAGATAGTCACAGAGACTTGCAGATATAGTACCAGAGTTCGCAGACAGAGAGCAACAGTAAAGATGAATTTGAAATAGTGAAGTCAATGTTTTAATTGTATAATTGTTTAAGTCGTGTTTTAAATAAATTAGCAAAATTAGTTTAGTGAGTTTTACTACAGTAGTATCGGTGAAACCCTCCAAACGGTTTTTTTTTTTAATTTTGTACGTCAAACCGTTCCAAAGTTATTAAAATCCGCACTTTATATATTTTTGAATTCAATTATCACTCAGTACAATTGGGGAGGGTAGAAGAGTTGCCATATTTGGGATTGTTCGGACATATCCCACTAAACATGATACATAACAAAAATATTTTCCAGATATAACTTTTGTGCAATTTTGTGATATTGGCAAACTAACATTATATTAATGTCATCTTGACGTTTCCAACACAGTGATTTCAACTATATGTTTATGTAACATCAAAATAATGTAACCAATAATATTCATTAGATAATATATATAATGTTGATTATATGTTACCCAGATATGTCTTAGACAGAGTAGTTATGTTATTTGTTTGATACTTTTGTCCTTCTCAAAACATTACTGACATGTGTACAGGGAGCCTTGAAATTAATATTATCTTGAAGGTTTCTTAAATGTAATTTTTGGGTAATGACCACGTCATGATGTCATTCATATGACATTTCAACATAACAAAACTTAACCTCCTAACCATATAACAACAACATATATCATAAATGTCGACAAAAACTCAAAACCTACGTAACTTAAAAAAATGATATCTACGTTTACGTTCAAACAATATTACCCAGTAAATATGAAATAAATATATCACTGACGCCATCGTTCATTTTATCCTAATAATCATGGCGGTCATGGTAGGAGTTTTGAGTTCATAGAATTAAAATATAATTCAAACTACTCAAAAGTGATTGGAATCAATAGGATTGCAAAACTCATAATTTCCATGGTAAGATTATGATTTTCCACTACTCCATCTACTAATTGTTATTTTATCATTTAGGTTATGTAGTGAATATAGTGATATCTACTATTCATTAAAGAGAGTATCTACCTACATATGGTGCTATGAATAGTAGAAAAGCTATCAGTTGTGGTTCCTGCTAATCAGATATTGGACAGTATGGAAATGGTTGCTGACATCTGGAGCTGTGTCAAATTATTTTGAACCGATTGATCAATGAATTTTTGGAACTGAAACCAATGAATTTAGCTTGCTAAAACAACAATATTGGAGCTGCTTAATTTGTAAGTGAACTCAAATTTATATATTTTATACAGAGTGTTCTGATCTTTCTTAATTTCATTAATCTATGATAATATTAACGTTTCTTGAGATTGTAGAGAAATCACTTGAATTGTTTAATACAAATTATCAATAAACTAACTGCTTTTTCTCTTTCTTTTCAGTTTGGTAGTGTCCTTTCACATTCCTCTATCAGTTTTGATGTACAAAGTGGTACTTATTGAATGATCAGATTACAAAAACTTAAATAGCAGTTGTTGTTTCCGAACTAATCGAAGATGAGCCCTTCTAGACTAGGCAAAGAAAAAAATCCAAGAGTTTTGAATTGATAATTATGGGCATACTGAAACGTAAGTAATTATTTTTCTTTTACCTCTAGGGGCAACATAGAATTATTAATAATTATTGGATGGTCGTTTTATTATATCATAAAGACTGTAATGACTATATTTTCAGAATATGTAAAAGATGTTTGCAGTTCAATCACAGATGACGAGTTTGACCATAGTGATGGATTGGATGACATTAGCATAGCAGAAAATAAAAAGAAAGGAGAAGTGACCGAGACAACAACCATATAATTATTGATTCAGTGATATCTGTTTTTATTTTTCAAAAGAAATTGGTTTTCATTCAATATTATTCTTCTAATAACAATTAACTTTGGTAGATCTATCAATAAATTTTTCATCTGATTCAGGTGGTAAGTCATATTATTAGGTACTTTGGTCTGTTCATAGTGATTCAAGATTATATTTTTTATACTGCTAATTTTAATCTAATTGTTAATGATGTAACTGTCTTGTTTTATAACGCTTTATCCATGAGATTTTAATCATTGACAATAAAGTTTTTTGATTGATTGGTATGTTTTATATCATTACCCCCTTATATACATATTTTATTCCTTAGTATACAGGGTGGAGCTTATACTCATTGTTTACCAACACTTATTTTTCTACACTTAAAGTTGTATCTCTGGAATTTCAATCGCCACTCTTTGGTAGATGAATAACTTTGTTAATTGCTATTGTTGTTATTCATCTACTGAAAAGTGACTACTGAAATTCCAGAAATATACCTATAAATTTAGAAAAAAGTGTTGGTAAACCATGAGTATATATGCTCCACCCTGATGTTACAATGTTACATTTTACAAATGTTGCATAGATGTTTTGAGTAACATTATATGTATGTAATAAAGTCACATTAAAGTTACGCAAAATATGATACATTTATGTAATGTTAAGTAATTAACATTACATTGTAATATTTAAAAGAGGCACAAAGGCATATGGACACAACGTATCTGTAACATCAAGCATATCTCTGAATAACATCACCAAGTCACAATGTGATATAACAGTTATGTTTAAGTTATGTTTTTATGTTTACTGGGATGTTTCGTGTTCTACAATATTTCTATATTTTATAAAATTTGTATACGGTGTTGCATTTATATACATCTTTTATAGCAGCTTGAAGTAGATTGCGATAAGAGGCTGCCAAAACATAAATGCAGTTAAACTGTTAAGTCATCGCAGTAGTGCGTTTTACAACTTCCACACTTATAACACAAAAAAGAGAAATCTCAACAATTTTTGGCTTGAGCTACGTCATAGAGTATTCATAGAGATTATTTCGCAAATCACAAAATATTCACACTAATATACATCTAAATATACAGTTCCACTTCTTATCCACAAAAAAACGTGTGATTTCTTCTTACGTCCCACCGAAATCAATCAATAATTTTACCAAATTACAAATACAAAAGAATCATGGTTTACAATCACCTTCCTCAAACACTAAAAATGCTAACCGACAGAAAATTCAAAATCGAACTCAAAAATGTCACGTCTTCTATAATTTTGAGGAGTTTTTCAAATTTAATATTTAAAGCATCTCGTTATTTATGTTATAAACTATGATCTAAGGTAACTATTAGTTCTGTATAGAATATCGGAAAAAATATATCTCGAGTGTGACAGAAATCTAGAAGAGTAACAAGGAAGGCAATTATATTATTATACCTCATAATCAAGAGAGACGCAATACTGTTCTCCCCTCCTGTAACCCCACACGATTCTTCAGTTGACTACGTCACTTTGTCAGTTCGGACGACAACTGGATATCTCTTCGAGCTATTCGACGGGAAATTGTAATGCTCTCTCAATATTTAGCATTCCACTCTTTACGCTTTAATCAAACACAATACCCAAGATATTTCAAATCGTTGTAGTAGAAGTACATAGCAAATCCATAAACCTTCAAGAGCATCACCTCTATTCTCGACAATGGGAAGAATAGGTATATTACCACCCTGCAGTTGGCAAGCGGATTTCACCAGATAGAAATGGCAGAGACAGACATCCCTTAAACCGCATTCAATGTTTAAAACGGACACTACGAGTACCTGAGAGTTCCTTTTGGCTCCAGCGACATTCCGAGGGTTATAGACAATGTCCTAAAGGGTCTACAAGGAATTATCTGCTTGGTCTATATGGACAAAATGATTAGCTTATCATCCCTGCAAGAGCAAATAGTTAACCTTACAAAAGTCAGCGAGATACCAATTTCAAAATACAAGTAGGCAAGTGAAAATTCCTGAAAAAAAAAGTCAGCTTTCTAATAGACATCCCCTAAGGTAATAAAACCAATCTTGAAATGTTGAGAAAATTTGAGAATTTCTAGGTATCCTAGGGTATGTACTACAGGAAGTTCATCAAGGGCTTCGATAAGACAAACCTTTAACCTCCTGCCTCAAGATATAGAACATACCCCGGAGTTCCTAAAATGAACCACTATTATAGTATCCGGACCTCATAAAGCCCTTTAATCTGACCACAGATGCGAGTAACTTTGCCATAGGGGCTATTCTATCCCAAGACCCCATATGAAAAGAAAACTTACGCAACCAGGGCCCTGAACGAAACATGAATGAAATACTCTACTATCGGCAAGGAAATTTTAGCAGTTTGGGCTACTGAATATTTTTAGTCATATCTCTTCGGAAGAAAATTCAAAATGTTGTCGGATCATTGACCCATCCAGTTGCTCTTTTCCCTGAAATATCAAAATTTGCTTCAATACGCCAATTTTGACGATAAATCTGGGAATTTACAACTTCCGGTGTAACCGAAAGTGAGCCAACACTTTTTTTTATTCAAATATGACTATAATTTTTCGGATAATCCGATAGAGCTTCAAATTTGTGACAACATTGAAAATTTATTGAAAAATATAACGGAGATACAGCTGATTTTTCAATCGGAACGGCGTCGGCAGTTGCCAGAGAAAGCTTGGAAGTCAGATACAGTTGAAAATTGGAATTCTCATGGAATTGCCCTTCCTATATATTATTCAATAATTTTCTTGAAACAAAATAGGAACCGTTAAGCAATGCTAACAACTCCCATTTCTCAAATAGAAACATGCACTTTTTATTTCATTGTGACCAGCTGTCATCCCCCTACGAACGACAGCCCTCAGAAGTCGAAACTTGTGCGAACCAAGGATTAACGAGGTCTTACCTTTTAACGTGCGATTCCTAGCACGAATTATCGATGAATTATCTAATTACTCTGAAAAGTTTTTGTGAATTCCAAAAGAAACCAGGGAAAATTGGAAATTCTTCAACGAAGGCGGCTTTCAACATACGAAAGTTAAACAATGAATCATATTTCATCAAAAAAGCGAGGGTTTGCTGTACATATCAAATATTGGAGATATGTAAGTTGCTGAAAAACATGTCAATCCGATAATGCGAAATATTTTTCGAAACGCACGACCTTTTTTATTTCATCATCTGAAAAAATTATGAATTTTCCTATTAGATACTCATATGATAATCGAAATTTCGAATCTACAGAAGTGAAAGACGTATCAGCAATTTATTCTTATTTTTGAAATTGAGGGACACTAACGTTGAAGGTTGAAAATTAAATGTGTGTTGGTGCTAGTCACTTACTACCAGCGGAAAATCAAAATGGTAAAAAGCGTTTCATAGGAATACTGTTCAAAATGTTCTCCATTATGTTCTCTGCACAAAATTACACTTCCCAATATTGCTCCCATAACCCCATTTACCTGAGCATGAGTAATATTAGCAATTGCTGCTTTGAGGCGATATTCCAAATCTTCTTTTGGTGTAGGTGTAAAAGAGTGAACCTGGTTCTTTAAGTAACACCATATGAAAAAATCAAGTGGTGTGAAGTCTGTTGAGGCCATCTTGTAAAACCATTCGTGCCAATCTGTATGAGTAGTGACTGGTCACTACTCGAGAATTATGAGAAAGTGCACCATCCTGCTAGAATTACATGTTTTGGTAGACATCGGGAGATAAATTATTTATGAAACCTACTATTCTGTTCTGTAAAAATCCCAAATGGCGTTGTTCATTCAATATACCATGGAATATTATAGGCCCAATAAATCGAGATCAAATTAGACCCCAAGTGTTCCTGAAAATCCCTCTGTCTTATAAGTCTAGGGTTTTCAGTTGCCCAGTATCTAATGTTTTTTATCATTCAACATTTCAAGATTCGTTATTCTTGATTAATAGTAAAATAGAATGTTTCTCGTGAAATTTGGGTTCCTTAAGTTGTTCTCAAGTAGCCAATTGCAATATTGGACTCTTCTCTTATTATCATTTTCTTAAAGGCGCTGATGTATTTGATATTTATAGGGCCTACATCCATGTTATTTTAGGAGTTTTCGATCTGATTCTCGTCCAACTGGTAATTCTTCTTTAATTTGTCGAAGAGAGATAGTGGGATCAGCATACACAACAGTCAAAATAAAGATTTTCGTTTGTTCATAAATGATAAACCAGTATGGTTCATGAGCTCTGACATGTGACTCCTTCCTGAATTGCCTTTCAAAACGTGCAAAATAGTATCTAATTGATTGGCGCTGTCTGAGAGGGAATCCGTTCTCTGTACAGAATTCTACACTCACCATAAATCAGCAGTAAACCTACTTTTTCATTTCGAGTAAATTTTTGTGCCATCCGAATGTTTTCAATCAAGTTACAATTCTGTAGTAACGAATAAGTATAACAAATTGTCAGTTTGTGGATAAAATATGCTTTTTTTGTTCAACTTTCTCATATTCAAAGCCGCCTTCGTTGAAAAACATTAAATTTTTACGAAATCTGATTTCGGTCCCTTTCGAAATTATCCAAAACTTTTCATTCAAGTAATCAGATAATTCATAATTTTTTACATGACAAAGTGCTTGTTGAAGGGAGCGCTTCTTTAGGGATTGAAGACATTTTTTGGAAGAGCCCAAATTCTTGATTGTAATTTTCCTTGAGGCTTTCTTTAGTACCTGCGGACGCCGTTTGTCAGTTATGATGATTTTCCTTTAATTTTCATGGTCAACCTTGTTCGATTGAACAATCAACTGTATCCTCGTCATTTCTCATTAAATTTTCAAATAATTCTGTCAGAAATTTAAAGCTATTTCGGATCATCAGAAAAAATATACAGTGCTATAGCGACATAGCAAATTTGAAACCTATATCTCCAAAACCATAGTAAAAGTGGGGGGGGCGTACCTCACTTCGCGGTCACCTGGTATTAGCGGAATACCTGATTTTGAGCTGTCGGATTCAGATGCCGAGTTGGACACGGAATACATAAATTTGAAGTCTGTGTCAGATTCGGATGCCAAGTTAGACAAATTACTCCTAGTTTACTTGCTGGCGATAAATTAGTAAGTACATATATGACCACAAGAAGAACTTACGGGGAATTGGCGCGGACGAGAGAATTCTTCAACGAACCACCCAGCCAACCATTACGAGATATATGCACGTGACATCACATTGTGACGTGCGACAGCTCATTTGAAGTCACAAACATGTTTACAATACAATGAGGCGATGTGAAAATGTCCACCTCAAAGAAAATCTATGTGACGTCTTTTGGACAAAGAATACGATGTCACATGAAAAAAAAAGTGCCATGACAGGCAGTAGGATCTGGATGACAAGGAAGCACTCTAACACCACGACCATTTCACTTCATAACATAACAAGTCACCAATAGGTATTATACAAGTCCGCATCTTATATCATCACAAATGTGTCGCACTGTGATTTCAATTAAAGGCTACATTCAGGACTATTTTTAAAATATATTTTATCTGAAATCGTTCAAGAATGCCCACTTTCTCGGAGCAACTTCAAGCCTCAAAATACGCTAATCTAGTATTTTAGTCCGTTGCTAAGCAACGAACTTTCCCGAACCGTTTTCGGCACTAAACTGTACGGGAAAGTACTTTCCCGTATCGTAAACGATCCGGAAAAATTTTTGACGGCTTGTATACATTTTAGACAGTAAATGAATGCATGCAAACAATAAGTATAATTCCTTAATTTATGATAATGCTGATTGCGATTTCAGAAAAAATAGTATGTGTAGGGGAGAGCGGGTCACAGTGGCCACATTTTTGGTTTATATTTTTTTTCTCTTCTTTAAATGCCTTCTTTGATATGTAGTTTACAGGACTATAATAAATAGAGTTTCTACTGCATAGAAAAAATTTATTGACGAAAAAAAAATGTCACATGAAATAAACAATAATGATTATGTGCGAACATGAAAACTGTCCACTGTACCCCATAGGCGGGGAACAGTGGCCACATACATGGGGCACATCAGCCACCCAACAAAAACTAACACAAAGAAGAGGTAAATAATACTGAATTACACCACGTTATAGCCACTTAGATCAATGCCAAACCTATAAGTGGTTTGCAATCTGGTGGTACCTATATATATATAATATCACCTAGTGATACTATTGAATTATCTTTAACATTAGGAAATACAAACTTATTACCAACTTTCCTCAAAAAATTGATGATATATTCATTTAAGTCTGTATTGATATTATTGACTTGACCAACAAAATATTTTATGGTATTTTTTGTTGCAAACTTTACCAAAACAAATGAATTTACAACAATTTTACTGTTAAAATTATCTTCAGAACTCTCGGATAAGTCATCATTCGAATAATCGGATATGTCCGACATCTCATGTTCACTCTCACTTGTGGATTTTATAAGTTCCATGATGGGTTTTTTCTTTTGCTTTCGATCACTCTTTTCCATATTTTTCTTTCGCTTTAAACTTTCCTTTCACATTTTTTCCATGATTTCTTCTTCTAGCTTAGCCATAACTGGCGTGCTTGTCAAAACTTCTGCTTTTTTTATCTTTCTCCCTCCTCTTTTAGTTATATTCTGTTCTGTACGAGCTTTCGGATATGGGCGCAACTCGTCTGGTGACACAAAATTTGAGTCTGGCACATTATCCTTTAATGAAGAAACTTTCCTCGGTGCCACAGAAGAACGCGTACCGGATGTTGATGGAATGACTTGACCTAGAGGAGTTGTTGGACGTGGATTTTCCGGCACATTATCCTTTAATGAAGAAACGTTCCCCGGTGCCACAGAAGAACGCGTACCGGATGTTGATGGAATGACTTGACCTAGAGGAGTTGTTGGACGTGGATTTTCTGTTTCTTTACTAGTTGATGTGGACAACTCACTTTCTAATCTATCTGTTACAGTTGCTGCTAAATACTCATCGTCTCCATACACATATTTATTTAATGGAAAAATACCTGTGCTTGCGAAGGCAGATACGCAATTCTTTTGTGTAAATGCAAGGGGATAAGCAATCCCTACCAGTTCCACAATTTCGTAAATTGTTATTCTTTTGTTAGGATTTGATGCTAGCCAGGATCTACATGCCTCATTATAGTAACGCTTCAGAGGACCATATACACATTTGTCCAATGGCTGCAACTTATGGCTTTTATGTGGGGGTAGTGTGAAAAGAATAACGCCAGAATTCTTTGCTAGCTTAATAACCTCAAAAGATAAATGTGTTTCATGGTTATCCATCAATAGTAATACAGGGTTTTGTAATGAAGGCCTGGCGTGCTCAATGAAATGATGCCTCCAGTTTTCAAATATTTTAGTCGTCATCCAACCTGACGGTGAAGCTGCCCCTACTGTCCCTACGGGAGCGTTCTTAATCATGTGATCATAGTAATTGACTCTAGGAAATATCAAAAGAGGCGGTACACAGTTTCCAAGAGCGTTAATTGTACCACACATGGTCACCAGAACGCCTCGTTCAGCAGAGGTAGTCTGCCCAACTTGCCTCTGTCCTTTTTGTGCAATTATTTTAGTTGATCCCTGAACAGTGGTTAGAGCTGTTTCGTCAGTATTATAGATTCTGCTTGCATTCAAAGTTGGGTATTTTTCATATAAATTCCTCAAATCATCATAGAACTTATGGACAACGGGCTTATTAAAAGCCACAGATCTTGCTATAGAAGTTGCTTCTGCTGTTCGTAAGGAAATTGTAGGATTCCTTTTCATAAACGCAGTAAACCACTCCTTCCCAGCACATTGATCTCGGTACCAGCCATACGGAATAATTTTTTTGTTAGCCACTGCAAGGTCGTATGCTAGTTTTCTAGCAGCTTTGGCTGGTAGACCATAGTGTAGTCTTCCACATTTTATTAGGTATTTACATAACTCCACTTCTTCTTCATTATTGAAAATCTTCCTGCATTGATAATTTGGTTTCATTCTTGGAAATTTTGGTTAATCCCAATTTATATTAATATCACGGCATTTTTTAATATACCTACGTAATGTGGTTCGTGATATATTGTAGCGAACTGCAGCCGATTTTGTAGATAAACCTCCATTTAATACAGATCTAACAGCTGCTTTCATATCGCTCTCATCTGTTAGACCAATAGTGCTCTTGCGTTTCCTGTTACGTGGCATCATCACAATCTTACAATCTGAAGCAAGTAAACATGAGTCAGTGTTAAAAGAAATTATAAAGGAGATCCTAAACACAAGTCAAATAATTATAAGTACGGGGTACAGTGGTCACCCCAAAATCTTTTGGTGAGCGGTGGCCACTCTGTCCCTAATAAGACTGGCCACTGTGTACAAATCTAACCTTCAAACAAATTTCCTATTTAAAATTTTCTTTTTGATTTTCTAGCCCCCAGCGTGCGTCGGGTATTGGCATAAAGGTTTAATAATATTTTACACGAAACTTCGTAGTAAAATATCTTTTTGAATTGTAACGGTACAAGAAACAAAACTCACCAGATTTTTACACGTGGTGCACACTAAACACAAAACTGCGATACAACCAATTCGCGGCAAATTTAGGAACTATATCATACTGAACACTGGTCTTTGTATACTTGAGCAATTGTCTGCTAGATGGCATTATATATACTGAATGCGTCAGAAAATCATTTCAAACTGTCCACTGTGCCCCGGTGGTCACTGTGATCCGCTCTCCCCTACCTCGTAGTAAAAGCATATTCCCAGACTTCAATGCTTGTTGGCCTCGGCTTATCGCCTCGGCCAACAATTTACGTTGTCGTCCGGGAATGTATTGCTTTTACTACTAGATACACAATATACTATACTGTGAGTCCAAAGTTTGTCCACTACGTTGATATCTGAAACGGTAATATATACGCTACCGCTTAGGCTAAATGGGACAAATGTTGCGTAACAGAAGGGCAGTCTATATGGAACTATGGAATTATAAAATTATTTTGGAAAAACTGAATTTATCGATTTCTTTGAAAAATCGAGATGATCTGACATATGACAAAACTGCTATTTGTGATGAATCATCAAATTTAGAATGAAAAATACTTCAAAAATATATGTCGTGAGATGATCGTATCTTTCAGGATTACCGCTTGTACCAATGCGAAGTAGTACTTGAAAATGTTCCTACCAGTCAAAAGGTTGTGATAGATATTAATAAAATCTACAGTACATACTTGTATGTGATATGAAAATGTAACCTATAATTTTCATCTCATAGATGTCTCAAGGTCTCATAACTTAGTAGCTTTGTTGACGTCGAATAGGTGTGGTCTGATGAATGTTGCTGCCTTATCACATTTTTTCCTGTTTGTGGTGTGTTAGTGTAACTGTCGAATATAGATAAAAAAATTAACACCGCATTGGTGCAACATTGTTTACATCACATAACCCTTCATGTCACACGATGGTTGGCAGGGAATTTATCAACTATTTCCATCTTAGCAGAGCAGAGTTTGATACTATAATTCAACCTATTATTCACTCCCAGGGATTCCATTTTGCACATCCATGAGTGTGGTACAGGCTTTGTCTGGCATTTACAAACTGCTCTGCTGCTCCGATTATGTCACCTGCATTTCAATTTGAGTTATGAACATCTACCTACGATATCAGTACAGGGCCCATAAAAGTGAACGGTCTATGATACAAGTTATCAAGCAGGGTATGCAAATCGCGTATGTGTATATAAGTTAAATCTTGCCGGTTATTAGTGAATGAAATTTTTTTCAAAAGCCTGACTTAAGGATCTTCGCGAAACTCTATATCAGAAACGAAGCCAATCAGCGAAAAACGACATGTACAATCGCTTTCATGACATCAACCTGCACGATTAGCACTAAGAATGTCATAAGTAAAGCAGAACCCGTTAAAGTTCAAATCAACCAAACGTACCTCATTTATTTTATGTGTTACAAAATCGACATATGGATTTCGGTATTGATAGGATGGCAGTGGTTTACCATTATTCTTCAAGTTACTGAATTCGCCCTTCGAAAACGATTCTTGTATTAGATCTTCAACTAACCGGTCAAATCCAAGCCTGCAAAAAAAGTACCCACTTAAGAATGATATTTTCATGAATTACACTATATTGATACAATTTTTTGTTATATTTTCCTTTTTCTCTTAGTAACACCAGGGGACCTCATTTAGAACGGTTCGGAACACTCGGTGATTCGTCTTCAGGGGTTCCCAACCGGTGGTACGCATTCCACTGGTGGTACGCATGATGCGTTCTCTGGGTGTTTATAGTGGCATCGATTACTAAGATCATTAGCCACTATGTGTGTTCTGGGTAGGCTGTGTTAACTCCATACGCCACCTTAGGAGTAGCACTGTTAATTTGAACGCAACAGTGAATCGTGCAGGATTCACCACAGTCAAGCCACGAGATTTCAACATTTTAAACGGGGAAATTAAATTGAAAAAACCCTGCTCTGACTGCGGCTTGAACCCAGAACCTTTAGCCCCAAACTCAGACGCCATATCATTTACGCCACGCCCCGATATAAAATTGCGTATTAAATGAATAATAATGAAAATTTAAATAAAAACATTTTGTAGTCATTAAATAGCAAGATAAATTATGATGTTGAAAAATTGCCCTAATAATAAGTACATGTGGTACAAATAAATTGTAAATCATCAAATCTGTTTTGAAACAATAAACATTTTTTAAGGACCGATTTTACTTTTAAAAATCATAATTTGCATCGAAGACTATGTTTATAAAAAAATTAAACTATCTTATAAACAACGCAACACGCATTAATATTGTAGTGTAGCTTGTAGCAAATCTAGGCCGGACCTGATTTGATAATATATCACAGTTCTACCGCAGGAACACTCATTTGTAAACTATGCGTCGAACGCATTCGAGTGCTATTGAATATACAGTGTCATTCCCAAAGTATGCACCATATGGAAAACTTATTTATTAAGGGTTTTTCGACGAAAAGTTATTCTTGATAAAAGTTTGTGCATCCCCCAAAACTAAACATGCACCACTAAAATACAGTAAAACACACGTAATGTACGAGGAGCCTTCAAATATTTGATTTTGAGACAAGAGTAAAGTACTCTTATTTTAAAAAATCTCGGGAAATGTTATTCAGAAAAGTTGTTCAGCACTAAAATTTACATCTATTTTTGGAGTCATGACCATCTAAGTGAAGTTTAATTTTTTTTACCCATTTTCTTTAAATGGGGACTACGAAAAAAATAATTTGCTAAAACGATAAATAGACAGCATCCTGTATACGACGGTTCATTTTAAAAGCCTGTAATATTACAAATTACACAACTATGGTGTTAACCATGGTCAATTTTTCTGAGGAGTAAAATAATTTTCAAATTTTTTTGTGCAAAGTTATTTTTATTTTTTGTTGACACCAAAAATTACTCAAAATTATACAGTGGTTTATCGCCCCTATATTTAATAAAATTTTATATACTTACTTTGTACTGCATGTTAGTACGTGACATTAAGTCATTATGAAATAAATATATATATAATTTATATATGATATACAGGGCATATAAAAATATATAAGGAAAAAAATCCGAAAATCGATTTTTTTTTAAATCTCCCTGTAATTAAATATTTCCTTCCTCGGTGAATTTCTGTGATACTTTCATATTACCTTTAGTTTGAGAATGTTGGTCGGATGTAGAAGTTTTGTCAACTTGCTATGATTAGTTTTTTATCCCAACAATATGATGACAAGCCTAACATTATTTTCTTCATATACGGGTTTCCCGTAGATACCATATCAAAATGAAGGAGAATGTAGATCAAAGGGTGCCCTACCTGCTATGAAAATATCCCCCGTATAAATGTCTCACCGTTTTCAAGACATTTAATTTTTATAAAAATTATGAATTTTTGACCTTCCCAGTAGTTTTGTTGTGCTGTTGGTACAATTTTGCACTTTTCTAATTCATTACTTCGGTAAAATATTGTTGAATAAATATTTTAACTTCTACCTTACGAAAATACTTTGAACATTTCAAATGGAGGCTGTGAGAAATGTTTTTATAAGAAGTTTTGGAAGTAGATTTTTTTCATGAAGTTTAGCCCATCGTAGTGAAAACAAAATGTACTGGGCTACTGCTGCACCCTACATCAATAAATTGCCCATTTCATAGTGATTGAAATGTTGTAACACAATAGAGTTATAATCGTATAAATCAGATATTGCCATTTATCTCCAAAAGGGGACGTTTCTGACAAAGTATCAACCGACGATTTTTATTTAATTAATTATTGTAGGTTACTGATATTTTCAATGACATTATAATCATTAACAATCATTATAGAGCACGTTCGAAGCGGCGACCTCCTTCGCGTATACAGGCCCAACATCGACAGAGAAAACACCTTTTCACTGCACTCAAACTTTTTCCACGATTTTATTTATCCTCTGAATTTGAAGTTTTTTGTTATATTATACTGAATACAAATTATGTCATCAACAGGTAACCCATTATCATCAAACTCTTCAACTTAAAACATCAACACCATGTATTTCTCAAAATAAGAATATGAAAAGTCCCTCCTTCAATTTTCATATCTTTTTGAAAGCGAGTCAATCGAAATAACATGAATTCATACTGCAAAACCGGATACAATAAAAACTCATAGTGGTCTGTGACAACAAATTGTTGGTATTTAGACGTATCTAGACGTATCTGTCAAAAATAAACTGTTAGTTTATAAGTGTATCGTTAAGACGTACCAAATGTGTCATACTTCTATCTCTAACAATAATATTGATAATTTACAAGAATTTATGGATCATAACGGACTTAAACTATATAATGATATTAAAAATTTTTCAGAAAGAACTTTAGACTTAATAATTGGATCAGAGTGTAATTGGAGTAATTGTCGGGTAACCAGGGACTGTCTACCATTTGTTAAGGAAGATGCGTATCATCCTGCATTAGATATCATCCTGGAGGTTGTACCAAATGCAAAGGTGGATAAAATAAAGGTGAACGAATCAATGTATAATTACAAAAAAGCAGACTTCGTTAAATTAACCGAAAGCATTAGAAACGCAAATTGGAATACAGTTTTAGATGAGAAAACTAATGTAAACAGAGCCTTAGAGAAATTTTATGATGTATGGAATGGAATTATTCACAACTGTGTAACAAAATTTGTTATACGGGAGAGATCTCATAGCTTTCCTAGGTGGTTTACTAAAGAAATTATAGAAATGTTGAAAGAAAAAAATAGACTTAGAAGGCTGAGACTAGTATATATATATATATATATATATATATATATATATATATATATATATATATATATATATATATATATATATATATATATATATATATATATATATATATGTTCCAGTGACTGTAAAACAGTCGATAACAATCCTTTAAGAGGGGACTATAACTTTGTATAGTATGTATGGCATATGTCCAACAGAAAACAACTACTTCTCTGGCTGATACCTCGACAGATATTGAATTATATCTGTCAGACATATGTGCAAAGATCCTTACTTTGAAGGAACAACTTTGCAAGAGCTTTCTGAAACAAACAGCAGGACTTTGCCTGATTCAAACGGAGAGCCAACTACAGACCGGTTTCGGAATATCGTACCTCATCAGTGCAGTCAAGGTTATCACGGTTGTATACACGCGAGGTCCCGATGTTCGTCATCGTCCTCCGAGAGGAATACTGCAATTGCTCACAGGATCCACCTCGGTGACAGATTAGAGAGCACCCCAGAAAGACATTTCGGATACGAAATGGTATATGTGATATACTTGTTTCAAGGAGCAAATAATGTTCCAGTGACTGTAAAAGCTCTTGCAAAGTTCCTTCAAAGTAAGGATCTTTGCACATATGTCTGACAGATATAATTCAATATCTGTCGAGGTATCAGCCAGAGAAGTAGTTGTTTTCTGTTGGACATATGCCATACATACTATACAAAGTTATAGTCCCCTCTTAAAGGATTGTTATCGACTGTTTTACAGTCACTGGAACATTATTTGCTCCTTGAAACAAGTATATCACATATACCATTTCGTATCCGAAATGTCTTTCTGGGGTGCTCTCTAATCTGTCACCGAGGTGGATCCTGTGAGCAATTGCAGTATTCCTCTCGGAGGACGATGACGAACATCGGGACCTCGCGTGTATACAACCGTGATAACCTTGACTGCACTGATGAGGTACGATATTCCGAAACCGGTCTGTAGTTGGCTCTCCGTTTGAATCAGGCAAAGTCCTGCTGTTTGTTTCAGAAAGCTCTTGCAAAGTTGTTCCTTCAAAGTAAGGATCTTTGCACATATGTCTGACAGATATAATTCAATATCTGTCGAGGTATCAGC